>NW_017549178.1:3887579-3924402 GCF_001854935.1 Bemisia tabaci
GGCCGAGTACGCGGTGTCTCGAACTCATGCATTCGGGATCATGCGGGGAGTACCCTTGCTCCGTCGCTAATCATGTGAGGAGTTGATTCTTAGTTCGTTGAAACTTTGCCCTCCTACAGCGCCCCCCCCCTCCTTCCCATACCGTTCAACTTTTTATATCGATGAAAGGGACTCAAGGTGATTCGTCAAGCTCAAGTGACGTGGTCGAACTGGCATGCGATGTATCGCATCGATTAGGTAGAAAATCTCGGCAGATTTTGAATTTGTAGCAAAAAAGGGCGATAGTCCCTGCGCATGAGCCTGAAGAATCATTCTATAGCTAAAAATTGGCAAAATTTAGAGAAATGAAAGCAGAGTAGCGTTTTGAAAAAACCTCGCATTCGATTTGGCAATCGTTTTCAGCATCGAATGCGAGGTTTTTTTCCAAACACTACTCTGCTTTAATTTTTCTTAATTTTGTCAAAGTTTGGGTTTTAAACGATTCTTTAGGCTCATGTGGAGGGGCTTCGTCCGTCTTTTTGCTAAAAATTCAAAATCTACCGTGATTTTTGACCTAATCAATGCGATATACCGCATGCCAGATCGATTACGTCACTTGAGCTTGACAAATCACCTTAAAGTATCGAGCATCTAGCAGGCCTCGAATGCAGCCCTCTGTGGACAATAATCACAAATTTACAACTGGACATCTGAATATTTTTTTAAAGTTTGTTATCTTAAAGATATTTGTTACGCACAATGATGGTTCATTTTCTAATTTTTCGCCCAAAGTTAGTTCAAATTTGGGTGTAAAGTGGACGAAACATGGGTCGAGAATTACCGGTCCATTGGTAATAGACAAGGAAAAGTACACTTTAAATGAAAATTCTCGCTTGAAACGCAAAATGCTCTGAGCGGTTGACATTTTCTTAATCCTCAAATAGTATCCATTTTCAACACTACCAAACAGATTTTGCGACTTTTTGCGACTATCAGAGATATTTGAAGTCAAAGTTTGTGTGTTTTACGTTGCTTTTACATTATTAACATAGGGCTAATTTGAGGTTGCCAACCTCAAATCAACGCTTTTCAAAAAATAAGCAAAAAATCTCGAGATATACCATTTTCTTATTCTTCGAGTGTTTTACTTTGATAGTGCCAAACGCGTTTCCCATGTCGGTGCTTCTATATTCTTTATTTAAAGTTAAGTGTCTTCAACCGATTTTTGTCCGCATCCTCCATAAGGATGCCGCTCTGTGCGGCGCGGCGCGTCGGGCGAGGGTAACGGTAACCAGCGCAACACGCGTATTGGCGCCTACAAACCTAACAGGATACTTCACGCATTACGCAATGCGTGAAGTATCCCTGTTAGGTTTGTAGGCGCCAGTGCGCGTGCCGCACCGCTCTGTGTTCGGCTCTAATGTTTAAACTCGCGGAGTCACCGTTTTTCAGCTCATGATTTTGGGTATTTCACGTTGCTTTTACATTATTAACATAGGGCTAATTCGAGGTTGCCAACCTCATATCAACGTTTTTCGAAAAATACGCAAAAAATCTCGAGATATACCATTTTTTTATTCTTTGAGTGCTTTACTTTGAAAGTGCCGAGCGCGTTTCCCATATCGGTGCCTCTATCTTCATTATTTAAAGTTAAGGTGATTCGATGGACGCCGTAATTTGTGTCAGAACGGCATGCGATATATCGCATCAATTGGTTCCATTTTTTCAGCTACTCGTCATTTTTCTCCAATTTTGAGATAGCAATTCTGTTGTCAGGAGACTAAAGCAATCACTTACCAATTTTAACAAAGAAATTCGACGTAATAAAGGCGTGGTTTTTTCAGAGAGAAAACATCGCATTCGATACCGATATCGAAACGGCACTCGAATGCGATATTTTCTCTCTGAAAAAACCACGCCTTTATTACGTTAAATTTCTTGGTTAAAATTGGTAAGTGAGTGCTTTAGTCTCCTGACAACAGAATTGCGATCTCAAAATTGGAGAAAAATGACGAGTAACTGAAAAAATGAAACCAATTGATGCGATATATCGCATGCCGTTCTGACACAAAATATGGCGTCCATCGAATCATCTTAAGTGTCTTTTACCGATTTTTGTCCGCATCCTCCATAAGGATACAGCACTGTGCACCGAAGAGGCTCCGTCAAGAGGTCACGGAATGAAAGATTAGAGGAACACAACGACGGAGAGCCGCGGCTGAAACGAGACGAAGGATGGTCCCGGCGGTCGCAGGAGCTTGAAAAATGCAGGCTTCCTCGCGGCAAATCCCTACGGGGGGATCTAAAAACGCTCAGAATCACTCGCAAAAACGAGACGAACAGCGTCACGGCGGGACGGGACGGCGTCGCGTAGTTTTTTCGCGCGTCCCTTGACCGGTGTCCCACTCATGGTCATCCCTCGTGGATTAATCTAAAGCCGCAGGATCAGAGACCACGAATCTTCATTCGCGGCAAGTGTCAGCTCTTGCGGTGTTGGCGTTGGAGCGCCCTGCGGTTTGTGGCCGTTCATGAATAAGTACACCAAGCCTGCCGTGCTAAGGAAAAACGCCGTGTGAGCCTCCAGACGTTGCCAAGTTTCCTCCAATAAAAACCGAATTTACTGGGAAAATTGTGAATCACTGGTAAAAAAAACCTCTTGGTTCAAGAGTGCAGTTTCTTGTCGCCGGATTTAAGAGTCTGGACTCTTGTTTCAATGCAAAATCCGCTTGAAACAAGAGTTCAAGACTCTTAAATCTGGCGACAAGAAACTGCACTCTTAAGTCAATGCAATGCGGCATTGGTCCAAGAGGTTTTTTTTACCAGTGTTCCTTCTATAAAAACCGAATTTACTGGGTAAATTGTGAATATGCTCCTTCCAATTTTTCATATAATATTGTTCGCAATTTCACCTACAGTTCCTGAAAATTTCAAGGACAAATATGTATTACTTTCCTCAAAAGTAAACATTTAATTGAAGGAAATTTAGCGACTTTCGAATGTTCATACGGCGTTCTTCCTCAGCACGGCCGCGGCAGTGTGAAGGATGGAGTTAATTCGTCGTTTTGCGGACGAAGAAATGTAACTCCATTGCAGGTTGCAAAATTGACCGGAATGATTCAATTGTTTTGATATGGATTACATTTTGCAACAAGGAGCCATACTATTCTCTGGCTCATTTTAGAAACAACATATATGCTTTTGGTTTCCCTATGCAGAACGATGCTTTTATGAAAGAGCCAGAGTTAGTGGTTTCTTTTCGCAACATTTAATCTATATGAGTATAACTGTGCAATTTTGTTTGCCTGAGATCAGACAAAATCTGTGAAATTCTTAGTTTAAAATGCCAAAGTGAAAAAGTAGATGCTGCAGTGAAAGCAATCTGTCTAGGAGAGGCAACTCCAACATCAAACTCTGGTTCCCCTGATCAGGGGTTGAGGCATCGGGCTGACTCTCCGATGCTCATAAAAAGTACACTGTCAAAAACCCCAAATCGCCGAGCCTAGGTATCAATGAAAAATGCCAAACATTTTCTAGTAAAAATGCAAATTTAAGGAGTTTGACATTATAAAAGGTAGTTGCGTTGTTTCCAGATGGGAAACTGAAAATGTCACCAATTTTTTTCACATCTCAGGCAAACGAAATTGCACAGGTATTCTCAAATGTAAAAAGTTGAATCGTTCCAGTCGATTTTGCAACCTGGGAATGGCGTTCCAAGTTCTCCGAATGTGGCGAATTAACTGCAGCCGAGTTACACTTTTTTGCAGTTTCACCGTCGGCGTGCAAGGCAACGGTTTTGAATTTCACTCTATTTGTGCAGGACACGACAGCCGTATTACGAAACTCCACCGGATCTCAAACTGCAGAGGCAGGACTGCCGTGCTGAGAAAAAACGCCGGTTGAGCCTTTACACGTTGTCAACTTTCCTTCAAGAAAAACAGCATTCACTGGAAAAATGTTGAATATTTTTCCTCACATTTTTCAAACAATTTTGTTCACAGCTCGATCCAAAATATCTGAGAATAGCTGTATTTTTTTCAAAGGAAACACTCCCAACATGCTGTGAAAACAAGCAACAATCGTACTTTTTTCGAAATTGTTTTGTGTAAGTTGTGGGGGCGGGGCTTAATTTCTCGCGTAAAATTTGAGGACCCCCACAGCAACATTGTTTTACAACAACTGCGACGTGCTCAAAGCAAGTCGTTTTTATGTTGTTCAAAAAAGCAACACTGTTTTCTACCTAAAGTTGGAAACTGTTCTCTCATTGGTTGTTCAAAATCGCAAAAAAAAAAAAAGAAAACGGAAACATTTTGTTGTTTGGAAGCAAATACGACTAATTTCGAAGGAAAATACGTATCTTTCCCTCAAAAATACACGTTTTATCCTGGAAAATTTGGCAACCCCCGAATGTTCATACGGCGTTTTTCCTTAGCACGGCAGATGAGATGGAGATACGTGCCGCTCCCAGGAATTTGACATCCCTGGTCTCGATATGAGAGACGCATCACCCACGAGTGACGTCACGGGTAATTCGTCATTGTCAAAATCGTCTTCGCTCTGATGCGCGGCATTAGGCAACATAATCTCCCCCACTCCCCCTCCCCCTCCACCCCTCTTCTGCAGTTTGCAGCCCTTGATCGAGCCACGCGGATACATATCAGGAAGGGGTGTTCTAGCTGGAATACTGACCCTATTCTGCCGTGCTAAGGAAAAACGCCGTATGAGTCTTCAGACGTTGCCAAGTTTCTTTCAATAAAAACCGAAATTACTGGGAAATTTGTGAATAATTTTTTCCCAAAATTTTCAGACAATTTTGTGTGCGATTTGATCTAAAATATCTGAGAATGTCGAGGAAAAATGTGCATAAATGTCGTCAAAATTAAATATTTTATAAAAGGAAATTTGGCAACTCTCGAATGTTCTTACGGCGTTCTTCCTTATATCACGGCAATATTGTGCTGCTCCCTATTAGTTACTTGGGATCCGGCCCTTACTTTTACGCGGCCTGACCCCAGCCCCCTCCCCTCTTTCGAGAGCTCTTTATTTTCTGAAAGTAATATGTCCAAGATTCATGATGCATAACTTATGAGTTATAATTCAAAAATTCCGAGAAAGCAAGGTCCTCAAGAGATTATTTTCCGCAGATATTCGAACGATCATCGAGGTTGGGAACGGTAGATTTTTCAGTGAAACCATTAAAATAGATGGAAATTTGGGGCATTAGAGTACTTGCAGGCTTTGCTGTAGTAAAAATCATTGGTGCTTGGCTGATACATATATTTTGTTTTTCATATTTTTTAATCAGTATATCTATCTCTTATACACACAAAAATACTTAAAAATTTATAGTAACACCATTTTTGGTAAAGATAAATGTGAATAAGATCCTCTAATCATTTTCCAGTTACCCACATACCTTTATTGATATACATTATAATGGTCTATGCTACCAACTTTTTGAGTATCATAAATGGAATATGATGTCAAAATCAAGTAGACTTGACCCCGGAATCGGTCGAACTTTTTTCTCCGCATAAAATATACGGATTATTTGAAGCATTCGGGGCTTAAAGTGTACAAATCTGTACTTAAATCGTAAGTTCCTGACATTAGCAAGAGTTCCATTCCATGGAGATTCCAGGCTCAGGGTGGCAAAATTAAATGAAAAATAAAAACTTGAAATTTCACGTGAAATATTTCATAAAATTTCAAATATTTATGAAATGTATTGCAAAATACCGGTTCTCTTTCATGTTTCGCAAAATCTAAAAATTGCGGCTTTCTTCTGTTTTTGTGTATTTGAGTGCGGGTTGCATACTCTAGCTCCTGAAAATTATGAAATATTTCACAGCCTCGTGAAATTTCCAATCTATCATTTCCCTCTTAAGTTTCATGCCACCCTGTCCAGGCTATCTCATTTGAGAAACTGACTTGTCTGAGTATGTGATGTCAGATGCTGAAAAGGAGCTCTGAAATGTCCTCTTATCATATTTCAATTATTTGGCCTGAGGCGAACCCTCTGCCCCGTTCTTTTCACGAACCGGAATCTCTCATTACACGCATGAAACCTCGAAATTTATGGAACGTTTCTGTTTGTCACACTTCCTTCCTCCCATTTACCCTCTCAGCGTGGAATCTGTCCACCAAGAGGGGCAAGAGGGTCGTTGAAGATTCGGTGAAAAATTAAAATTTGATGAAGGTCGTGACATTTGGACCGAATGGACCATTAGTCGGCAGGAACACTTAAAAGGCTCATGCTGTGCGAACGCCTCATGCTGATTCCACTAAGCTCACGTCGGCCCGCTTATGACAAATTGAGATTTGATGAAAAGGAGCCCTGACTCTGATGTCAAATCAGCTCGCAATTTCTTCCATCCCTGCCGATTGGAGATATTGCGAGGAATTTGCGATTTGACTGTTGATTCTTATGTAAAAGTTCGCGAGAAACACGATGCTGCCAGTGGTTTCCTCTGAAATCAACTCCCAAGCTCAAAATAGCTCTCAAGTTGAGGCCAAAATGGAGGGGATATCCCACCCTACCCTGACAGTCCACGTCTACATCAAGACACACTCTCCATGCAAAGATAGGGAGCAAATACATTGACAGGGCTGCCACCTTATTTGGGGACTCCAAAACTGAAAGCACGGCAACCCTGCTAATGTATTTGCTCCCTATCTTTGCATGGAGAGTTTGTCTTGATGAAGAGGTAGACTCTTAGGATAGCGTGGGATATCCCCTCCATTTTGGCCTCAACTTGAGAGTTTTTTTTAAGCTTGGGAGATGATTTCAGAGAAAACCAGTGAGCACCATCGTGTTTCTTTCGAACTTTTACATAAGAATCAACGGTCAAATCGCAAATTCCTCACACATGCAACATCTCCATTCTGAAAAGAGCAGCAATGATCGAATTTTTGATATTGTGTATTCTTCAAGAATTGAAGAAGCTAAATTGTATCAGTGCTCCAGAGCCAAAAGGCATCTAAAATATATGGATTTCTGATTTAACTATTAAATTGTTAACAAATACATCTGACATGTTTTGAATGCACATTGTACAATCCTGCTGTTCTAAAGTAAAACGCCGTATGAAAATTCAATGGTTGCCGAATTCCCGGATTAAACATGTATTTTTGAGGAAAGTTGAGCATGATTCTCCTTGAAATTTTCAGATATTTTAGATTCAATTTTGGACAAAATTGTCTGAAAAATTGGAAGAAAAAATTTAAGAGAAATAATTAAGTCCTACTCCGAAAGCATGAATGTAAAATTCGTCGATTCTTAACTCCTTGCGATTGTTTTTCTACCACAGTCGGACAGAATCAACCAAGATCAGCCTAACTTCATTTCAATTCACCTCCCATGTTCCATCTTTTTAATAAAACATGAAACAAAATGATGCCTAGAGCATTTTCTAAATAATTTTTTCAAGAGTATGAATGGATGCTTACGGAATTTTGAATTTGAATGTTGCTTAGTTTTCTAGCAGGAAAAAAAATAAATAAAATCTGATAAGAAATTGGGCAACGTCTGATGTAGTTAGTCTGATTTTAGAAGAATTCATCCACTTAATCTGCAATTTCACGTATTTATACTAAAAGAAACTATGATGCATGCAAACATGCACATAACTCTTTTTGGCATGAACACGTCCAGTCGCTGAAAGGTTCGTCCTAGAAAAGTCCTTATCGTTAAAAATTATTGAAATATAGTTGACTGATTAAGAAATGATACCGAATTTTGAAATTCATGAAAATGTTTATACAGAGCTGTATACTTTAAATACTGTGCCAACGTGTGCTTTTAAATATAAAGAGTAGAATAGACAAAAAAGTCAAAGCTTCAAATTTCCTGAAATGATACGATACAAACCAAAATGGACTGGCTGTAAAAATGATTTTTACGACTGTCAATCTTAATCCGTTACCTTAAATAAAAATCTCGAGGTGATAAAAAAAAAATAAGTATGACTACATTATGACAAACAACTGTAAATATGGCATTTAGTTAGTTTATTTAATATATTTATAGTTATTTATTGTAGTTATATATTTATTAATATAAAACATAGTTTATGTGATATTAATATTTATTATTTAAAAAACGGAAACTACAGTAACACATATTACAGTAACGTAATTGTAACGTAAAACTACCATATTTGACTGTGTTGCTCACGTGACTCTTGATGCACCTTTACAAATGAAACAAACGGGAAAAGACGCAATATGAAAATGGAGTAACGGAAAGGAAGCGTGTTGATGACGGCGCAGAGATACAACTATTCATGCTTGATGGATGTCCGTGTTGTATCTACAAAATTGAAGGCGTTATGGCGTGAGGCATGCATTCATAATGATTCGCTCTGTGCTGCCAATGAGGTGTTGTTCAGATTCGAGAGGGAAGTTAAAAAACAAAGAAGCCCGATTGCGTTTCTTCTACCTTCGGTTGTGTTGACTTTCGAGTTTTTTTCCCTCTCTATTCGATGCGTTTCTTCTACCTTCGTCCGTGTTGACTTTCGAGTTTTTTTCCCTCTCTATTCTTTGCGAGAATGCGAAATCTTCGAAATCGCCCGTTGGTGGTTAATGTGCAAATAATTGTAATTGAACAAAACGATGTTTCAAAGAAAAATTTCCCGCCAAGATATATTCTTAATAACTTTTTCCTCACTCTGAATTTTGATTCCTTTTTTGTACTTTAGTGAAAAATCAACATTTACTGATTTTCTTGTGGTTTTCCTTGACGTTGTCAAGTTTGGGTGTATTTCCGAAACTCTATCGCACGAGTCAACTTGACCCTGCCTTGAGTAGGAGAGTTTCCCTGTCGCATGATTTTGAAGTGAACCAAACCATGCGAATTTGAATCAATGACAAGAACGAGGAAGAAGGAAATATAACAGTTATAGAGAAAACCGGTGCCAGCTGTAACTATTCCGAACTATACATAAGCATCAAAACTTTTTTTAAAGTAAATAAATTCACATGCTAATATATACATCTACACACCAACAGCTTTATTTGGGTTGCATTTAGCAAAAAGGAACCAGTGATATTTCCGTGTTGTAAACATGTTCCTTCTTCATAATTATCTAAAAACTTTCCCAGAATAGCACATTTTTTTCTTCCCACCAAAAAGTTGTCAATTTTAAAGAAAAATAAATGTATACATCTTAATATTGTACATATATTAACTATTCCTAAAAGAAAAGAAAAGGTTGCAGCGTTTTGAAAACACTGCAATCGCGCTGGTTCTTTTTCGCTAGATGCGATCCATTCGATGAATTAAATAGAGCCGCCATGAAATTGGATGAATGAAGCAAACAAATATCCTCGTAGAGACGAAAATTGCTACACGGATGGGAAAAAAATTAAATACATGGAGCGAAAATGAAAAAGCACTGATGTATGGTGCATATTATTCATTCATTCCCTTTTCACTTAAAATATTTTAAGATGACGCTTTGGTATTTAGAAGAGGGAATCGTGGGCCTTGCTAGTTGCTTCTTCGCAAATTGAAACAAATCTCTACTAGTCTACAGCTTTAACAGGCGAAAAGGTTGGCTGTGTCATTAGACAAAAAGCTTTGACTAACCGGCTGTTGTTGCGAGGAGAACGCTGCCAGTTCTGCTCTAGAAATGATTTGCACACTGAAAAAAATCTCGGTGTATTTACTAAGAAAAAGGTAAAATTACCAAGAATTCAGGGTTCTATTTGATCCCAGTTTTTTCTTGGTATAATTACCATTATTGGAATTGGTAATTTTACCGAGAAATCTCGGTAAAATTATTGAACTTTCTCGGTAATTTTATTGGACCTTCGTAAAAACGCCAATATTTTTTATCGACTGTGGTAGAATTACCGAGATAAAATGGCAAAGTTACCGGGAATCGATTACCAATAAAAGTGGTATTCTTACCTGTAAAAACAGTAAAAATACCGGTTTTTATGTAAGCTTACCAGTCTGTCTTGGTAAAATTACCAATAATTGGTAAAAAAAGTGAAATGGTAAAGGTACCAACGGACCTTAGTAAAAACTCCGAGAATTTTTTTCAGTGAAAGTTCTCACTGAGCAAGAAAAAAATTACACAGCCTTGCTCCGAATAATAGGGCTATGTTCCCAGTATGTCAGATCCGAACCTGCCCCTTGAAAGTTGACATATATTGTCTGTTTTTGATTGATCTACGGCAAAAATTTGAAATTTCTCTGCAAATTGACAACATCGACTGGTTCATGGATCCTCACGCTGCAAAGAAAGTTTTTGATGTTTTTTGATGCTTACAAATTGGAATCTGGGAGCGATTTTTTCTTCACAAAATATGCATCAAGACTAGTTTTACTTAAATCATTCATATCTCAATTTTTTTTAAAAACTCCATTAATGCGCTTTGCAATCCGAACCCCTCATTTTACCTTTTGTAATTTTTCTTTAAAAAATAATATATGAATAAAAAAATTACCTACAAGAGTTCTCTAAAACAAATTTTACAGTTTTTAAAAATTTTCTATAACAGTACGTCGAGTGGTTTTCTGTTTAGAAAATAAACCATCATATGGAGTTTGTAACACCTCAATCTGAGGTACTCTTTTCTGTAGTTTCACTGTCGTCATATGATATGTCACACTAATTTTCCATTTGTTCATTCTTTTTTAAGTGAAGTATGTATAAATTTTTCGGTTCAAAAGAATGAAAAGTGTAAAAGTATACAGTATAAATAAGTATAAATATAATGCACGTGTATTTATCATCGACCATAACGACGGTAATCGGATACACACATAATTTTCACGATTACAAAAAGTCGCTAGCAAGCATGGTTATAACGCAGTTTCAAGAGTTGATCTTCGACGGCAAGGTCAACAGCAAAGTTCAAGCACAGCTCTTGAATTTAAATGGCACAATAAATTGCATTACTTCGCCAACAATTGAACTAATTTAGAAATGCAACACAGACGTGCACTGCAATACTAAGGAAAAACGCCCTATGAACATTCGAGAGTTGCCAAAATTCCCCAGATGAAACATGTCTTTTTGAGGATAGCCATGCACATTTTTCCTCAAAATTTGCCGATATTTAAGACTTAATTGCGAACTAAATTGTCCAAAAAATCAGAAAAAGAAGATTATCAAATCATACCAGTAAATTAATTTTTTCTCGAGGACAACTTGACAATACTTGAAGGTTCATACGACATTTTTCCCTAGCATGGCAGTGTAGGAGTCACATGTTTCACACAGTGGCGTGGCATGCTTTGCGATCTATCGATATTTCCCCATTTGAAGCTGTGGTAAATAATCGATTCTTTAAGTGTTCGCTGCGAACACCCTATTTATCGATACTTTTCAATGGATTTAAACGGCCGATCGATCGATATATCGCAAAACACGCCACGCCGCTAGTTTCACACCAACTCCAACTCTCGTTACGCCATCTGGCGACCATTATTGGATCCCATTTATTTTTATTAGTCTCAAAACGAGCTCTATTTCAGGATGTATATGCAACAAAACCACGTTAAAAACTCGTATTTTTTTTTCGGAATCGTCGTCGAGAATTCAGAGATCTAACTCAGTCCCGAAATGCTGTTATTGTCATACCGGGGAAAGGAATGAAAATGACACCCTCGGATTTTAACACTCGTTTTGACGTGGATTTTATTTTCCTTATCTTTGTAAAAAGTTCTCGTCGTAAACAGATTCATTTCATCGTTTCGCAAATTAATTAAAAACGAGGGATTAGGCTTCATTTTTTCAACGAGTTTTACTTTGTACGTCTCCAAAAAATAATGTATTTGCACCAGTGCTGCCGCGTTAAGGATGAACGCAGTATGAGCATTCGAATGTTGCCAAATTTCTTTTCTTCTTTTTCTTTCCTTTTTCGCCTTGTTCTCGGTCCTTTCATCCTCTTTCTCTCTCTTTTATTCCTTTTTTGCTTCATGTTTCCTTTTTTCCTTCTATTCGGAAGACAAAGATTCCGCTCGGAAAAACTCCCGCTTGTCAGACTGGAGTCCATGAAAAATCAGTTATATCGAGGGAAATCTGGCCCCGGCAAATCCACCGTTCCATTTAGCTTTCCTTTACTCTAACGTCTTCTTGTCGTTATTTTAGCTCACTCGCTCACCCCGCGCTGAGAGGCGAACGCCGTATTAATCTTGATAATTTATTAAGAAGATAGGTGCTATATTTTACTCGCACTAGGCGACCCCTTATTCGCACTCATTTTGAGCCACTGAGTAATTAGTTTAATAATGTTGCTGCAGCTGAGTGCGAAATGAAAGGGCGAATCGTTTCCCCCCACTGTGCGAATCGCGAAACATGACGCGGGGAAAAATTAAAATAAAATATGTAGTTCATACGTTTCGCTAATGACTTCTTTTTTTGGCGAAAGACGGGGGTTTACGAGCACTGGCACGGTAAAACACACTGGATGCCCCGTAAATTTTCATGCTCTAATTTTTTGACATTCCTGATGAAGTCGTAAAAATTAAAATTCTGGAGGTCTTGCGTTCCTAGTACTATTTCATGGCGGTTTTTGAACGTATACCCTGTAAATCAGGAGCGCTTCCGAAGTAATTTTAAAAACATGGTAATTTATTAAAAAAAATCGAGCTACATGCCAAAATGAACGAGTAATATTTTAAACTACATGTACATGAGAAATAATATGGATTACATTTTGCAAAAAGGAATCACCATCTCCAGCTCTTCCACAAAAGTACCTTTCTGCATAGGAAAACGAATGGCTCATATTTTTCACCTAAAATAAGCCATAAATAGTGGTTCCTTATTGCAAAATGTGGTCCATATAAGACTTACAAGAAATAAATGCAACATTGTAATTTTTAAGTATTACCCACGTTGATAGGATGTTTTTAATGATAAGAGTATTGCCAAAATATTCTTTAAATTATTGTTAAATAATTTCAAGACCAATTTACTCAGACGATTTCAGAGAAAGAAATAAAGTGACAAACCCTCCAACGGTTTTCTCGACAATACTGTAAGCTTAATATGGATAATTGGAAAGTTTACTCGAAAATTGTACAACGATTTGATTATTGTCAACAAACAATGCATGAGACAGTTCTCGCGGTGAGCACTGTTCGGAAATGTGTACCCCGAAGTATGTCCGACACCAAGAAAATACGACTTTCCAACGACTTGAGCCACGACTTGCACCGTGGTAAATACGCAATGCATGAAGTATCCGGCAGACTTGTAAGGCGCTATTTTGCGCCGCGGGCACAACAGTACTCTATGCGCAACGCATGAAGTATCCTGCGGTCTTGCAAGGCGCTACTATGTGTTCCGAACCATGTGCGCTAGCCCCGCGCTGGTCGCGCTGTGTTTAACGCGATTATTTCAACTTATGATTGTGAAGTTTTTGTACAGGTTTTGTACATCGGAATTATTGTCATAACCAATGAAAAAACATTACATAAAACCCAACTAATTTTCTTCTCTTCTTTTCAATATTTGCATGTATAAATAATTTTAAACAGATGCATGCAAGTAAAATGAATTGTACGCATAGACTCCCTCGTTGCTCAGCGATGTAATGGTGTGATCATTTGTACTAAATTTTGCCATTCGGAGCTCAAATTTCGGGCTCATCTGTAAAAATACCTGTGTACAAAAGGAAGCTGTTATTCCTAAACGAGGCAAGATATTTTGGTTCCTAATTGCAAAATGAAGCTCATTGCTGATCAATGAATCCTCTCAAGACATAGGGTATGGATTTGATCGACATTAATCGATTGACGTGATTCGATCGACATGAATCGATTGGCGTGATTCGATCGACATGAACCGATTGACGTGATTCGATCGACATGAATCGATAGGCGTGATTCGACCGAAAAATTATTCAAAAACCGGCGTCGATTCGATTGACATGGATCGATCGACAAATAAAAACGTTAACCGATCGGCGTGGCCCGAAGTACATCGATTGAATCGACAAAAATTGTTAAAAATTACATGTCCAACTTCCTCCAAAGACTCATTCTGTCGTGTCATGGGGTGAATAGTGGAACTAACCGTGGGGTACGATACAGTGGCGAGGCGTGAATGATCGATTATCGATATTTCCCCATTAGAAGCTGTGGTAAAGAATCGATTATGGAGGTGTCCGCTGCGTAGAACCTGTTTTTCGATCTTTTTCCATGGGTTTAAATGGCAGATCAGCCGATTTACCGCAAAGCACGTCACGCCACTGCTACGATACCCGCGCCCAGCGAGCTTTTTCTCCGCGAGAGGCCCGAGCCATAAATCGCACGACGTCAATATTCCGACACCGGCAAGTGAACCCGACGAGCTGAAATTTCGGGTTCATCCGTAAAAATGCCTGTGCACAAAAGGAAGCTGTTGTTCCTAAACGAGGCCAGAAATTTTGGTTCCTAATTGCAAACTGAAGCTCATCAATGCTGATCAATGAACCCTTTCAAGACGTAGGATATGGAATCGATCGACATTTTTGTCAAAAATTTCATGTCCGACTCCTTCCAAAGACTCATTCTATCGTGCCCAGCGGGTCGATTATTGAAATCGATAGACAAAGCTATAGACAAAGAAGACAAAAGGGATTTGGAGGGATCCTATTGGTGGACGCGGGTGGTTGCAATGGACAAAGGACGTGGGTGATAGACCAACTAGTGGCAACCCACGAGAGACCCGATAGTTAGTCCATGATTTTCTCCCTTAGTCTACAAGACCCACCCGTTTCCACCTATAGGATCGCTTCTTACTCTCTATGTCTTCTTTATCCATCGCTTTGTCTATCAATTTCAATAATCAGTCCGCTGGGGCGGATCGTGAAACTAACCGAGGGGTACGATACAGTGACGAGGCGTGAATGATCGATTATCGATATTTCCCCTTTGAAGCTGGGGTAGAGAATCGATTATGGAGGTGTCCGCTGCGAACACCCTGTGTATCGATCTTATTCAATGGGTTTAAATGGCAGATCAGTCGATATATCGCAATAAGCTTTTTCTCCGCGAGAGGCCCGAGCCATAAATCAAACGACGTCAATATCCCGACGCCGGCGAGCGGACCCGACGAGCCATGCAAAACTGACTGGGACGGAAATAAAACCGGGCGTTCAATCTAATAAAATTAAGTGCTGATCCGACCCAGCTCAGCCCCGGCGCTGTGCAAACAGTCCACACCGCACCGCACCACCGCGGAAAGAACACCGCCTCTCAACGTAAAGGGTCGGATCAAAGGGCGCCGAGTGGCGCGGGGGGGAGGGGGAGGCTGCTAACCATAGAGTAATAAAATTGATACAGCGGCGTTGTCTTCCCGCGGGAACTTTGATACCCCTGTGAAGTAAGAGATGTTTCGAAAATAGTTTGAAAATATCGTGGAGTTCTGCCATGCTACACTGAAAAAAAAGATTGGTAGAATTTACCATTCCTTCACGCTGTATTTCACACTGCGTCAATTCAGAGTCAATAATTGAGGCAGAGGAAAGGTAAACGTGACTATATACTGGTGCAGGTAACCATTCATCTGGCAGAATCGACTTGAAGATTTGTAGAATTTCCATTCCTTCACGCTGTATTTCACACAGCGTCAACTCAGGGTCAATTTTGTCAAAAGAAAAGTAAAAGTTACTAAACACTGGTGCAGGTAACCATTCCTCTGGCAGAATCGACTTGAAGATTCGTAGAATTTACCATTCCTTCAGGCTGTTTTTCACACAACGTGAAGGAATGGTAAATTTTACCAATATTCAAGTCGATTTTGCCAGAGGAATGGTAACCTGTACCAGTATGTAGTAACGTTTACCTTTCTTCTGGCAGAATTGACTCTGAATTGACACTGTGAAATACAGCGTGAAGGAATGGTAAATTCTACCCATTCTCTTTTTCAAAAGCATGGGCCACCAGGCAATGCAAAATTTCCTTCGACAAATTACAAATTTTCAGGAAAATTTGTGGGTGTTCTTCCTATGATTTCTCATAGGATTTCGTTCGTAATTTGATCTAAGAAGTCTGAAAATTTCAAGGAAAAATATGCATAACTCTCCTCAGAAATAAATATTTTCGAAGAGGAAATTTAGCAACATTCGAATGCTTGCACGGCAGATTTTTGGTTGAGTTGGATTCTAGAATATTTTTTGACTTGTAGATTGTAAAATGCTAAAAATTGTTAAAAATATTTTTTGAAACATTTGAAATATTATAAAATTGCAAAGCGGATGTATTTAAGGCGTTGGGGACAGGGAGGGCATTTCTCGTTTGCGGTGTTTCTGAATCTTCGGTGCTAATTTATACTTCAGAGAGGAAACTATCGGGTGAATTTTATGAAATTGTACATTTTCAGCGTGGTAAAATCACAAAGAATATTCAATACAAGTCTATAGGTTTTTTCACAATGATCTTCGCAATATTGTATAAAACATCTCTAAAACATTGCTGATTTACCAGATACCAAGCATCAAAAATTCATACTGGTTTTAGTGTATCGGTAGAAAAGTTGGGAGGTTTGATTGTTAAATGGGCGTATTTCTACCAAACGGAACTATGTGCATTAAGACATGAGCCCCAAGACCCATAAGAATATATGCGTAACAGGGCTCACGTCATGATGCACATAGTTCCGTTTGGCAGAAATACGTCCAAATGATTTAACAAGTATCCGAGAAGTCGCCAAATTCCAGCTTTATCCGGTAACTTTTCTACTTGACGATAGTTTGTTTGCTCTTGATCACTTTCCCATTTCACTCAGTGTTCGATGAGTGTGCTGTGTTACGAGAGGAAGTTGTAAAGTTACCAGGCACTGAAGGAAAACAATAATTACCACAACTGAAAAATTGGGCTTCCTTATGCCAAAAAGAACTATGTATCACGCAAACCTTATGCACATAGTTCCTTTTAGCATAAATACGTGAAATTACCAGCCCTTAAAGGTTATCCGGGAATTCTAGATGATCGGAGCATATCGAGATAGTGATTGTAATTTTATCTCTCTCTCTCTCTCTCTCTCGCAGTTACTGGCGTTCAGATAGCTTTGGACGAGAAGGAACTTTGGGCTCTCTCTTTAGAATGCAACAAAATCGATGATCAAAAAGAACTTTAGATGATAGAAACAAACATGATAATCACTTAGAAATATTTTTTTTCCGCTTGTTGTAAAGTTGCGGGCACTTTATCACAAGAATACGTATAAATGAGCGATATTTGTACGATATTCGGCAACTTCTAATGACCATCAAATGATCCGTCCGGAAAAGCTTCCACGAGAACAAACAGAGCGTATACACAGTAAACAACATAGTCCTCATGTGCTCCGTTATCCAATAAGGAAACCGACATACAAGGATGAAAGCCAATGCATTCACATGAATTAATTCGCTTGCATGTTAGAATGTAGACAAAACGACCTCAAATACGACAAGATTATCCCGGATCTCAGACTAGGAGGAATATTGCTGTTTCTGACGGATCATTTGACCCAGACAAATTGCGAAGCTTCTAAAAGAATTGCGATTCTTCCATAGTGACTTTGAAATACCTCGAAATTAAAATACAATTTTGCCTTTGCTTAGCTATTTGCAACATTTTTATAGTCAAATCCCAAAAATGTTCATTTTTAGTTTTTGTCAGAGCCACTTTAGACCAATTTTAAAGCTTTTAACAGTTTTTTCTGAGAGTTACAATTGTGAACTTAAACTGTCACGAAGATTGGCTGCCTCCTCTTCGTACAACGGACCCATTACTTTTGCTTTCTTTCATTTCCGTGTAGTTCCTCTCAGCATAAATATTTTCGTCCAAATATGAAACATGTTAGATACAAAGGGGATACAGTCACTGTTTCTAACTTTCAGATTACACCGAACAAATTTAATTTTTGGGGGGCGTATGACTATTTACTGGCGTTCAGATAGCTTTGGACGAGGAGGAATGTTGGGCTCTTTCTTTAAAATGCAACAAAATCGATGATCAAAAAGAACTTTAAATGACTGAAACAATCATGATAATCACTCAGAAATATATTTTTCCCGCTCGTTGAAATATTTTAGCTAAATTTTGCTCTTATTTCCCGGAACTAGTTCCAAATTTCGAAACTTTCGAGATTTTCCTAACGTTTTTTCGAAACCCTTTTTTCTTTTTCTTTTTTTTTTGAGAGCTTGCGCACTCTAGATGTGAGTCACTTGGCCTTAGTCGTTAGATAAACAGCCACCACCCCCGGAACTCTGGAAATTCCCGGAATGTTCCGGATCTTTTGAATTTCCGGAACTTGCTCGGAACGTTCGAAGAAATCCAAAAGGAATCCCGGAACGTTTAAAGAAATCTAAAATGAATCCCGGAGCTTTTCGTCGTCTCCCGCACGAAGGAACGTAACTCTATTCCAAGGTTGCCAAATTGACTCAAAGAATTAATTTATTTTACAAAAATGTACGTAAGCAATTTGAGTCCAAAATACTCTGTTTTTTGCTTGGAATCTAGAGAAAAATCAGGGAAATTTCCAGTCAGAAATGCTCAAAATTCTCTTGGTAATAGGCAATTTGTGAGGGGAAATTTGGCAACATTGGAATGGAGTTACGTTCTTTCGTCCGGGAGACAACGTTTTGACAGCCATGTACGGAGAAAACCATCTCGTGCATGGGACCCGAAGTTTAGGTCATATGGATCTCTGAAGTTTTCAGATTGTGCAGCTGAACACTTTAGATCTAGCTGCCGAGGTTCGGATCACACATCCGAACCTTCAGTTCTTACAAATGAAGTAATTCAGATGTGAGAACCGAAGTTTTTCGGATGTGAGAACCGAAGTTGTTCGGATGTGAAAACCGAAGTTCTTCAGATGTAAGAACTAAAGAGTCAGATGTGTGATCCGAACCTCGACAGCTAGACCTTAAGTGTTCAGATGCTCAATCTAAAAACTTCAGAGATCCATATGACCTAAACTTTGGGTCCCTCGCACGAGGTTTTTTTCACCGTGTGGAATGGGAGAACCGGAAGTTCCAGCGTTTGTCCTGTGGACAACAGGGATCGCGATCGGCATTGCGGGATTTCCAGGAGTTATAAACGGTGATTTGAGTATCGTAGTCACGGCACGTACGCAGCAGTGCAACCTCATCGGGTCCGCTGAACATGAGAGAACATATCCAGGGGGCACGTTCGTCATTAATCCCCCACGACCGGGCCGCCCGGTTGTTATTCAATTAGTCGTCATTATAGGCTGCGCCGAGGGAAAGGGCCCGATTGAAACCTGTCATCACGAGGCAAAGGTTGCCAGGGTGTTGACACAGTTTCCTTTCGCGCAAGGGTCCAGCTTTTGGTTTGATGTTGAACACGCCGTTAGCACGGCTCTTATTCATTTTTTATACGGACCGTGGTTTAGGTGATTCGATTGACGCTATATTTTGTGTCAGAAACTGTGTTCGAAACTCTTCTTCGAGTTTTAGAAGCCATGTGGCGCATCAAGCCCGAGTTTTAGGGCGCCATTGAAGATTTTTTAGGGGCCAAATTGACTTTTTGCCTATATACTATTTAGTGAAAAGTTAGACCCAAGATGTTTTGGTGACAGAACTAGTGAGGGGAAGACAAAAGCACAAATGATGAAATCGTCAAGAATAGAAAAAACTTTCACTTGTGGTGCTGAAAATTTCGAATAATCACCTAATATGAAAATTCAGATTTTTAGGGGGCAATTTTTAGGGGCCACGTTGGCGCAGAGCCTTCATTTTTTAGGCGCATTTGGCGCGTTGGCGCCTGTGAGTTTTGAACACTGGTCAGAACGACGTGCGCGATAAATCGCATCGATTGGTTCCATTTTTTCAGCTACTCGTCATTCTCCTCGAATTTTGAGATCGCATTTCTCTATCGGTATGAGGAATGCAATAATGTAACATTATTATTTTTTTTGAAAACTTACATATTATTAATACAATTTTTAATAAAAAACTATTGATAAAATGTAAGTTCTTTAAAAAAAATAATATTACATTATGTCTAGCACTTGACAACGACGGACACCATATTTTGTGTCACAACGACATACGCTATATCGCATCGATTAGTTCCATTTTTTTCAGCTATTCGTCATTTCTCTCGGAGTTTGAAATCACAACTCTGTTGTCAGGAGACTGAAGAACTGACTTACCAATTTTAACAAACAAATTCAACGTAAAACAATTTTTTAATAAAAAAAATATTAATAAAATGGAAATTTTTAAAAAAAAATGTTGCATTATTTCTAGCATACTTGACTATACACTCCACAAACCGATACATTCAGTGCTACTGCCTTTTAGACATTGTTTAATACAATGTTCGCTGAAGTTGAAACAAATTTCATGTAATATGGTTTTTTTAGAGGAAAAATATCGCATTCGATACTGAAATCAAAACTGCACGGAAATGCGATATTTTTCCTCTGAAAAACCACGCCTACATCACGTTGAATTTGTTTGTCAAAGGTACATGAATTCTTTAATCTCATGACAACAGAGGTGCGATTTCAAAATTCGAGAAAAATTACCAGTAGCCAAAAAAATGGAAGTAATCGATGCAATATAGCGTATGTCGTTGTGACACAAAATATGGCGTCTATCAAATCACCTTAAACAGGAATCAACGGTATTGGTGAGGGGTTGGTTCATATAACGTTTAACGTCTCTTAAACTTTTCGTCCTTACGCGTAGACCCTGAACGGAGACTTAAATTTAAGGTGAATAAAGTTTTAAATGTTCATAACCATTTTTGGCCGTCAAAATTCATGAGACCTTGATATATTCTTGATACAATTGAAGAACATCGTCGTCAAAAGTTGAGTTCCTTTTAGATATAGCACTGTGCAGTTTTTGCTTTTACGAGAAATACCTGTTTGAAGTTTCGACAATATATGAATCCTCATGCCAGAAAGAAAGTCCAAACTGATTTTTTGATCCTTTAAAATTTGAATTTGGGAGTGAATTTTTCACAGAATATGCATCAATGCTAGTTTTACTTGATATCATTAATATTTTATTTTTTCCAAAAACTGCACTTATGCGCCTTGTCCTCCAAGCCCTTCATATTCTTTTTCCCCCTTTAATGAAACATTTCTCTTACCACCACCAAAAATCGCGTATTGTGAAGTTACGAATTTAACCAATTCTGATTTAAATTCCTAGCAGGGTAAAAAAAATACCAAAGGGATTGTTTGATATTTGAAATTGTGCGCTATTGAGAGAGGTACATATGGGTAGGGCGAACCTTAAAAGCCACATATACCCTCATAAAACATGAATCATCTCATTGTGTCAAGCTTAAGCTCCCGTGTTCACAAAAGTGCCGAAGCATTGAAACGGAGACTTACCGAGCAGAGGCGAGGCGTGACCGATCGATTATCGATAATTCCCCATTGAAGCTATGTTAAAAAATCGATTATAACATGTTCGTTGCGAACACCCTGTTTATCGATCCTTTTCCATAGGTTTAAATGGCAGATCAATCGATGTGTCGCAAAGCACGCCACACCACTGTTAACGAGCACAAATTCCCCGACCCCTTATTTCAGTATCTTTTGGTTTGAAGCGCACATTAACACCAATATTTTAAAGTGAGTAGCCCTCTCAGGGTGAAATTATTGTTTTTACGATGCTCTACTAATGTGAATTCAATATTTCTATTAAACGCTTCTGAACAATTCTGCCGTGCTAAGGAAGAATGCCGTATGAACATTCGAGAGTTGCCGAATTTTCCTTGATAAAACATGTATTTTTGACAATATTCATGCATATTTTTCCTTGGAATTTTCAGATATTTTAGATTAAATTGCGTACAAGGTTGTCTGCAAATTTCGGAAAATAATGTTCGCAATTTTCCCAGTAAATTCCGTTAGGTTAGGTTAGGTTAGGTTAGGTTAGGTCACACTTTGTCTACATAGTTGCTCTATCCCGGCCTTCCCAAGCATATCGAAAAATGGGAGCTCCTAATTTTTGTCACGCGTGCTGCAACACCTCACTGAAACGGACATCGTTTTTGGTGGTGGCAGAAGTTTATGAGAGCCCTCTGCTGGCATCTGTGACAACGTGCTTTGCCTCACAAAACGTTGACTCCTGCACTAGAGAGCAAATCTAGGTTGCAATATTTCAGCAGTGTTTCAGCATCTGCTTTTACGTTAACGTATTCGAAAGCTCAAAATTGCGCAATTTTTCTACGTAAATCGTGATGTTAGGAGCGAATGGGTCAGTTGCGCTGGTTACAGAATTATGTTTTGACGCTTGATTCTTGCAGATTAGCTAAAAATAATAAGATCTGTCCAAATCGCAACTTTATACGTTCAATATTAACCGAGATATCGCTCTTTTAAAAGTCGGGGTTTTGACGTCATCCACCGCGGTAATGACACCCGTGGTTTTTTCCACCTTGCTTTCATTAGTCAGTGACGCACTGGTTACTCAACGTGAAACTTGGATGAAAACAAGGTGGAAGGAACCGAGGGTGGACTACCGCGGTGGATGACGTAAAAAATCCGACTTTTAAAAGGTCGATATCACGGTTAATATTGAACGTATAAAGTTGCGATTTGGACAGATCTTATTATTTTTAGCTAATCTGCAAGAATCAAGCATCAAAACACACATCTGTGACCAGAGAAACTGACCCATTCCAGACATAACCATTGTGCTCATCGTAATGGGTCTATCGCGCTGGCCACAGAATCGTGTTTTGATGCCTCATCCTTTGCAGATTAGATAAAAGTAATAAACCTATCCAATCAACAACTTTCATCGTCCAATATTAACCGAGATATTGCGCTTTGAAAAATTTGGATTATGACGTCATCCATCGCAGTGGTGACACCCTTGTTTTCTTCCATCCTGCTATGATATGAGTTCCACGTTGAGCAACCAGTGTAAATGAGTGCATTACCGGTTAATAAATCCAGGGTGGGGGAAATCATGTCATGCATAACCACCACGGATGATGCCATAAACCGAATTTTTTGAATCTAGGTTGATATTGAAAGTGAAAAGTTGCTGTTTGGACAGATCTTAAAATTTTTGACTGATCAACAAGAATGGAGCATCAAATAACGAATTTGTGATTTTGGAGGTATATTTCTCCATTTTAATTTTCGCTCTGGTAAAAATTTTCCTTTGCACTTTCCTGAATGCTCAATTAAACTCATGCATTTCGATCAGTACAGACCTTACGCATTCCAGTTGAGTGCCGAACTTATGCATTTTTCTTAGGTAGCAAACTTAATTAGCTCTGTGAGGGTAATCGGAATTTTAATGGTGGGATTTGAACGAAACACCACTCTGTATGAATCAAACCGTTACGTCCAACTTCTGTGTAATGAACGGTCAATGTTACTCCATTTTTGTTTTCTGAGTATGTATGTTGGCACATCATTTGAAGCGGAAGGAATAATATCGACAAAGGGTATTTTGCGGTAATTTCGTGTATTGTCACCCAGTCTGTCAACGGTGGTGAGATCTTGCTTGCATCGGTCGCGAAGTTGGCTCCAGTTCAAAACTGAGGCACTTCGGTTTGAGCTGTTCACAACTTAAATCGAGCCACACAAGGTTGCCACGGAATTGAACATTCCGTTGTTCGATTTTTTTTCTGAAAATAAGTAAAAATCGACGTTTTTTCAAAAGAGAAAACGAACGACAAAAAACTTTTCTTAAAAACATTTATAAGTCGCACTGGGTACAAAATTGTTGCATCTATGAAACAACCTCTCCCGTAAAACTTTAGTCGCGACACATTTCAAGCACATTCTAATAGCAAGTCAAGCACATTTTTATAGTTTTTTTAACAAAGGGACAGAACATTTCTGCCGTGCTAAGCAAGAACGCCGTAAATCCATCAAGATTTTCCTTCGTTTTTTGGAACTTAACACTTCATAAAATAAAAACTGTATACCCATGCACCTCAAATTTTCAGGTTAAGTTCTTGATACAGAATTAAGACTTTCGAACGCTTATGCGTGGATGGTCTTTTAGACATCGAGGCGCACCATTGGCGAGGCAGGAACGATCCATTATCGATGCTCCTTATTTGATGTTTTGGTAAAGAATCGACCGGACACTTTGTTTATCGATCCTTTTGCATAGATTTAAATGATAGATCCATCGATCTATCGCAAAGCACGCCATGCTTATGATGTTGATATTTTATCGATATTTTGGCATTTCGATATTTTAGACCAAAATATCGATAATATCGTATAGATATGTCAACGTTGATATATCGTCCGTATCGATAAATTGGACGTATTTCTACCAAACAGACCTATGTGGAGGTGAGAAGTATGGAGTGTGCTCGTCGAAACTGCATAAGAAGCAATGTAAAAGTGGGCGTGATTCCTTTTGAAGAATTGGAAAAGCGCGGGATTTTACATTCTATCTAACAGACCTATGTGCCAACTAAGTGTGGAACTCATGAGCCGCGGGCATGGCAAGATAGCGTTGTGGACAGGGCTCATGAGTTAAAGCGTCCCGCCAACGACCCTCCCGTCGTTCTGGAGCTTGATCGTTGCCGCTGACGTCACTGGCGCACAGTTATTCTCATTCACTCTTACGCAAAGAGAACTAACGAGCACACCCCATATTTCTCACCTCCACATAGGTCTGTTTGGTAGAAATACGTCCAATTGTTCTCTAGAAACATCGAATCATTTTTTCTTTCTTTTTTCTGCTTAGTTGTGTAAATTACACCTACAAAGTTGGGGGTAAGGAAGGAAACTTTGAAGGATAGAACTTCCATCCCACAGGAATTAGTTTACTTTTTTGTAGCAGCCATTCTCATGAAATAATAGTGGAGGTAATTGATATTTTACTTGGAAAAAATACAAAATTATTAAAAATTCGCAACGTGGCTTATAAAGATGTGTAATTCCCAAGTTACGCCGTCGATATTTCGGAAGTTCTTCCCAATTTAGGGGTCAATTTGCAGCAGGGCAAAGTGTTAGTAAAATATCGATTTTTAGGTTCGATATTTCGGAGCTAGATACATATCAGTGGCGTGGAGTGCTTTGCGATACATCGATTGATCTGCCATTTAAACTCATGGAAAAGGATCGATATACAGGGTGTTCGCAACGAACGCCTTAATAGTCTATTCTTTATCATTGCTTCAAAGGGGGAAATAACGATAATCGATCATCCACGCCTCGTCACTGATATATGGACGTATTTCTGCCAAACAGAACTATGTGCATTAAGACATGAGCCCTGACACCTATACGAATATATGCATAAGAGGGCTCACGTCATAATACACATAGTTCCGTTTGGCAGAAATACGTCCATATACTACCGTGCTAAGGAAAAACGCCGTATTAACAATCTAAGATTGCAAAATTTCCCCGAATGAAACAGATATTTTGAACGAAAGCTACGCATATTTTATCCTTGGCATTTTCAAATATTTTTTATTAAATCGTGAACAAAATTGACTGAAAAAATTGAGGAACAATATTCACAATTTTCTCCGTAAGTTCAGGTTTCCTAAAAGGAAATATGGCAACGTCTAAAGACTCATACGGCGCTCTTCCTTAGCATGGAAGAATATCTGGATCGATTTATTTTCAGAGAAAAATCGATACATCGGATTTCGATACAACCGTAAATATCGACAAGACTATGTACTGAGGCGCACCTGAGCCCGAGGATCGGAATCAGAGCGCACGGCTCATGAATTTTAAACGGACGTCTGGCCCATGGGACGCCGGATTCGTCTCTTCTCTTGTCCGTCCGGATGGGTTCTTGAGGAGATGAAAGGGGTAATCTACAGCCCCTTTCCCTCCCGTTGCCATCCCCTTGCATGTCTGAGTCCATCGAGACGAGGGTAATTCAATTTGAGTCGACTCTGTTGCTTCCGCGCTCTTCGGCGTACGTGGCTCCTTCGGCGTGGTTTGTCTTCCCATCGGCTGATTTGGCACGTCCGAGGATTTGTTTTACTCTCATCCTGTCGAGAGGGAGGTATCTGGTATCTTGCAGGCGTCGTGCTGGTCGCGAGTCGCGAGGGCAGGTGTCGCTAAGCAGTGGCGTGTCATGCTTTGCGATTTATCGATTGTTATGCCATTTGAATCTATGAGAAAGGATCGATAATCAGGGTGTTCGCAACTAACACCTTAATGATCGATTCTTTTCCACAGCTTCAAATGGGGAATTATTGATAATCGATCATTCACGCCTCGCCACAGTCGCTAATCCTCCTTACGCGGCTCACATTTTCCTCGTGAGTTCTAATTTATCATTACCGCCGTGCTAAAGAAGAACGCCGTATGGACATTCAAGAGTTGTCAAATTTCCTCCAATTAAATGTGTATTTTTGAGGAAAGTTGAGGAATTGCAAACAAATTTATCTGAAACATTGGAAGTAAAATGTTCATAAGCTTACAAGAAAATCCGTGTTTTGTCAAAATAAATTTGGCAACGCCTGAAAGTTCATACGGCGTTTTTCCTTAGCACGGTAGTGCTTGGCTCAACTTTTCCTTGTTAGTTTGAATTCATCATTTTTGTTTTTTAGAACTTTAATTTTTAATGCCGATTTTACAGTTTTTATCCGTATAAAATTTGAAAGTGTATTTTGAAACAATAGGGTCAGTTTCCAGATGTTTCTTTTTTATTGCCAAAAAACTTGCGAAGACCATAGACTTGTTGCGATTCCGAATGTCATCAATGATTTTCGAATCAATTAACACTAAATTTTTTAATATACTATGTTCTTGTAGATTAGGGTGTATCATCATGGTAAATACGCCAACGCTAAGCTAGGTTGCGGGAACAACTCATTTTGACAACTCAAGTACAATTCAAACAAACTGATCGCATTCGTTCCATGGTATAATGGTAAATACGCCCTTGCTCAGCCAGGATTTAATAATATATCATGGTTGCAAGTTTTTTAACTAATCAAAACTCCAAATTACAGGGCGAAAAAGAGTACGTAAGTTCCGCAGGGCACTTTTTTCATGATATTCGATGTCTCAGAGTAGCCTACAATTTGGTCAATTTAATGCAAAACTGTGTTGAGCAACCAAGTTCTTCAGGCTGACCTGCCACAAAAAGAAAGTAACACAGAGTGACATCAATCACGGTCATTTTTATCCGTGTAGTATAACGGGAAGTCTGTCTGTCTGCCCGAGTTTCGGGTTTTTGTAATTTCGCCGTCGATATTTACTTCAGCGCACGACGCACAGTGGACCGAGTCAATCAGAGAGGTCAGACATGAATATTTTGACTAAAACTGCAAATTTTGATGTTTAATCTGTCACATTTTAAATTTCAAACGGTGCATTTTGAAGGAAATTTTACCAGAAAACCAATCAAACCACTATTAAAATCTCAAATTGATGTATGAACGGAGTCATGAGCTTTTAAAGTTTCCAAATATTGTCCGACCTCTCCTATCGACTCGATTCACTGTGCGACGTTAAGAATAAAGCGAGACAGACGGCACAGAAACAAAGAAGGAATTGGAGTAAGAAGGGAAAATAACCGTGCTCAGTCATCTATTATTCGCAGTGTATTTGTTTAATAAATTGCTCCGCGAATTACGGGACGCCGGAATTCATTTCGCCGCGCGCGGTTTATTTGTGTGCGGAGAGCGAGGGGCGGTTCTTGAAATGTGATCCGTGTGCACGGCTCGTAAGTGAGAGTGTAAGTGGCAAAAAACCCCTGAAACCGGGGCTGAACGTAGTAATATCTCATCGCTTGACTGAAGGCAGATTGCCGGGGTTTTTTACGAGAACCTGTCGGCCTTCACGGCGGATTGGAGACTTTGAGTACCGCGGGAAAGCCAGCATGATGAGTTCCGAAGTTGCTAGATTGCGCGATGAAATGTGGCTATTTTGTATGAACTTAGATGGAAAAAGTGCCGCTTCTACAGCGCTTCTTGCCAATAATGAAGGGCTCCGAGTTAAGAGCGACAAACCTGACCTTACATAATATGTGTTCATGTAGAGAGATCCTCCACTTAGCTGACATTGACGATTCAATTTAACAGTTGGGCCAGTGTCGTTAAAATCAGTGCGCTTATGCTTTACTGCGATATGAAAACACAGGATAGAGCGATTTTTTCAATGTTTACTTGCGTCTTGATTGGCGCCTTACAAGACCGCAGGATACTTCATGCATTGCGCGTACAGCACTGAGCTCGCAGCGCATAGTAGCGCCTTACAAGTCTGCCGGATACTTCATGCATTGCGCATAAACCACGGTGAGCGCTCAAGTCGTTGAAAAATTTCAAGCATTGCGCGTACAGCACTGAGCTCGCGGCGCATAGTAGCGCCTTACAAGTCTGCCGGATATTTCATGCATTGCGCGTAAACCACGGTGCGCGCTCAAGTCGTTGAAAATCGTATTTTCGAAAATGAAGAACTTATTTTATTCCTCCTCAACTCTCGCATTCTTTGTCTTCTTATTCGTAGTCTTCCTCTTTCTTACCATCTTCCTCGTCATTCTGTATACCTTCTCTTCTTCATCCTTCTTTGCTCTTCTTCAAAATCTCCTTATTACCCATATTCTTTCATTTACTTCCTATTTTTAACTTCCTCTTCTTCTCTGTTTTCTCTTTGCTTCCCTCTCATCTCATGTACCCTCTTATTTTTCTCTATTTTCAGTATAAGCTACAGACAAACTTTTCAGCGTAACCAAAATTTTTGTTCCTGCAACAGAAAACCACGATTACCCGGATCAAAAACGGATCAGAAACATGGGTGTTCTAAATAAACCAACTTTTTCTATACGCGCGAGGAAAGTACGAAACTAATGAAACATACAAATTAAATACTCACCGTTACGACACATACATTCTCAATGAGAATAAATGTCAAATCCTGCAAACTTTTTTTTCAACACTGTCATGCTAAGGAAGAACGCCGTATGAGCCTTTAAACGTTGCCGAGTTTCTTCCGATAAACACCGAATTTATTGGAAAAATTGCGAAGATTATCCTCCAAAATTTCCAGACAAAATTTTACGCAATTTAATCTGAAATATCTGAAAATTTCAGAGAAAAATATATACACGAATGTTTTCAAAAATCCATGCTTTATCAAGGGAAATTTGGCAACTCTCGAATGTTCATACGGTGTTCTTCCTTAGAACGGCAGAACAGGTAAACGTCAGATTTCTCCAAAACCTCACGTTCCCTCGCTCTAAACGCTGCCCTCTTAAATCCACTCCACATTTTCAATTGCAAAACCCGTAAAGCGAAAAACATAAATGGCTGGTCTCAGGACTCTTCCATTATGAAATGCGACCCTGCTATTCATGTAGATGATAAACAGTACAGTGTGCTCATTCGTACGAGCGACTTTCGTAGCAAATTTTACACGCCCGTGCTTATTCGTTACGAGCGCGACTTGCATAGAACTAACCGGTGGCTTCGGAGTCGTCTGCCAGTGACTGCAGTCAAACTGCGGTACTCGTATTTCAGGGCCTTTCAAAGTTTCGCGCTCTTGAGTAATTCGTCCTGAGTGTTGGCATTTTAAAAGTGTTGCCACGCCAGCACTCTCAGCCCTAATCTTACAAACTCGCATAGTAGGGCTCGTACGATATTTCAGCAGGCTGACTCTGCGGGCTGATTCTTGAAATTGATAGACAAAGCTATGGACAAAGAAGACGAAAGGGTTATGGTATCAATATTCCATGACTTTCGGTATAAAACCGTTGCCAAATTTCTTAATTTAGTAAGATTGACGATTTTCTTAAACATTTGGGGAATGAGGGGTCACTGGGGTCAGTATGTCGTAGCTTTGGCTGGAGGCTGTTGTGGAAAAAAAAATGAGGAAAAACTTGAATCCACAAGGTCAGCGTTACACCAGGTGTTTCAAAATTTGCTGCAGAGACTATTAGGCTGAAACAAAACGTAACGAACTACACTCATTTCGCACCGTTAGGTTAAAAGACTTACGATAAAAAGCTGGTTTTAACACTTTAAGACTTGGCAAAGCAGCAACCGCATCAAGATGCTCAATACTGAGGCAAGATCTTGCTAGATGAACCCACATGAGAAGAAGAATATGATCGCAGCACATTAGTTGAATCGAAGAAAGATTCCAGCGCGCTGGCCTTGTAACCTTTTGTAAGGTTTTGTAATCCTTTTCAACATCCCAGTCAGTGGGCGTTGAAGAGCATCAAAGCAAGTTAGGTCCAGTTGGGTTAAGCAACTAAACCAACTCCGCGGTGGTGCTTAGGGTATCATGCCAAATTGAAGGCGCTCCGCTGCGTTCTCGTAAATCATTTCAACGATTCCCACAATGTGCTTGATCAAAAAATGAAATGGAAACATCTATTCATGGGGCTTTAAGGACCTTGTGGTATAGGATACTTTCACTAACACTCTAGCCAAAAATTAAAAAAATCCTATCGGCAAAACATCCTGGAAAATGAAGACCCTTAGAAGTTTGTAAGAGTCAAATTCAGGAGCGCAACTGGGGGAAAATCCCCAGCACCCCTTTCAATTCTTTGATGGAGTTAAAACTTTTATATTGTATTATTTTTTATCAGAGATGATAGTTTCAAGATCCCCAAAACATTTTCTCCCCACTACAGCGTTGCCAAGTTGAAAATGTTTAAAAAAAGAAGTACATTTAAAAAGGTGCGCTGTACGGCAAAAAACCTTCCAGGTACCTATAACCGTGTGCATAATGTATTAGTGGCCACAGCCTTTTCAGTACCTTCAGCGTTTAATAACTTGAAAGAGGGGGCGCAGCGGGTCAATTATTGAAATTTATAGCCAAAGCTATAGACAAAGAGGACAAGAATGATATGGAGGGATCCGATTGGTGGAAGCGGGTGGTTGCAATGGACTAAGCAGGTAGGTAATAAACTAACTAACGGCAACTCACGAGAGACCCTATAATTAGTTTATCATTTTCTCCCTTAGTCTATAGGAACCAACACTTTCAACCAATAGGATAGCTTACTACTCTCTATGTTTTCTTTGTCTATCGCTNCCGTTAGGTTAAAATACTTACGATAAAAAGCTGGTTTTAACACTTTAAGACTTAGCAAAGCAGCAACCGCAAAGATGCTCAATACTGAGGCAAGATCTTGCTAGATGAACCCACATGAGAAGAAGGATACATATATGATCGCAGCACATTAGTTGAATCGAAGAGAGAGGCCAGCGCGCTGGCCTTGTAACCATTTGTAAGGTTTTGTAATCCTTTTCAACATCCCAGTCAGTGGGCGTTGAAGAGCATCAAAGCAAGTTAGGTCCAGTTGGGTTAAGCAACTAAACCAACTCCGCGGTGGTGCTTAGGGTATCATGCCAAATTGAAGGCGCTTCGCTGCGTTCTCGCAAATCATTTCAACGATTCCCACAATGTGCTTGATCAAAAAATTAAATGGAAACATCTATTCATGGGGCTTTGAGGACCTTGTGGTAGGATACTTTCACTAACACCCTAGCCAAAAATTAAAAAAATCCTATCGGCAAAACATCCTGGAAAATGAAGTCCCTTAGAAGTTTGTAAGGGTCAAATTCAGGAGCGCAACTGGGGGAGAATCCTCAGCACCCCTTTCAATGCTTTGATGGAGTTAAAACTTTCATATTGTATTATTTTTTATCAGAGATGATAGTTTCAAGATCCCAAAAAAATTTTCTCCCCACTACAGCGTTGCCAAGTTGAAAATGTTTAAAAAAAGAAGTACATTTATTAAGGTGCGCTGTACGGCAAAAAACCTTTCAGGTACCTATAACCGTGTGCATAATGTATTAGTGGCCACAGCCTTTTCAGTACCTTCAGTGTTTAAAAACTTGAAAGAGGGGGCGCAGCGGGTCGATCATTGAAATTTATAGACAAAGCTATAGACAAAGAGGACAAGAATGATATGGAGGGATCCGATTGGTGGAAGCGGGTGGTTGCAATGGACTAAGCAGGTAGGTAATAAACTTACTAACGGCAACTCACGAGAGACCCTATAATTAGTTTATCATTTTCTCCCTTAGTCTATAGGAACCATCCTTTTCAATCAATAGGATTGCTTACTACTCTCTATGTTTTCTTTTGTCGGTATGTCTATCGCTTTGTCTATCAAATCACTTTGATTGCGTATTCTATAGTGGTTCAATGTATCGTTTGCTTCAAAACAGAAGCACATGACCTCGAACTAAAATTTTAAGAGTTTAAGTTAGAAAAGCTGAAAAAGAGAAAATTTCCAACAATTCACTTTGCATCACCATGTGGTACTCATGTGGCCTTCTCAGTGTCAAAAATGGGAATAAAGATTACAGTTTCACCGTTTTCAAAGATTATAAACTAGAATGGACCGGAGAATAGGAGGTACGGCAAGGAACAAATGAAATGAGAGTGGGATCGGAGACAGGAATTCGGGAATTGGTTGATCAAAGACTACAGGAAACATCCGATTTGTGTAATCTTTATTCCCGTTTGTGACACCCACGAGCCGCGTTGTCTCAACTCTCTCTATAAAAGGACTCTAGATTTTAGGTCCCCGGCTTAGTCCAGGCCTTCATTCGTTTCTGCGCCGCTTGGCAAGAGGGCGCTGCGGTAGCAAGTAACAACAGATGCCGGAAGTTGGCGGGGACAGCCGGAAGTGAGAAGATAAGACGCGAGAAAAACCGACGGAGCGGGGTGGAAACCGGTGAGAGAGGGTGTACAACGGATGGGGCGGAGAAAGGTGAATGTGAAATAATGTCGGTGTATTATGCACCTGTTTGATTTATTTCCGGTTCCGGGGGTGGTAACCCCAGTTGCCGCTTGGCGTCTCCGTTGGGATGCGTTCATCCCTCTTACCCTCTTTCTCCTTGACATGATGATATGAGAGTGCTCTTCATCCTATGCTTTCGTTACATATGGAGTGGATGAGTCTATTTCGTCGTCTCCAAGACGACAAGGCGTAGCTTTATTCTGAGTTTGAACAACTCACTTGAATAATTTGATTTTTTTACAATAATAACGAGACAGCAGTATGTGTCAATGGGTCATTAATTTTGGGTTCTGATATTTTACCTGTAATTAGAGGGAAAATTGCTGAAAGTTTTCGTTGGCATCGCCCAATAGTTTCCTAGTAAAATTGCAATCCACCAAAACACTTGTGACGGGACGATGATTCTAACCACTTGATAACAATCGGCATGTTAAAGTTATTTGTCTTTTCTTCTCCAAAGATTAGATTTTTTATGGTCTAACTTTAATCTGACAAATTAATATAATTGCGGTATTTTAACTAAATCTTTAAGTTATGAAGTTATGAACTTACTAAAATTAATTAATTTATTTAACTTCAAAGGTTACTGTTTAAAACTCAAGTTAACAACTTTTATCTAATATTACTTTCCAGTGATCTTATTTTGTTACGACTTGTCTTGATTTATGTAAGAATGACGGGCGATTTGTACATGCAGCTTATATCAAATTACAATTTCATTAACATTTACAATTACAATTAAAATTTTTCTCGCTTCTATAGATATCCGCCTTGATTGACCTTGTGCTCTCTTCAGCTTGCGCGCTAAAGCGTCAGCCATGTCGAACAGGGATTGACTGGAATGACTCCTGTAACGAAATGTTCACCTGTATAATTAGAGGGAAAATTGCTGAAATTTTTCGTTAGCATCGCCCAATCGTTTCCTTGTAAAATTGCAATTTGCAATGAAACTACGTTAGATCGAAATGCAATCGCGTTCTTTTTTTTTCTTCTTCATTTTTGCGGAATGCGGCGATTTATGCCAACAACCTGATTGTTGAAATTTTGTGTTTTTCTGGTTGACATAGATGACACACCTAGGTTAAAATGCGGAGCGTGATTGGTCGGCTGTGTCTTATCGCTGCTTTGTTGTGCCTATGTCGGGTTGAACTCACGACAAGCTAAAGGCACCCCATAAGTTTCCGACAGTATATGACGTCTATTCCACCTGACAAGGGCACGACAAAGCAGCGATGAGACATAGCCGGCCAATCACACTCCACCTTTAACCTATGTCATCTATGTCTACCCGATAAACACAAAATTTCAACGATCAGGCTGCAGGGCCGGATTAAGCGGGCCCCTAACCCAACCCGGACTAAAGTAGACACCCTGATTTCAGACTTCCCCGATGCGCTCATGGTGACTTTTGAGTCATTTAATTTACATATAGTAGCCTGGATATACGCTCAAATTTCCGTCAAATTCCGATCAAAACGATGACAAAAATGGCGGTCGAGAGTTATCAAAAATGTTATCTAAAATTATTACAAACAGCGTGTTGATGGATATGAGCATGAAATAAGCACGGTTGTGTGGAGATAGATGACGGATGAGACAGCTCCATCATGCTGCAGTTTCCATCAAGGTCCAGCTGCTGAGATTTGGATCACACATCTGAAACTTCTGTTCTTACATCTGAAGTACTTCGGTTTTCACATCCGAAAAACTTCGGTTCTCACAGCTGAAGTACTTCAAATGTAAGAACTGGAGTTTCAGATGTGTGATCCGAACCTCAACAGCTGGACCTAAAGTGTTCACATGCTCAATCTGAAAACTTCAGAGATCCACATGACCTAAACTTCGGGTCCAACGCACGAGATTTTTTTCTCCGTGCACCATTAAATTTTTGCAGGCCGCAAAAAATTGATGGTAGATGGTGCGCACCAGTCACATTTTGATCGGAAATTGATGGAAATTTAAGCTTGTATTCAGGCCTTTAAGGATAACTCCTCTTTTTCCCCCAGCTGAAGTTTGCAGCAGACCCGCACTCTGAGTGACGCGGATTCCTGACGTCACGTTGGCTAGTCACCAACTCGAGTCATCCATTTGATATCCGAGACGAACTCGACGAAATGCGGGCGAGCCGCTTAAACGCGTCCAAACGACTCTCAAAGGAACACTTGAGTGGAGGCGAGCAGATTCCAGATTCCGTAAAGCCCCCGCCCGGGACCGCGGGAATCTTCTGAAGTTAAGCGTGACTTTTTCCGCTACGCGACGTTTGCCGACAATTAATCACAGGCCGAGGATTATGATTTGTGGGAGGCATTGAGATGAGGTCAGCTGCCCTCTTAATCCTAATCCGCCCTCATGCGGCGTTGCCATGTTTCATCACAGAATTCAGTCATTAGTTTTGGAATAGAGTACCTTTATACTGCCGTGCTAAGGAAAAACGCCGTATGAACCTTCAGGCGTTGCCAAATTTCCTTTGATGAAACAAGAATTTTCTGGTAAATCTAAAGAGATTTTTCTCATAATTTTTCAGAAAATTTTGATCCCAATTTTGTCGAAATTTCCTGAAAATTTCAAAGAAAAATATCCATAACTATCCTCATAATCAAACATTTTATCGACGGAAATTTGGCAATTCTCGAATGTTCATACGGCGTTCTTCCTTAGCAAGGCAGTATAGGAAGTTTGGACAACTCGATTTATGTAGCTCTAAAGGCACAAAAGAGCGTCAACGTGAAAAACGAAAATCACTAGAAAAGTGACGTTGCCATCCGCATTTGAAAGCTTATTTACTCAATATGGCCGCCAGTGGATTGCAAACAAGCGACTTTAAGGATTAAAACTTTTGAGACTGACAAAATCTATGCGAAATCAAAGTTGTATACGTGCTTTTACAATTTTTGATCAGCGTAAATAGTTGAAATGTAAAAATTAGCACCACTGGATAATTAGAGTTCATAGGTTGTCTACCCTTTTGGATCCCATAAGGTGCTTGACCAGATCAAACCTTGCCTCCAAATTTTCGAGTTGTCCATACTCTCTTTGTGAATGTACTTCATTTTAGAGCAGATACTGTTGTCATGGTAGGTAAAAACGACGTAAAAGCATTCGAATGTTACCGATTTTGTCATGGGAACGGAGTTCCCCATGATATTGCAATCGTTCCGTTGCTATCGCTATGGGATTCCCTATGCCTCTGCGACCTTGAGCGTTTCGCCCAGTCTTCGATTTTTGGTTGATTTTCCGATGTATCAAAAATCGTTGTGTTTTTTAGGCAATCATGTCTCTACGTCAGGTTGTGTAGAATTCTAAAATTCGCTTTCCGCGAGTTTTTTTTCTCCTTGAGATGTCGCGTCTGACTGGTAAATCTGCGCAGAACCACGAAGTTCCGAATTTAGGCAAATTCTTTTTTTTGGGAGGTTCCGGTTGGTTACTTTTCGCCATCAGTTTTCTGTTCGTTGGTGCAAAAGATCGCCTACCTCGTTGCTCTCGAGAAGCCACCATTATCCCACCTCAAATTTTACAAATAGAAATAAAGACATAATAACCATCGTACAAGGTGGAAAATTGCTTTGGAGGACTCGGTACGGACAAATAAGTCAAAATCAGACCTCGATTGATTGGTTTAATTCATGGATACGCAAATATTGCCTTAGCTCAACTGCCGCGATCGGAATGCATGCTGGGATGAACCTCGAGACACATTAAAACAATGCGAACCATGGCTCCTACAGCAATGCGCTTTCTCAGCAACAAAGCGTCGAGGTCTCATGTGATAAGTCCCGCCCATTGCCCGAGTCTTTTATATGCTATTTTTACTCTCGCTCTCGCTGATCCGTTATAGCCTTGTTGACTAAACCGCCTCGTATTTTTGATTAGGTGCGGGCAACAGGCGATCGGGAGTTCGATACCCGGCGATGGGAATTACTTTTTAATGGTTGTATTGAATGTTTTAGACTAATCATCAAAAAATAATTAATACTAGATGATAAATGTACGAACATTTACTCGTGAGTTAATATGTTGAACAAAAATACTGGAATATACCTCCCTCTTATAATCAGCCACATGTTCCCCCAAATTATGACGTTATTTTCTTTTTTCAATAAAGTTAATTTGCATTCAACGTTCGTAAGTTAAGCAAAAAGTACCTATTGATACAAATAGAACGACATGAAAATAGTATGTCTAACATTTCAGTTGTTTTTTTTTATTTTTTTTTTTT
>NW_017549178.1:3934083-4001750 GCF_001854935.1 Bemisia tabaci
GCAGATCAAAAAACTTAAATTCGATCGAATAGCTTTCTACTTTCACAATACACGGTCTCGTCAAGGTGCGTCTTTGACCTCGCAGTGTTGGATCGTGAATTCTCTTGTTGTGCTGCTTGCCTATTTTGAAATCTCTGTAAATGAAAACTAAAGGGGTTGATATGTGCGAGTTAATGACGCGCCTTATCAACACATTGTGTTGGAGTTCACTGCTTGTGTTTTTTTTTTTAAAGGTAAATCCGTGCAAATTATAATCTACATCAGTTATTTTGAATAGAATAAAAGTCGTTTTTTATCGTTAAGTTTAAGTTAAAAAACAAGAACAAAACAACGTTTCTCTAGCTCGGAAAAACCGAATTTTGTCGACAAGAAACGACGCTTTAAGTCGAAGTAATATCTCCAAGAAAAGTTTACCCAGTGTGATGCAGCATGAACCTTAACACGCGACAAAACCGACAGCTCAATCTGTTGGGAGCTTTCCCAACGAAGCTCAAGTCCCGTAAACCGACCGCAGATAGCGGCACTTTGTTCGCGCCCTTCGAAAGCTCAAATGCCGCTATAATTTAATCATTCCTGCACAGGAGAGGAGCGCTCAGGAAATGATTTTTTCCCCTTTTTCGCCTTTTTCTTCTTCTTCGTATCGTCGAAAGGAGCATCTGTGACCGACACGTTTCTCCCTGTTGCGCTCCTCGGGTTTTCGTCGTCATCACAATTACATTTGAAGACAGGTGGGGCGGAAATTGCAATTTCCTACATCTAATGCTCCCCATTTGTCAGTCTAATTTTGACTTGAATTTAAGAACTCAATAGGTGAGCCGATATTTTTCACTCTCGCTCATGCGCGGGGGATTGCTTTGTGTTGGGGCCCGTCTAGGGAATGATACAGACTCCCATATTTGCAGGATAGCAAACTGACATTAATATACTTATTCAAATCTCTGTTTCAGGTCAGTTGCATGAATTTGTACCTCTATGGATGGTGCTGGTGAGGTAAGCATGACTTTTTTCCGTAAATTCTTTATATTGTCTTGCATTTTTCATCTTTTATTCGCATTCTTAGTGCTTAGTGCACTTCTTGCCAAAATTCAAGATTTCTTTTAGTGTTTATTTTCTTCTCTGTTCCTCCCGTGCCTGTCGTTTCTGATATTTTATCTTCAAAATACTCACGCAGGCCAGGTAATCAGTTAGTTGTTTTCAATGCCTAATGATGGTGACATTTTATATTATTTTGATACAATAATATATGAAAATGTTAATGATATCATTAGGTACACGTTTGACAATTGGCTGACAGTTATCCAGAGGAAAATTCAATGTCACATCTTGCTCCTCGTAGGTTTGATGTTCCTCAGTTTCTCAATTTACTTCTACGTAGTATCGCGGATTTTAATTCGTCCTGAACTTGTGTAATCCACTTTTATCCTTTTCAGGCCCTAGATTTAAGCTCCAGTTAAAAATATACTGAATTCTTTCTGCAATTTATCATTGTTTTGCATTTCTGATGCGTCTGCATGGAAATAAGATTTTGCAAAAATTGTTTTTCTTCATTTTGCGCGTGATATTTTTTCATTTTGATTTTGAACTTTAACTTTCCTTGCTACCTTTTGATCTCATTTAATACAGAGGAGGGCGGGTGTATAAATTTACCGTAAACATCATGTGTTGAGTGTATTTGCGCACCGGAGTCCTTTAAGCGGATTGTTGCATTTGCATCGCTAACGGTCAGGTAAGTGAATTTTCACAAGCTTTTATCTTCTATGTGAATGTTTATGCGCCATTGGCATGAACGGACAAAATAAACCATTTCTGTTGGAGAGGACAGAATACGATTGTTGATAAGTTTCTCTTAAAAATGTAATTATTTGAAAATTCAAAAAAGCATACATTTTTAAAGGAATTATTTACAGGAAGACATTGAAATGAATGAACTTGAAGCATCTAGTCATATGGATTTAATAGTACGTAAATAGTAATGTAATTTGCCTTGAAAGATGTTATTTTTCAATGAAGCTGTTTCGAAAAAAATTGCAATTTTAACTGGATTGATGGCAGAATAACTTATTTTTACACCTGATATGCTGATCAAGTGAAATAATCACAATATGTCTGCTAACTTTAGGAATAATCTGCAGAAAATGACCAGGTTGGAATAAGTTCGAGATGACATTGCTCACAGTCAGTTTTGAGCTTTGTTAATGTCAATATTTTGTCAATATGAACTTGGTCAAAGAGAGCGCGCTGTGTAACCAATCTTTCATTATGATGTGCCCATAATTGTAACACACTGATCGCAACATGGTGTCACGTTAATGACAAATATTTTATAATCTAAGTCAGAAGAGCTAAAAGAGAGGATATTCCCAACAATTTCACATGTCATTGTCATGTAAGATTCGTAAGAGTCAAAAATCCACAACGGAAATGTGTTCCCACAGATGAGTCGATTGAATTTTTAGGCTATGCTTAAACATGTTGAACCAATCAATATCATTACTATCTCAATGATGGAACGCCTGTTTGATGTATCAAATACGATCCATTTAAATTTTTTTATCACCATCATCCGGCAGCTAAGTTGAGAGTATAATTTTAATACAACGCAGCAACAATAAAACACAAATAGAGGCAGATGATTTTAAACACTACCGGAATGACAATTGCCCCCGTTAATGAATTTTTTCTTTTTTGAACCACCAGGGTAAAACAAAGCTCCAATGCACTAGCTCACTATGTTGATTCTCATAAAAACAGGGCACTCTTTTTCTCTTAGCTGGATCGAGCAATTTGCTTCATTTGGCGTGACGCGCCATTCTCGGATCACAGTACCAAGTGATGACGGTTTCAGCCAAAATTCGTCGATTTCACAGCATCTCTCATCGGAAATAGGACGATTCTCAGTCTGACTGGCAACACTGCGGAATCCTCAGGTGAGTACGTCGATGGGAAAAAATTTATGCGCATCGTGGAGTTTTCCAATTCGTCACGCTATTGGGTCCGCCTAACGGGCGAGGTGATGAGTCAAACGTGGGGATTGATTACAGTCTGATTAAAAAGTGCGCACCGAGGTATTTGTTTGAAACGTGTTGTTTTGTTTAAAGTAGTTGTTTCAGAAAAAATACCAGCAACTTACGTAAAAACGTTTGTTTTCGATGGACTTGTTGCAAACCCCTGGTAAAAGTTGGCGATAGGAGCTGCGTTTCAAAATACCATATAGGAATTCTTATAGTTGGCTAAAGAAGGCAATAGAAAATCATATACCTGGCTGTATAAAGCGGAGCAAATCATATAGCCGGGCTATACGAAGCGATAAAAAAGTGCAGCTGGGCTATAGTTCCTATCGCCGGGCTTTATACTTTATCGCCATCGGCTATAAAAGGCTATAAGAAATTGTGTAGAAATTCGTGTGCTTTGGAAATCATTAAGTTTGATACAGAGCCAACATAATATTCACAAAACACACATTATATTTTCCTTTAATACATATTTTTTTTCATCAATTAAAATGAGAATAATCCATACAGGATGTGCAAACGCTGACTCCGCAAGATTATATTGGAGCATAACAGAGCGGAGCGGCGTGCTGCCAGCGATAAGCGCGCACCAGCGCCTACAAACCTAACTGGGATACTTCACGCATGGCGCAATGCGTGAAGTATCCCTGTTAGGTTTGTAGGCGCTAAGGCGCTTTTCGCGTTCGTTGCCCGCCCGCCGCGCCGCAGCGTGCCATGGCGCTTGAAGCAACTATTTCACACCAGAGGTATTGCACAGTATCATACAAAATCGAAGGCGCTCCAACATATTAGGAATGGCAGGCATCCTTCAAAAGTACGGAGCTTTCCGTGCAAAATAAATCAAGATACTACGGCCCAAAAATAGAGCGGTAGTCCAAAAACTCACTAAGTCCTAGCATCCGTAATTAGTAATATATATAGCATACAGTTTATCGCCTGACTGTTGCTCAATCGCCATCGGCTATAAAAGGCTATAAGAAATTGTGCAGCCGGCTATAGAAGCCATTGAAAATCTTACAGCCGGCTTTAGGTCAATGGTATTTTGGAACACAGATTCTATTGCCAATGTTTACCAGGGACCTCAGCTAAAAGCAACACGGATCATAAGAAATTATTAACAAATCACGATGAGCGCATTGGAAAAGTCAGAGATGCACTCTCAACTTCACAATCAGCCTAAGAAATTTGCCTTTCTTAAAAATAGAAGCGAACACGGAAGAAATTAAATTGATGATTCAACAATTAAATTGCTGAAAAAAGTAACTGCAATATTTCAACGTAGATTTCACAACACAAAAATGCTATTTTAACTACTCCCGTGGTAAAATTAGCTTACAATAGTGGTTAAAGTAACATTTTTGTGTTGTGAAATCTACGCTGAAGTATTGCAGTCACTTTTTTAGCAATTTAATTGTTAAATCAGCAATTTAATTTTTTCCGTGAACGTGACACATGGCTCCGTGTCAACCATCACGATGTCAACAGCCGTATGTACGAATTTAAATTTACAAAAATGAAATTAAGAAAGAACCATGCACATTAGATTGGTGTCAGGGGCAATTCTTGAAAACCGGCAACATTCTTCTCCTACCATTTCAACGCATGTAAAGTAATCGATTCTTTTAAAATCAGTACTTTTAACGGATTTAAATGGAGGGAAAACAATGTTGCCAAGTGGCAAAGTTGCCACTAATTTCCACGATTAATTTTGATTTAATTTAATGGTAAACGCGGCTTTCTCTAAAATACGCTTATCTAGAGCAGGAGAGTGCGAAAGAAGCCAAACACGTAATATTTTCCTTTTTTTCTGTCTTTTTTTACGCATTATTTTTGTGTGAATAATCTGTATTTGCTCTAAAGTGATGTAAAAATACCCATTATGCAAATATATTGCGTCTTTTTACCGTTCATCTATAGCTAAGTGTCCTCACATCGCTAAAAGCTGCTAATACTGGTGTTGTTTCAACCCACGTGTATTAATCTCTGCCACTTTCTTCCTTTTCACCAGGTGGCCTATAAGTTTGACGGGTCCTCTCATTAAATAAAATTAAAGGATGCTCAGTAAGATTTTTAATTCAATTTCAACTTGTAAATCGATCAATGGACTTGCCATTTAGCGGCTCTAAAGTTGTGCTGCTAGCACAACTAAGACCTAGCATTGCGTGTTGTTGGCAAGATTTGTTTTATACGAACGAATGACTTGAGAACCTCCAATCTGGATAATTTTACTCAAGATAATTCTTCTGCAAGGATTACAACGAACGATCGCACCACCGACTCAGATTGCAAAGTAAGTTTCGCAGCTTCATTTTATAGAACATGGTTGCGAGGAATAAGCAACAAGTAGCCAATGAATTTACTGAAACATATATTTTCAACAGTTTCCTTTCAGACCCCTCCCCTTCCTCCCACCTATCAATAACTGCACTGCTCCATAGAAAGAACACCGGAAGAATATTTGCCCTTCATAGACAAAACGGCTTCAGAGTCCTTCATAAGTGATGACTGCATGGGTACTGGGTGTTCATTTCGATTTCTTCTTCACACAAAATTGTGAATTCTGGCATTTAATGCGAATGTATAAGGCGGTCTAGGCCAGGAGGAAATGTACATTGTACAATAGTGAAGAAAGTAGATTCACTTAACATTTCTCAAAATGGCAGCGTCTTGATTTTTATTTGCCTTCTTTCAACCATTGTAAAGTGGGGAAATTACGCCCCTTCCAGATGGTAATTGAAACAACGGTTAATAATAACATATGTTCTTTAATTGAATAACATCGAGCTTAACGTTTATAAATAACTTTACTAGAACATTTATTAACACACTAGAACCAATAAGGGCGTCTTTTGGCGTTTTGAATGTGTTTCTGTTTGTATAATCACCTACTGGTATTTTGAGAAATTGCATCACCTTATTCAGTCACTAAAATTCTTGATCGTATTAATTATTCGTATTATAACTAAGTATAGAATATTAATGCCTTGACAATGCCATTGAAAGTATAAGCTACTCGATGAAAAATGGGGAATCACGCGATGGGAGAACCATACATCTAAGATACAGAAATAATTTATACAGGACACACACTTTTCCGTTATAAAAGTCTTTTCGCAATTTCTCTTTTCTTACTTCTTTTCGTCCGTTTCGCCCCATTTTCCCTTTATCTGAACTCCCTTCTCCGGCGAATGTAAAAGAAAAACGGAGTTCCATGAATTTAAAGTAGCAAAATCATTACAAATCCTTGCGTAGCCGTTCTCAATGAAATTCATTCTCCCTATCACCTAATAATCAAAGCTCCTACTTTTTATCTCTCCAGAGCACAAACATTATAATTTGACATTTTCCGATCATTCATCCCGTCACCTTTATAATATGCGCAAAAATATAACTAGTTTGAAATATAAACATCGAAAGCTGAAGCAGAATGAGGAGCAAACGTTTCTGTGGAGAAGGATTACGTTTGATATCTCGGGGATTTTTTTTTTTTTTTTTTTTTTTTTTGGTAAAATGCACCTGTTCTCCTTTTTTCCGTTAACATTTACACAACAGAGTGATTGATTATTTTTCTTTAAATAGACAAAACCATCTTTGCTTTTAAGACAGTTTGTTTTGAGATTAAAACATTTTATTTCAATGTTTTTTTTAAAAAAATTAAAGAAACACTTTTTAAACGAAAACTATTTTTCAAGTAGGGCCTCTGTTTTGTTTTTGTTTTTTCAGTTCAATGAAGTGTAAAGTATCATCGATTGTGAATGTGATTTTCTTTATAACGCAATGCATCCCGGTTTTTTTCTTTCCATCTTTACCGGATTGATAACGGAACTCATTTGAATTGTTTTTTTAATCCTCACCTCGCAAATATTTTCATCGAAAAAAATTCTTCGTCTCAAGAATGTTTCTTAAAATCAAAGAGCTTTTTTTCTCCTACACCGGGAAAAAAATTCATTGGATCTAGAGTCCAGACTCTTGAAAACAATGACAAGAAAACATATTCTTGCTTCAATCGGATTTTTGCTTGATTCAAGAGGAAATCCGCTTAAATTAAGAGGCATGGTTCTTGATGTAAGCTAGATTTTGATTGAATCAAGAGTCCTTTTTCTTGTCGATGTTTTTTAGAGTCTGGACTCTATATCCAATGTGTTTTTTTTTCCAGTGTAATTTAATGAACAAACATTTTTCAACCAGTTTTTTGGAAATACACATCGGGCCGTTCGATTCACAATCACTGAATACCTAAAGCACCAGAGAGCAATTCAAGGAATTTTCTAGCTCCGAATATGAATCGCATTGAGAAGCACAAAGGTTTTCGTGGAGAAGCGCTCGGGGCGTTGAGTGTTCAGTCATTATTCCCCCGCTCGGACTCGGCCGCATCACAGACGCCAGAATCGGTATTCGAAGTTGGGTGCGCGACGAGCCTTCGCCACCATTCAATTAATTTCTCGTTGATTAAGTTTGATGGTAACCGCCGAGGTACGTCGGCAGTGGCTTTTCCGCCCATATATCTCTCTTCCGTCGCCTAGTAGCCGCCCGACACACCCACGAGATCGGGCGCAGTTATACTGGCGGGCTAAGGAAAAAAGCCGTATGAACCTTCAGGCGTTGCCAAGTTTCCTTCGATAAGAACCGAAATTACTGTTAATTTATGAATATTTTTCCCCAAAATTTTCAGATAATGGAGATGTTGCATGTGTGAGGAATTTGCGATTTGACTGTTGATTCTTACGTATAAGTTCGCGAGAAACACGATGGTGCCACTGGTTTTCTCTGAAATCAACTCCCAAGCCCAAGAAAAGCTCTCGAGTTGAGGCCAAAATGGAGGGGATATCCCCACGCTATCCTGAGAGTCCACCTGTACATCAAGACAAACTCTCCGTGCAAAGATAGGGAGCAAATACACTGACAGGGCTGCCACTTTATTTGGGGACTCTAAAACTGAAAACACGGCATCACTGCTAATGTATTTGCTCCCTATATTTGCATGGAGAGTTTGTCTTGATGTAGAGGTGGACTCTCACGATAGCGTGGGATATCCCCTCCATTTTGGCCTCAACTTGAGAGCTTAATCGAGCTAGGGAGTTAATTTCAGAAAAAACCAGTGGCATCATCGTGTTTCTCGTAAACTCAACCTTGATAATCGATTATTTACCATAGGTTTAAATGACAGAACAATCGATATATCACAAAGCACGCCACGCCACTGGCTACTAGTCGTTTTTTTCGAATTTTGAGATTACAATTTTCTTGTTAGGAGACTAAAGAATTCACTTACCAATTTCGACAAACAAATTCAACGTATTAAAGGCGTGGTTTTTTTGAGAAAAATTATCACAATTGAAACTGAATCGCAACTGCACTCAAATGCGATGGTTTTCATTTGAAAAAACCATTCATTTACTACGTTGAACTTGTTTGTCTTTGGTACATGAATTCTTCAGTTTTATGACAACAGAAATGCGATCCCAAAATTCGAAACAATGTCAAATAGCTAATACTATCGATCGAATCGAAGCGATATATCGCACGTCGCTCTGACACAAAAAACGGCGTCCGTCAAATCGCCTCAAACATGCGCCCCTCTCGGAAAACAGCCTCACGATTCCCTGATACAAACGTATCAGAGCTTTCCCGCTTGTTTTTATTTTAAGTTCGAATTTGATAAAACGCGAGCATATATTGGTGTGTCGACATCCACCCCGAAAACCGACGACAAGCGTTGAAGGATTACAGANGGGACGGGCAATCGAGCCAAGTTTTTATGAAATTAATGGTGGACCGGAGGCAACGCTTACGTGATTCGGGCCGTCACTAGCGGTCACGGCCAACACGCTCTCATCCGCACGCTGACGTGACGACGAGACAAAAACGTCGTATGAGCATTTAGACGTTGCCAGGTTTACTTCAATAAAAACTGGATTTTCTTGGAACATTGTGAACATTTTTCTTCAAACGTTTCAGATAATTTTGTTTGCAATTTGATCTACAACATCTGAAAATTTCAAGAAGAAATATGGATAACTTTCCTCTATAAGGAATGTTTTATCTGGAGTAATTTGACAACTCTTAAGCGTTCTTCCTGAGCAAGAGCTATGCTACTGTGCAGAAAAACGTCGTATGAGCCTTTAGACGTTGCCAAGTTTACTCCAATAAAAACCGAATTCTCTTGGAAAATTGTGAACATTCCTCTTCAAAAGTTTCAGATAATTCCGTTTGAAATTTGATCTACAACATCTGAAAATTTCAAGAAGAAATATGGATAACTTTCCTTAAAAAGGCACGTTTTATCAGGAGAAATTTGGCAACTCTCGAATGCTCGCACGGCGTTCCTCCTTAGCACAGCAGAGTTATGCTGCTTTGCAGGAAAAACGTCGCACAAGAACGGGAAATTGCCTGATTTATCCAACACCATCTCCCAATAGATCGTATTTGATATTTGTTAGATGTATCGTTTAGTTTAAAAAAAAAGCACTGTTAATGCCAAACCAAATTTAAGGATTTAAGTAGCGAAAAAGCTGAAAATGCGAAAATTCATAACATTGTAACTTTTCCTTACCATATTGTACTCATGAGTATCAAAAGTCTTTAACAAAAAACTTTCCTGCGAAGAAAGAGACTGCGAGCCCTTGGTAAAGACTTAGTAATCTTATGGTGAACTGATGAAATGGATGAATGTTTGAAATGAAAATTACGTGTAAAATTTCCAACACAACTTTGAAGACGCGTACTTGAAAATGAAAGACTGAAAAGCATCAGGATTGCGTAATTACGCAATTACGCAAATAGTGAGGTATTTGTTATTCCTGTAACGGAATAACAAATACTTTACTTAACGGGAATGGGAGAAAGTTTGATTTTGAACTTGATTTACATAAATTTCTCTTGATATTCGCATTAAGGCAATCACTTACTAAAAAAGCAGCAGAAGTACGTCAAAATAAGCGAGGTAATTTGAAAATCAACAGTTCACAGGTTGACTTGTCTCATTTGGCAAAGCAATTTGCTTGAGTTAGGTTCCAACCTAAGAATACAACTATTTCAACTTAGCTGTGTTGCACAGTATCAAACGCAATTGAAGGCGTTTTATATTGGTCCGATCGTGATGCGCGGCAAGTAGAGTCTTGGTGCAGAATTGACTTTGAGTGCTATATGCGCTGCATGCATCGAATGCGAAATGATGAGTGATTTTACTATATTGTGTTACGAAGAGCTTAAAACGACATTTCGAGCTATTTCGAATTATTTCTTCCTTCACCCCTTTCGGTATTTTCGCTGTAACTTGAAGCAAATTCCTTGAAAGTTTCAAAATAAATTCCTACACATTTTCTTCTGTTATCCCCCCTCCCTCTTTTTCATTGCAAAGGCTTCTCATCATTTTTTGCTTAATATTGTGAAGTGAACTTCATTACACTTTCTGTAACCCTTATTTACGGCTTATTTTTGAAACAAAAAATGTGCCATTGGTTTCCCCATATCCTCGTTTACCTCACGAGAGAATGTAACTACGGTTCACTGTTGCGGAATTTCCCCTCACAAACTGCATTTTTATTAGGAGAATATTAGTCTTTTCTAACATAAAATTTCGCTGATTTTTTTGCTGGTCTCATACGAAAATCAGAAACATTTTCGACGAAAAGCACACAGGTACATTCTTGTCAAAAATTAAACGGTTCGAGTCAACTTTGCAACCTTAGAATGGAGTTACGTCCCGTGCGGGAAACGACGGTATAAGTAGGTTCTCTTATGGATTAACCAGAGATAGTTTGCCATGCTAAGGGAGAACGCCGTAAGAACATTCGAGAGTTGCCAAAGGACCCTACAACAAAACGGCCAAATCGGCCTAAACACGGAATCGTACGATTTTCTCAGGGATGATAGAGGAGGGTCTTCCCAGACACTCAAAACTGGTCATATTTTTTGCCTAACCCCCAAGGAAAAGGGGGGAGAGGGGGTCAAAGTCAAAACCTTTAAATTAGCATAACTTCTCAACGGTTTGTCGTAGAAAGATGATCTTGGTGTCAGAATTTCCAGAAAAATGAGAGCTTTCAGAATGTATGAATGAAATTAATTAAATTTTAAATTTGACCCACTTTTGGGGCATTTTACAAGGTCCCCCTTTCGTAAATTTTCGTTTTTTGAGATTTTCGGTTGTTCGGTTCGCACGGATTAAGACAAAAACAATTTCCAATGAAAGTAGAGCGTTTAAGCTTTAAAACAAGCCCAAGATGATCTTGGGGAAACGATTAGAAGCGGAGTTATGAGTCTTCAAAGTTGACGCGGCGCGCGGGAACCTTGTATGTTCCGAGTCTCAAGGTCACCTGCGCGCCCCGGATTGCCTGCAGGTTGCAAGTTTTTGTGTTTTTATGCTTCTGTAGGTCATTTTTAATGTAAATCATTCAATGAAGATAGAATAATCGAAATTTTTTAATTTTACGGGAGGAGCGAGAGGGGGCTTAGAGTATCAACCATTATGTCCATCATACCTCATTAAACATTTGCTGACGATGACGATTCTGCTCTTAAAATTTAGAGGAAACCATGGACCCTCAGTTCAAATGTACATATGCTCCATACAGAACTGAACCATTTAGAAATTATAACCCATTGATGCCAAATTTTGGGGTACCCCTAAATTTAATTTTTTTTAATTGAGCTATAAGCTACAGCGCTTGACGGAACTCACATGGTAAAGCCAAATAGTTTCTCGTAGAAGCAGACGAGCTTTGAGCTTCAAAACAAGTCTTAGTTATTCTTGAGGGGGCTACTTGAAACGCAGTTAAAATTTTTTGACGTTAATGAGGTGTACCTCGCCCGAGGCCCATTGTGTAAAATTAAAAAAAATTCTGATTATTCTATCTTCATTGAATGATTTACATTAAAAATGACCTACAGAAGCATAAAAACAAAAAACTTGCAACCTGCAGGCAATCCGGGGCGCGCAGGTGACCTTGAGACTTGGAACATACAAGGTTCCCGCGCGCCGCGTCAACTTTGAAGACTCATAACTCCGCTTCTAATCGTTTCCCCAAGATCATTTTGGGCTTGTTTTAAAGCTTAAACGCTCTACTTTCATTTGAAATTGTTTTTGTCTTAATCCGTGCGAACCGAACAACCGAAAATCTCAAAAAACGAAAATTTACGAAAGGGGGACCTTGTAAAATGCCCCAAAAGTGGGTCAAAGAGGGTTATTCAAAATCGGCGATTTTACCCTACGCTTGGATTTTGCCCGGAGTTGGATATGTTGTTCCCTATCACAAGACACGCCTTTTTCCGGCATTGGCAAGTTCACCCGAAATTTTTCCCGCGCGCTACAGCGTTGCCAAGTTGAAAACAGGCACATTCCGTAAGTGGCATTAAAATTGAGCTATGAAGTTGCGGTTTTAACGAAAATTCTCTAAAAATTACGCACTTTTAGGATATGACCATGTTTTTAATGTCGCATTAATTTTAACATGCATTATTGCCAAATTTCCGATTTTTAAATTCGACAAATGCTACATATTCGCAAATACCCAAAAAAGCTATCTTCAAATTTGAATAAAAAGTTGTCTAATCGATAGTTCGTTCGATTTCGCATCCATCGATATATTATAGCTCGCTGGGAAACTTTTGGTTCGCGAGATATCATCATTTTTGTGAACAGCTTTATGGAGCGACGACGCTTTTTGAGTCCGGGCGGATAGAAATTTTAGCCTCCAAAAACACCGGGTAGCATTAATTCCATGGTTTCCTATGTAATTTTTGGCGCTGAATCCGAATTTGACCATTTCATAAAAAAATTGTCACCAAGATGTTGCCAAATTTGGCAAAAATTGCTTAAAATCGGCCTTTTTGGCGGATTGTAGCCTGTGACTTGCCAGGAGTTGATCAGACGACAAAATTGGTTATTTCCACAGTTAAAACTCGTTAAACTATCTACAAGCTGAGTCAAATTCTTTCTGCTCACGGTAAAATTAAACGCGCGACAAGCAGCAAACTGAAAAAAAGACACCAAAATTGGCGCTTTTTGCGGTTTTTGTCGTAAGTTTCTTGTTTTCCGATTAAGAGAAAATTAGGAAAAATCCTAATTACGCCGAGTGTAACGACAAACTATTGTATTGTTACATATATAGATAAAGAGCCGCTTTAACAGCGGTCTCTCGGGCCCCGCGACGCCTAACCGCCATAGTCCCTTGTCCACCCACAGGTCCTCAGTAATTTGGAGCGCCCTTGTTCCTTTTTAAGCCCCTTATTGTCCTTTCCTGGGCGTCTTCTTCAGTTTGGTGTCGTTACTTTTTTCTATTAAACTCCATTATCTCAGAATTATAAAATAAAATTGTATACTAAATATAGGGTAATGAATAATAACGGTCAAATACCGCCAAAATTCAACGATTTGTACGTAATTTTGGCAATATTGCAATGCGTCTTGTCTTGTTTTAATGAAGTCAGTCTGAGGAGTACATTTTATTCATTAATTTTTAGCAGAAAATTTTCCATTATTGTTTCAAAATGTGGTTTATTGACACGATTCGATAAAACTCACTATTTTATGAATTTTTCCTCTCTGAACTAAATACCCTAGTTATTAGTATATATCTAAGTTGAAAATTAAATTATTCTACAGAAGTGTATTATTTTGCAAGAGAGATACATTTATAAAATTTAAAAATAAGAGGTGAACAAAGAATATAGGACAATAATATCGAAAAAACCAGCGAAAATTAAAGTATTTTGTTTAAGCTTGGCAACATTGGAATATGTTCGATCTTATTTTATTGTTCAATTTTATTAAATTCTGCTCATGTTGTTCATTAGTATAGTCAAGAAACATTCTCTTAATCGGAAAACAAGAAACTTACGACAAAAACCGCAAAAAGCGCCAATTTTGGTGTCTTTTTTTCAGTTTGCTGCTTGTCGCGCGTTTAATTTTACCGTGAGCAGAAAGAATTTGACTCAGCTTGTAGATAGTTTAACGAGTTTAAACTGCGGAAATAACCAATTTTGTCGTCTGATCAACTCCTGGCAAGTCACAGGCTATAATCCGCCAAAAAGGCCGATTTTAAGCAATTTTTGCCAAATTTGGCAACATCTTGGTGACAATTTTTTTATGAAATGGTCAAATTCGGATTCAGCGCCAAAAATTACATAGGAAACCATGGAATTAATGCTACCCGGTGTTTTTGGAGGCTAAAATTTCTATCCGCCCGGACTCAAAAAGCGTCGTCGCTCCATAAAGCTGTTCACAAAAATGATGATATCTCGCGAACCAAAAGTTTCCCAGCGAGCTATAATATATCGATGGATGCGGAATCAAACGAACTATCGATTAGACAACTTTTTATTCAAATTTGAAGATAGCCTTTTTGGGTATTTGCGGATATGTAACATTTGTCGAATTTAAAAATCGGAAATTTGGCAATAATGCATGTTAAAATTAATGCGACATTAAAAACATGGTCATTTCCTAAAAGTGCGTAATTTTTAGAGAATTTTCGTTAAAACCGCAACTTCATAGCTCAATTTTAATACCACTTACGGAATTTGCCTGTTTTCAACTTGGCAACGCTGTAGCGCGCAGGAAAAATTTCGGGTGAACTTGCCAATGCCGGAAAAAGGCGTGTCTTGTGATAGGGAACAACATATCCAACTCCGGGCAAAATCCAAGCGTAGGGTAAAATCGCCGATTTTGAATAACCCTCTTTAAAATTTAATTAATTTCATACATATATTCTGAAAGCTCTCATTTTTCTGGAAATTTTGACACCAAGATCATCTTTCTACGACAAACCGTTGAGAAGTTATGCTAATTTAAAGGTTTTGACTTTGACCCCCTCTCCCCCCTTTTCCCTGGGGGTTAGGCAAAAAATATGACCAGTTTTGAGTGTCTGGGAAGACCCTCTATCATCCCTGAGAAAATCGTACGATTCCGTGTTTAGGCCGATTTGGCCGTTTTGTTGTAGGGTCCTTTCCTTCGATGAAATGTTCATTTCCGAGGAAACTTATGAATCTTTTCCCTTGAAATTTTCAGGACTCTTCGGTGGCATTGCGAGCAAAATTATCTAAAAAATTGGAAGAAAAACATTCATAGGTCGACCAAGAAATTCGTGTTTTATCGAGGGAAATTTGGCAACGCCTGAAGGTTCATACGGCGTTCTTTCTCCATATTGCGGCTCCATATTGAAAAATGCAGTTCAATTTAGAGACCATGATTCATGATTAGTAGTTCCCTCCTCTTCCACGCCCTTCAACCGGAAAGTAAGTAAAAGTTTATTCTCCAGCTCAAATTGGTGGCCAGGGGCGACTTCCTTCCGGACGAGGCGGAAATTGAAAGTGTGGAATAAAATTAATCCTGACAGACGAAACATCGAGTAAATAGAATACTCCGTCGTCTGAGTTATAACACAAGAAAGTCCTGCTTGGATCCGAGATGGTGGCTGCGGTAAAAGGTGGCAGTAGCGTGACACGTTTTACGATATCTCGATTGATCTGCCATTTAAACCTATGAAAAAGGATCGATAAACAGGGTGTTTGCAACGAACACCTTGGGGAATCGATTCTTTACCATAGTTTCAAACGGAGAAATATCGATCGTCGATCATTCACGCCTCACCACTGACTCTTCGTGAATAACCTGCCACAATCGCATCATGGAACAAACAATGGACAACTAGACAAGGTACGAATTTAAGCACTCTGTTACATGTTTCTGGACCAAAATTTCACGTAGAATATGATTTTCTCATCGAAAATTGCTGAAATTAACTCCTTACTGAGATATTAACGTTTTAATTGTACGTAGGTTACAGGAAGTTTGAATACAAGAAATTCAATACTCTAAGTGGGTCAACTTGCGCCTTAAAAGGGTTTCGGCAGGCCTCTCAATCGAGCATTGTTTCTTTCCCATCCTTTATTGTTCAAAGTGTAAACAATTTGCTATAGCTGAGCCAAAGCTCATGATTGAGGCTACTATATTTTCGAATCGCAAAGACTGCCACGGTAACATTTAGTGTGCGATTTGACTCACGCTCACGCAGACCCTTGAGTTTTCACGAGCAGAAGGTTTGAATTCACGCGTCAAAAAACATGGAATATCTTCGTCAGGAGTTAGTTTCAGTAATTTCCGTTCCTTGATAATGTTTCACGTGAAATTTCGGTTGAGACACATGTATACGAATGCTTGATTTTGTACCTTGTCTAGTGATCCATTCCATTAAAAAATTCAATAATCAAAGCAAAATTATGTGAAACACGACGATGAAGTATTCTGAGAGATGTCGCCTCTGGTGCTGTTTTTGCAACGACGATTTTTCTTTCATCTCATTCCGAGCGGTAAAAAGGCTGGACCCCTCACAGAGAGATACGATTCATACCCCAGCCGGCCGCTATCGATACGAGACGAAAGGGACACCATGCTTCGGCGCACAAGGGATCGAGTAAAAAGGAGAGGTCGGACAAAATTTAGAAACTTTACCCGTTTGTAACTCCGTTTTTACCAAATTTTGAGGCTCTAATGTGGCTCCATTGCTTTCTTCGTGAAATTTTCTGCTGGAAGCACCCCTTAAAATGTAAAATGTGACGAAATAAAAGTCAAAATTTGCAGTTTTAGTAAACAATTTTATATCCGACGTCTCAGATAATTCGGTCCACTGTGCGGCCGCTATCGATACGAGGCGAAAGAGACACCAAGCTTCGGCGCACAAGGGATTGAGTCAAAAGGAGAGGTCGGACAAAATGTGGAAATTTTAACAACTTATAATCCGCTTGTACAAAACTTTGAGGCTCTAAAAAGGGTTCCTTTTTTTCGTGACAGTTTATTCGTGACATTTTCTGCTGGAAGCACCCCCTCAAATTTAAAATGTGACGAAATAAAAGTCAAAATCTGCAGTTTTAGCCAAAAATTTTATGTCCGACGTCTCTGATTGACTCGATCCCTTGTGCGGCAGGAAAAGGCGAACAATGGCTGGCGCAAATATTGCCTCGGGGAACGAGTGAAAGGGTACGGGTTGGATTCATTAAAAAATAGTTTTGAAACAAGATACAGGTTCGTGCGCAGCGAATGACACTCTGTTTGACAAGCCCCGTAGATTATAATGTGACACTGGCAGCATGACGCGGCCTCCTCCCCCCGCCCATCCCTTTCCCCCGCGACTATTTTGTCCCCCATCAACTCCCTTTTATACCCCCTCTTCCTGTCTCGGTTCATGGTTGTTTCGTGAAAAGCCATCTGCCACTTCTTATTTTCTAAACTTTCTCAAGCTTTAAGGACCTCAAAAACGTCCCTTTGCCAGCCTTCTTTTGTGAAATAGAGAATTTGCACGGAAATTTTTTAGTGCTGTATATAAGAATGCTGACTGACCTACGTTCGCAATATGTTTCACAATTTTTTTCTGTTATGGGAAACTATAAATAAAAGATTTATAAAATAAGAAATGCACAACTTTATTCCTTCATCATGCGGGATACCCCTTTGAGACATCACAACCCCCCCCCCCCTTGTTCATTTGCTTGTAAATCCTTCAATAGACTGGTTCACTGGCTACGTCACGGTTCAATTGTAAACGAACACATTACCTTGGCTCTGGTTCGCGCCCTTTTCGCCATATTGGCAAAATGCGTCTAAATTGTTCTTGCAATCGAAATTTCTCTTGTATAAAACATTATTGACTGAATGGACCACTAGACAAGGTGCCAATTTAAGCAATCTGATACATGTTACATGTTTCTTAAACAGAATTTCACGTAGATCACGATTCACACAACGAAAATTACTGAAACCAACCCCTAACGAAAATATTAACGTTTTTATTTCACATTGCTTACAAGGAATTTGAACTGCCCGCTCACAAGAAACTCAAAGCTCTGAGTCAAATCGCGCACTACAACGGTTTCGGCAAGCTTCTTAGTCGATCAATTTTCATGTCCCACCATGTGATGTTTAAACTATGAGCAATTTGCTATGGCTGAGCCAAAGCGTCAAGATTGAGGTTGCCGGATTTGTATATCGTAGAGACTGTCATGATAACGTTTAGCGCGTGATGTGAATCACGTAAGAGTATTAAGTTTGCATGAGCGGGTGGTTTGAATTCACGCATCAAGAATCATTAAATATCCTTCGAAGGAGTTGATTTCGGTAATTTTCGTTGTGCGCATCGTGTTTTACATGAAATTTTGGTGAAGAAACATGTATCAGAATGCTGAAATTCGTACCTTGTCTAGTGGTCCATCGTAATGCATTATTACAATTAACTCATACAGAATTTGTACATGAGGATAGAATGACGTAGACTAGAATTCTAAAGGCAGGTTCAAATAAAAATGTACTTCCTATCGGCTGAGCGCTTTAAAACCAACCCATATTGACCATAAATGCGGAAATTTCTAAATGTATGAGGTTAACGCCGGTTTTCTGGAATCTATGGCATCGGCGACTCCTCTCGCTTCAGAGGGAGGGACATGCAAGTGCAGAATAATGAGGTTACGAGAGGAGAGGGAGGACGTATCGAAGCATGATTTATTGAGTTAAGATTTGGTGCATGGTCGCAACATGCCATTTTTCTTCGCAACCATGTTCAAGCTGTCATCATTCAGTTTTAAACCCTCTGCATTGCTACGGACCTGCTCTCCGTTCTTGCGGTATATCGATTGACGTGCCGTTCAAACTTACGGAAAAAGATCGGTCATCAGGTCGTCCGCGACGAACGGCATAATAATCGATTCTTTGCCGTTGTTTCAAGTGGGATCATATCGATAGTCGATTATTAGGCCTTGTCTTCACCTAATAACGGGGTCTTTGATCATGCAGGGTGAAGCAATGGAATTTGTAAAATTGAAGTTAAAATATAAAAAATATAATATTTAATCATAGTTAAAAGACAAATAACTAAACGAAAGTCTATCAATTACACTGATAAAATGATTAAATTAATTATTTTTGTCTTTAATATTGAACATTTTTAATAGGAATATTTACTAATTAACTAATGCTAATTAACTAATGCTAATTAACTATACTCTCGTGCTAAGGAAAAACGCCGTATGGGTATTTGAGTGTTGCCAAATTTTCTCTCAGAAAATATTAATTTGTGAAGACGGTAATACATATTTTTCCCTGATATTTTCAAACACTTTAGATCAAATTACGAACAAAATTCTTCAGAAAATCGGAAGAAAAAAATGTACTAATATCCCTGAAAATTCGTGATTTCTCGAAGGAGATTTCGCAATGACTGAAGGATCAAACGGCGTCCTTCCTTAGCTCGGAAGGATGTGAATCCGATTGCGCTGCTCCGTGCGCTTGCCGTACACTAACGAAAACGCCTTCAATATTTCGGGTATGCAGCACGGACATCCGTCGAGATTGAATAGTTGCATCAAGGCTGAAAAAATTCATGTTTTAACTGAGATTCACGTGCCTTCCAAATGGTTCCTAATTGCACAATTGAATCCATATTTAATTTATGCAAGGAGGTTTCGAAAAGAAAAAAGCCGCATTATTTAGTCGTTAATTGTTTCAGTTGATCTTTTGATCTCATCTTTTTGCATAATTCAGTTATGTTGGATAACATGCGTTTGAATAATCCTTTGAAGACGAAAATTGATATGAAAAAATAGAAGTTACTTGATTTGACAACGTTGCTGTGAACCGCATCGACAACTGAGATGGCAACCTTCCAATGGAGTGAGCTGCTAACTTGCTGAATTCGATTCCTCAAGAAGCTTTGCAGTCACAAGAACTGTAAGAATACCGAAACTTTCTTTTTCTGGAGAAGAGTGCGAGGTGGTGGGAGGCCAAAATGTTTCCCTCTCGTAAGTTTTTGAATAAGCCTTTTGTGGAGATTCTTGGAAGGTAAGCGGGCTTCTTATGTTCTTCAAAGCAGAAGCCATCTCGTAACTGTATGTGAAGGAGCAATGTTGCCATTTTAACGCCTGTAAATGGGCCATTAATTATCTCTAAACGCTTTATTATGGAACAACATGTGTTCCAATGGTTTCTCTCGGTGGATAAGTGATTTTATGGATGAGCCAGAGACATCGTCTCATTTCAAAGTGAAGTACATTTGTTTTTTATACTACTTCGTTTTTATTGCACTCTGCTGAATTTATGGAATCAATCATATTTAACTTCGTAAGTCATAAAAAATGGAAGATCTGGATCTTTCTTCAACTCATCGTTTCAGGATTTTCTTTTGTCATCATTCTCAAAAGCCAAAGATTCAATCTATCGTATCGTCCATTTGACCTTTTTCCCGCAGACGATTCTTTTAATACGGGACAACATCAAGACCAAAGAGCAATAAAATTACAGTTCTGTTGCTTCAGGATCTACTCGACGTTTTCAAGAGGCATTCGACTTCCCATCAACGTTTTCCTTCCGTCACAAGCGCGGTAACACACTTTCTTCGCTTCCAACCGTATCGCCAAGTGTCCTCGGTTAAATAAACGTATTTCTGCTTAACGAAACTATAGACGCACAATGATGCCATGCTAAGGAAAAACACCGCATGAACCTTCAGGCGTCGCCAAATTTCCTTCGCGATAAAACGAGAATTTTCTGGTAAAATTATGAATATTTCCTTTCCAATTTTTAAGATAATTTTGCTCGCAATTTCACCTAATGTCCCTGAGAATTTCAAAGAAAAATAATCATAACTTTCCTCAAAAATGAACACTTTATCGAAGGAAATTTGGTAACTCTCGAATGTTCATACGGCGTTCTTCCTTAGTACGGCAAAATGGATCGAGTCAATTAGGGAGGTCGGACATGAAATTTTTGACCAAAATTGCAAATTTTGATCCATTTCGTCACGTATTAAATTTTAAGGGGAGCCTCTAGAAGAAAATTCCACGAGGAAACCAATGGAACCACTTTTAGAGCCTCAAAGTTCTGTAAAAACGGAGTTATAAGCTTTTAAATTTTCCAAAGTTGTTCTAACTTCTCTCATTGACTCGGTCCAGTATGATACGATTGGAAAAGATGGGGTGTGCTCGTTGGGGCTGCATAAGAAACAATGTAAAAGTGGGTGTGAGTCCTTTCGCGGAGATCGAAAAGCGGGATTTTACATTAAAGCAAGCGGAACTAAGCGCCAACTGTATGCGATTTCATGAACTGTGGGCATGTGACAAGAGTGTTGTGGACAAGGCTGAAGAGTTAATGCGGCATTGATGAACCTTTCGAGCTAGGTTGTTGCCGCTGACGTCACTGGCGCTTGATAATTCGCACTCATTCTTACGGCCCTCTACTTACGAGCACACCCCTTCTTTCCCACCTGTCTCTGGTTCCGTTTAGCGGAAATACGTTAAAATAAGGGAGGTAATTTAGATTTCAGTAATTCGCAGACTGACTTGTCTCATTTGGTAAAGCAGATAGCTTGAGTTAGGTTCCAACCCGAGAATACAACTATATCAACTTCGGAGTGTTGCACAGTATCAAACGCAATTGAAGGCGTTTTACATTGGTCCGATCGTGACGCGCGGCAAGTAGAATATTAATGCAGTAATGACTCTGAGTGCTATTTGCGCCAACTAAATGCTAACTCATGAGCCGTGGGCATGTGAAAAGAGCGTAGTGGGCAGGGTTCATGAGTGAACGCGGCATCGTTGAGTCCGTCTCTCCCGTCGCCACCACTGACGTCACTGGCGCTTCATAATTCTCGCTTATTCTTACGGCCCTCCACTAACGAGCACATCCCTTCTTTCCCACCTGTCGTTGGTTCCTTAGCATAGATACGTCCTAATAAGTCTGTTCCGCCTAATCAAACTTAGAGGTATTGAGGTAGTGTTTTAAAATGTAAAATTGCCTGAAAAACATTTTCATCAAAATACCTTCACAAAAACCTTGAATTTATCCCCGCTATTTTACCAGGCTTTCTGGAAAAATGGGGGGAGGGTCCTGGCCAACCTCACGTAATTCAAAAGGGGGGGTCAGAGATTTCTTACGGGTGCCTTACAGGGGGGAAGGGGGATCGAAAAGTTTGCAAAAATGCCTTACGTAATACTTGAAAGACCCCTTACTGCTCTTTGCTATCACGGCAGTATACAGGATTATTCAAAAGTCACACACCACTAGCCATAACTTAAGTTCTAATATCGATATCGATTTGCGGTTTAAGACGGTTTTCCTCATATCGAAGGGGGGACGTTTTTAGGCACTTTCCAGTTTTTGATCCCCTCGGGGGGAGGTGGGAGGTGGCAGGACGCAACTCAAAAATTGCAAATGCGCGGCAAAAATTACATTTCTTATTTAAAAATTCAATCGCTAAAAAAAGTGACTGTAATGTTTCAACGTAGATTTCACAACAAAAAAATGATACTTTAACCACTGTTGTGAGCTAATTTAACCACAGCGGTGGTTAAAGTAGCATTTTTTTTTTTTAAAATCCACATTGAACCATTGCAGTCACTTTCTTTAGCAATTAATTTGTTAAACCAGCGGTTTAATTTTTTTCATATGGCCACCCACTCACGGCCAGCGTTGCGTGACTTTTGAATAACCCTGTACACGCACCCTAACATAAACGACCCTTACCTCCTGCCTGCAGTGGTTAAAGTAGCATTTTTTTGGTTGTAAAATCTACATTGAAACATTGCAGTCACTTTTTTAGCAATTGAATTGTTAAATCAGCGATTTAATTTTTTCCGTGTGGCCACCCCCCTCATTGGCCAGTGGTGCGTGACTTTTGAACAACCCTGTATACGCACCCTAGCATAAACGACCCTTACCTGGGGCCTGGGCACTAGCACGGAACCGGCGGTAAGCAGCATCGCCACGCAAAACCGCCCGCGGCGAGCGGCGAACGCTCGAAATAAAGTTATTAAACGAAAACGATTCAACCTGTTCCCTCCCCCCCCCCGGCCCCCGCGCCCTGCCCCGCACTGACGCAAGCGTTTGCATCCTTCGCGTCCCTGCGAGCTGCGAGCGAGAGCATCCCTTGCGCGTAGCGCCGGGTATCGTCAGTACTCCAGTGTCCTTCGCTCTGGCGCAACGCGAGTTGCGAGCCGCGAATCGCGATCCAAACGCGCGTGCGAACACCTGGTGATCAGTGACGGGCGAGTCCCTAGGGATAACAGCATCGGATCGGTTGTTGGTGGATTCTGGTAAGCCGCTTTTGGGATTCATTCTTCAGGTCTCGATAAGCCCTGCATAGACGATCAAATTCCGAACCAATTCCGATCAAAGTAGACATGCTGATGACCGATGGTCACCATCTACCATCAAATTTTGACGGGCCGCACTTTTTTGTTCAAAGCAAGATCAGACCGGAGTACCACCATTCATCATTTCCTGTCACAGGAAACATTTCTGCCAAGTTTTCTTTTTAAAATGAAGCAAATTAATGAGTTTCAGACACTTTGATGCTACTTTGATCGGAATTGGTTCGGGAATTCGATCGTCTATGCAGGTCTATAGACGATCAAATTCCCGAACCAATTACCATCAAAGTGTCGGGAGTCGTCAGTCTTAAACTCATTAATTTGCTCAGTTTTAAAATGAAAACTTGGCAGAAATGTTTCGTGAGGCAGGAAATGATGAATGGTGGCACTCCATCCTGATCTTACTTTGAACAAAATAGTGCGGCCCGTCAAAATTTGATGGTAGATGGTGACCATCGGTCATCAGCATGTCTACTTTGATCGGAATTTTTTCGGAATTTGATCGTCTATCCAAGGCTTTCCATGTCGATCCCTGGCACTCGTGGGGCGTTCAACGTCCAGCAGCCAGTAGAAATTGGATTGCATTTCGCAAAAAGGAACCAAGAGCATTCCAATTTCTCTAAGATGGCGCAACTTCTCTTACCTTACAAATGGATTACATTTTTCAGAAAAAGGAACCAAGAGCCTTCCAATGTCGATAAAATCGTGCAACTTCTTCTACCTTGCAAATATAAACTGATCATCTGAACAAGTTTTATCTTTACTCCAATAATCTGTGAAATCGAGAGGAAAATTACGTTTGTAAATATTTTTTTTGCATGATTTTAGTAATTATTTGCAGAGAAAGTAAGTTACACAATCTTAGCAACATTGGGATGCTCTTAGTTCCTTTTTGCAAAATGCAATCCAAATTTAAACTGGATCGCATTTAGCAAGAAGGAACCAGCGCGATTACAGAGTGGTACAAACGTTGTTCCTTCATAATTATCCAACAGAACTCTCAGAAGAGCAAATAGTTTTTGCTTGCCACCAAAAATTGGTCAAATTTAAATGAAAACAAACGTGCAAATTTTAAAAGAATGAAGAAGTCGCACAAATTTGAAAACACTGTAATCGTGCTGGTACATTTTTGCTAAATGCGATCCAGCTGATCATCTATACAAGTTTTAGCTTTACTCCCAATAAACTATAAAATCAAGTCGAGTCTTACCTTTGTAAATATATTTTTTTGCACTATTTCAATAATTTTATCGCAAAGAATGTAACTTGTACTGTCCTAGAAACATTGAAATGCTCTTGGTTCATTTTTTGCAGTATGTAATCCAATTAATGTCTGATAGGTGGGTATATGGCCAAAGTGGTAAAAAGTGTGCAAGCATTAACTTACATAAAAACGGTTTTATTTAATTATAATATTTGGTCGTAGCTTATCGGCCCAATTTCAATCGTCAAGACAATTAGAGTCAGAAAACTATATTTTAATACATTTCTCAGTTAATAATAACAACTTTGGTAGGCTCTTCGTTAACTAGGCAGGAATGTAAGTAAAGTTAAGATGGTTCGAGGAATGATCACAGATTTCAACCAGAGTTCAAACAAAACACAGTTGGCTGAACTCTGTGATTGATACTTATTCTCCCGAAAAGCTTCGACCAAAAATTATAACTATTTAAAACAGTTTTTATGTAAGTTAATTATCACACATTTTTCAACACTTTGGCTGCATATCCTTCTGTCAAGATAACGAAGTGTTACTATCAGTATGTGACAAATTAATGAATCAACGTCTGAACTAGAGAGAAACTAGGGGGCTACGCCCCCTGGCCGCTACGCGGCCCAACCCCCCGAAGGCGCTCCGCACCATCAATGGGCCGCTTCGCGGCCCTATTTTTACCCTCCTATCAGTTTTAGTTTTATTTTCCCTTTAAAAAATTACGATATGAGATATACTTTAATTTTAAACTTCACTTAAAATTACTTTAAAATTAAAAGGACGCGTTTTGGAATGACTGCTTGATGAAATATTGCAGTAAAACAATGAACAATGATAGTCAGGTAATAATTAAGAATATGCTTTCGTCGGGGATCGAACCCACACCGAGTTTAAAGTGGACACCTTCGACGTCTTAGACGACTCGGCCTCCGCTCGACGTTAGGTCTCCGCTGCGAATCTAGTGTAGATAAGTGTAGAGCTGATGCGCAGGCTACACAGCTACTGCGCAACCTCCTCGACCACTGCGCATCCTCCCGCGCATAGCGGTAGCAGTACCGGAGCATTCTGTAAACTCACTCACTTTTATAACGTGATTTTAAAAAAACCTGGGTCCTTTTTCCAAAATCTGATTACAGCGGGCTCATCTAGGGCCTATTACCTCTCGATTTACGCAAAAATCATGGAAATCGGCCCGGTAGAACGCTCAAACGAACTATGACAAAAAGTATAAATTTACATTGTTTAAATGGGAGAATTCGCAACTTTACCACGTAATATAAAAAAACCTGGGCCATATTTTGAAAATCTAAAAAGAGTTGGCTTATCTAGAGACAATTGCCCGTCGATAGCCGCAAAAATCATGAAAATCGGCCCGGTAGAACGCTGGAACTAAGCGTTACCAGTTTCGCAAAATTAGGAGGTCTCGGAGCTTATAGTATAGATACCGCATGGTTTCTTCTGAAAAACTTACGCATCAGGAAATGATTTGCGCTACGAAATGTGAGATATTACAGGGAAGTAAAAACCAAAAAGTTAGGATGGTAATTTTATTTTTTCCTGTAGCAGCATTGGGAAAAAACATGTTTTGGATGATAAACGGAAACAGTGAAATAATTTATGTTTCCTTTATATCGAAAAAACTGCGAAAAAAAATGAGATACTATTCTACTGAGATAAACTATTTCAAATAAAACATGTCTTAAAATATATTCTAAAAAAAATTCACTAATAAATTAGAATTTTTCAGTCTCAAAATGTGCATTTCGAGGTGCATTTTAAGGTGCCTTGCATTTCCTATCCACCTTAAGGTTCCAATGTAATTTTGAAACTTTAAACGCGTATTTATCGATAACTGCTTTTATGCGTTTTGTCTTCCCAGCCCTTCGTTCGTATTTTCCAATGAACCAGTTTTGATTGAAACACTCTTTTGTCTAGAAGTTGATTTTGAGACTTCCTGTTGGAAGATTCCTTTTTTTCGTAAAGTTTTGAAAATTTGGTTTGATGCGTAAAGCTTCGATTCATCACTTTTCCAGGGATGCAGGAAATCAATTTATTACGAGAATGATTTTGACACAGTGTTTTCTCACTCCTTGAGACGAGAGTAATTTTGTTTTGCCGTCGAAAAGGACAGATTTATTAGCCAAAATCAGTCCGAGTGAATTTTCAGAAGTGCATTGAAATTTCAGAAAATATTTTTAACGAATCACGAAGAAAAATCACAAAGAAGTCAACAGAACATTTGCGACCGTTTTTGAGCGAATCATACCATTAGTACATGAAACTTTGCAATGCAATATGTTACGTTTTAGAACCGACGCCAACCCCACCTGACAATCATTTTACATCATATAATGGTTTTTGTTTAACACCTATCAATATTCCATGACTTTCGGTATAAAACCGTTGCCAAATTTCTTAATTTAGTAAAATTGAAGATTTTTTTTAAAAATTTAGGGAATGATGGGTCAGTATGTCGTAGCTGCGGCTGGAAGCTGTTTTGGAAAAAAAATGTGGAAAAACTTTAGACCACAAATGCAGCGTTACACCAGGTGTTTCAAAATTTGCTGCAGAAACTAAGACTGAGACAAAACGTAACGAACAACACTCATTTCGCACCGTTAGGTTAAAAGATTTACGAAAAAAGCTTGTTTTAACACTGTAGGACTCGGCAAAGCAGCAAACGCACCAAAGATGCTCGATGTTAAAGGCAAGATCTTGCTAGATGAACCTACATGAGAAGAAGGGTATGATCGCAGCACATTAGTTGAATAGAAAAAAGGGGCCAGCGCGCTGGCCTCTATTCTTAGTTGTAATCCTTTTTTACATCCCGAACAGCGGGCCGTGAGGAGCATCAAAGCGAGTTAGGTTCAGTTGGGTTAAGCAACTAAACCAACTCCGCGGTGGTGCTCAGGGTATCATGCCAAATTGAAGGCGCTTCGCTGCGTTCTCGCGAATCACTTCAACGATTCCCACAATGTGCTTTATCAAATTTAAATGAAATGGGAACACCTATGCATGGGGTTTTGAGTACCTTTCAGTAGGATACTTTCACTTATATCCTAACCAAAAATTAAAAAATCCTATTGATAAAACATCCTGGAAAAGGAAGTCCCTTTGAAGTTTGTAAGGGTCAAATTCAGGAGCGCGACTGGGGGAAAATCCCCAGCACCCCTTTCAATGCTTTGATGGAGTTAAAACTTTTGCTATTGTATTATTTTTATTAGATATGATAGTTTCAAGTCTGCAAAAAAATTTTCTCCCCACTAAAGCGTTGCCAAGTCGAAAATGTTTTAAAAAAGGAATACATTTCTTAAGGTACGCTTTACGGCAAAAAAACGTTCAGGTACCTGTACCCGTGTGTATAATGTATTAGTGGCCACAGCCTCTCCAGTACCTTCAGTGTTTAAACACTTGAAAGAGGGGGGCGCAGCGGGTCGATTATTGAAATTTATAGACAAAGCAATAGACAAAGAAGACAAGAGTGATATGGAGGGGTCCGATTGGTGGAAGCGGGCGGTTGCAATGAACCAAGGAGGTAAGTAACAGACTACTTAACGGCAACCCAAGGGAGACCTATAGTTATTCGATCATGTTCTCCTTAAGTCTACAGGAACCACCCATTTTAACTGTAGTAGGAGCAGAAGTGACGCAGAGGGCGCCCAATGAAAGGTTGGAGGGAAGGGATTGAAGCGGAAATGTTAAGGTGCTCACTCCCCCAAGATTTGTGGTTTGAAAGAGAGCAGTGGAGGTTAGGAGTCGTAGAGCGCGAGGGAGTGCTGTAAAGCGACTTATATATGTATATATGTATACGTAGGAGCAGAAGTGAAATAAGCAGAACAAAAAAGAGAAGAAAAAAGAGAAGCAGGGTAAGAATAAGATGAGTCAGAAGAATGCCAAAAAGAAGGAGAAGAGTTTTAAGATAATGCGATGAACGCCATATTTTGTGTCAGAACGGCATGCGATATATCGCAACGGTTGGTTCCATTTTTTCAGCTACTCGTAATTTTTCTCGATTTTTGAGATCGCAATTCTGTTGTCAGGAGACTAGGGAGTTCACTTACCAATTTTGACAAAGAAATTCAACGTATTAAATGCGTGGTTTTTTCAGAGGAAATTATCGCATCCGATACTGATATCGAAACTGCACTCGAATGCGATAGTTTTCCTCTAAAAAAAACCACGCCTTTCTTTAGTTAATTTGTTTGTCAAAATCGATAAGTGAATTCTTTAATCTCTCGACAACAGAATTGAGATCTCAAAATTTGAGAAAAATTACAAGTAGCTAAAAAAATGGAACCAATCGTTGCGATATATCGCATGTCGCTGTGACACAAAATCAACCGTCAATCGAATCACCTTAAACGGATGAAGCAGGAGGAATCCCTATTTTGACCGCATAGAAAACGCCCCTGTAGTCTAGCGGTTTAACGCGCGGACACCCTGTGTATAGGTACTCGAATATGAACCACTAATTTTTCTCAATACACGGAGAGTCGAACATGCTAATGACACCCTCAAGAGCGGAGGCAAATAAACTGGAAATCGATGAAAATCCAGCTCTCAACAAGGTCCAGCTCACACACTCCGACTGAATTAGAGCGATGAGGGGACAATTTTTAATTCAGCGACCGCACCGCACCGCGCCAGCGTCTGTCCCGGATCGCGCGGGGGAGGGGGTTGGGGGGTTGGGGAAAAAAACGCGTCGGGTTTATCGGTCAAAGGCTCGGACTGTCCACTCCATTTGCCCGCTTTTGATCGGCTTGATCGCATTTTAATGTGCTCCGCTTAATGGAGATTATCAGCCGAGGACGAGCCCGCGCCGCCGCCGGATAAACACTCGCCGTGAAGCCCCGCTCGCTCGCTCGCTCGCCGCCGCGAGTCGCCAGTGATCCGTCGGGCGAACTCACCGATACACTTTGACAAATCGGATGAAACGCCGTGGAACAGGTCTTCCGCCGTGTGCACACGAAAGTTACGGTCAAGTCAGCAGGCTGATTATTGAAATTGGTAGACGGTGCGGAAATTTCGGTAGATGAGGTTAGGTCGTAGACTCTTTAGGGCCCAAAATAGAGACAAAAGACCCTCCGCACTGGCCTCTTGGTGACAGGTGGAAGCTTTTACTTGCGGGGATTCAACAATTCCTTATGGACGATTGTAAGGGAGCAACAGTCATCACCCTAATTTCGGCTGTTGACCTACCTACATGGTGGCTGATGAGCTCAGGGTGACGTCATGAGCCAAACAAGTTTCCCAAACTTCGGCCATTTCCGGCGTGTTTGCAAAACGAAACTGCCAACACGTTGTTACACATTAACCATGTAGGTAAGTCAATTGTAGAATTCTGAAGTCCCGAAAGTAAAAACTTCCACCATGGCCAAGATACTAGTGGAGGGTCTCTTGTTTCTGGCCGAAAAAGACAGCCAACCTATGAATTCAAAATATCTAGAGTGCTTTATTATTACAATAGAGAATTTGCAGGTGTCTGAAATTTGATGAATTTCGTGTTGAAGTGGAAACTACTGAGTAAACTGAACACGAGGATACCCTTGGCTCATGAATTGGACAATTATTGGAGAAGATATGGCAAAATGATCTAATCTGCTAAAATACAGAATTTACAGAGCAAAGCAAAATACTCAATATTTGCTACTAACTAAAATAAAACGGAGACTTCTGACGAATTTAAGTCTCAGATATAACAACCCTCAAGCGCATATTTACTGGAGTCGGTAAAGAAGAAACAGTACTTTAAAAAAAAAAAAAAAAAAAAAAAAAAAAAAAAAAAAAAAAAAAAAAAAAAACAGATTCGGCGGGGTTATTTCATGAGCAGAGGACAAGGGGTGGGGAGGGGGATCATTTAAAAATCCAAAAGGACGAATCGAAAATAAGACGGATCCATCCTAGGGCTAAATTGACCCCCTCCCCTCTGCTGCAGCCGAGGGCACGATATTCAAGAGTGCTCAACAAAGCGTAGCCAATTATTCACAAAACACTGGGAGCGCTCTCTGAGGGAAACCGGGATAGCATGAACCGGGGAACATATGCCGCGGGTCTAGGAGTGGACAAAGTGTGGGGGGGAGGGGGGAGGGGGCGAAAATAAAGGCGCCCGGCTACGGGTCTGAAGCGTCGGAAGTGGGTACTTCCCGTCGGATGGACGATGATGCGGTGAATAAAAAAATCGACTTCCGCCCCCCCCCCCCCCGGCGAAGAATTACGAATGCCCAGCTTCCTTATACATGCCACCATTGCCTCTCCCAATATATTGTTGTATCATCCCAAGAATTCTTCCGATAGTATTGCTTAAACGCATAGTGGGGATTCTTAAAAAGTTGGTGACATTGTTTTTTCTCCATTTAAAAGTATGTAAAACAATCGATTTCAAGAGACTCTATACTTATTTTATCTATTAAAAATAAATGTGGATTTTATAGTTGCGAATCGGTACTGCATTTTTTGGAAATGTATAGAGCCTAAAACGGGACCGTTTAGATAGAATTGCCCTTCAGTCGGTTTGCCAGCGTATTCTGATAATCGCACATCTCCATTAATCTTTGAACTTGGAGTAGTCACATTTTCACGACCGTTACCTACGCCCAGGAGGTCGAATTAGAGGTAAATAAATAACTAAAATATGAGCGCTGCCCTTTCCCCATCATCGTAATCCGACTCAACTGTGCCCCCCCCCCCACCGCCAAGGGTAATGCAACGCGAATGTCAACCCTTGAGCTGTTTGCGATCTCCTTGGAGTAAGATCCGTCACAAAAATATGTCCAAATACTCATAAGAGTTTTGAATCATGTAATAGAGTTAATTTGTCCACCACAAGCATTCAATTTAGCATACGTGGGTTAGTTTTATGCGTCACATAACTTTCACTATCGCTACCTATTCTTTTCAATGGTGCACCCCTAAAAGTACAGAAACGTCCAAATTATGTTTTTAAATTATCGCTGGAAACAATGAAATGCTTTAATGAAATGTGTTCAAAGCGAGGAAAAAAACAATGTCTTAAAAATTACTCTGAGACTTTTAAATGAACAATATGCTAACATTTAGACGTTACCATGATTTTTAAAGTCATTTTTTAAAGGAGCTTTTAAGAAGGTAAAAGCCAATGAAAGTTTTGAAGCTTGCTTTCATCACATGTATTTTGAAAACATTTTTGATGGATTTTGTTAAATAAGTGTTAGAATTTCATGATAATGATTCGGAAATGGACGTATTTCTGCCAAACGGAACTATGAGCGTTATGACGTGAGCCCTGTTATGCAAGTATCCTTACAGGCCTTAGGGTTCATGTCTTTATTCATATAGTTCTATTTAGCAGAAGTGCTTATAAATATTGTCATAATATTTTAAACTTGTTCAAAAAAATTGGGACATTATTTCATGGTGTTAAGTTTCCCTTTAGTATGATAACGATATGCCAGTCGGAACAGCGGGCTAATTATTGAAAATGTAAAGTAGTACGATGAGACATCGAAATGCGATAATGCATGAAGATTGGGCCATATCCTGTCTTGTCGTATCGACTAAGGTTCAAAAATCGGGTCGTGGGTAGATCAGGCGTCAACGCGACGCTCTCCAAAAAAATGTTGTTCTCGCGCAAGAAGATCGGACAGTCAATATTTGATGGGAGAATCATGTCCTCAAAGATTGAAAGCGGGCAGAGCGAGGATCGTATCATATCGAACCGTGACCTTTCAACCACAAAAATACAGTCGTCGATCCATCGATACCCAAAAAGCTCAGTCATAGAGCGTCTGGTCCGCCAAAAAACCGATGACGATGTGCAAAAAAGCGAACTTCCATTTCACCCTGAACTCTTCAACCCTCGCCGCACAGTAGAGCGAGCCAATGGGAGACGTTACGTTGGACATGCTGTAAAAACTTTACGTACATATTTGTTAATACGAAAGTTATATCTTAGTAAATACGAAAGTTTAAAAAAGGTTTCTCGTCACCTTTGAAGGCACCCTTCAACGTTTATGATTTGACAAAATAAACTTTAAAATCTGATGATAATGGAGATGTTGCATGTGTGAAGAATTTGCGATTTGACTGTTGATTTTTATGTAAAAGTTTGCGAGAAACACGATGGTGCCACTGGTTTTCTCTGAAATCATCTCCCAAGCTCAAAAAACCTTCAAATTGAGGCCAAAATGGAGGGGATATCCCACGCTATCCTGAGAATCCACCTCTACATCAAGTCAAACTCTCCACGCAAAGATAGGGAGCAAATACATTGACAGGGCTGTCGCCTTATTTGGGGACTCCAAAACTGAAATCATGGCAACCCTGTCAATGTATTTGCTCCCTATCTTTGCATGGAGAGTTTGTCTTGATGTAGATGTGGACTCTCAGGATAGCATGGGATATCCCCTCTATCTTGGCCTCAACTTGAAAGCTTTTTTTGAGTTTGGGAGTTGATTTTAGAGAAAGCCAGTGGCACCCTCTTGTTTTTCGCGAACTTTTACTTAAGAATCAACAGTCAAATCGCAAATTCCTCACACATGCAACATCTCAATTTCAAATCGTATCTCTTCCAATGCTTGGTTCAACTGTGCGCCGATGTCTCTCCGTACCCTTTCCCAACCTTCCCCCCCCCCCCCCCCCNCCCCCACCCCCCCCTCCTCCGATCGAAGCAATCTCGTTATTTATCACGGGATATTGGAAACGAAAATCCTTATGGACCCTACGCGATGGAAACCTTATCCAGTGCTGGGTTGACCAACGAGCGGTGTAATTTTCGTTTTATCGATAGGATTGTGGAATTTCGTCGCCATCCTAACGTACTGTCCTAACGTACTGTCCTAACGTACTGTCCTAACGTACTGTCCTAACGTACTGTCCTAACGTACTGTCCTAAAGTACTGTCCTAACGTACTGTCCTAACGTACTGTCTTAACGTAATCCTAACGTAACTGAATTTTAATATGAGCTCTTAATAACGCAGTGCTTTTGATAATCCACATTAAAATTAATTAACGACTTTATCGTTGTGCTAAGGAAACATATTGGCGGATCCAGTATATTGGCAACATTGTCTTTTCTCCATTTAAACCTATGGAAATGTATCGATTCTTGTCAGAGCATGCTCCGACAGCATTTAGCGTAGGTTTAGATGGAGGAAATTCGATGTTGCCAAATTGCTGGATCCACCTCTAAGGAAAAACGCCGTGTGAGTATTCAAATATTGCCAAATTTACTTCTTTAGAATATTAACGTCCAAGAAAATCGTAATATATAAATGAGCAGGGCCGCAAATTTCATCACGCATGCTAAACCAATCGAAATTCAAAATTACCGAAGTATCGTTTTTATAGCGGGAGGCTTCAAAAAACGCTTATTTCCTGCGCAGATTCTGAAGTTCAGAGCGTGTATTCGGAGTATTTTAGACTTTCCCGATGCGCTCATCATGATTTTTGAGCCATTATTCATGCGAAAAAACTCTTCTTTTTGCTCCATCTGAAGTTTGCAACAGGTCAATTGGGAAACTCTAAATGCGTCCATCGTATTTTTCGAAAAATATTGAGTCGAAGACAATTCGACGGTGTAAGTCGGCAATCACATAACTCGGTTTGCAACGTCACAAAAATCCTGTCATACTTTATTTTTTGAACGGAAAACTACTCAACGGCAGCTTTTTAAAACTGCCGTGATTTTTCTTCTCTGTGCCAAGAAAATTCTGCAAAAACTTCAAGGAATAAAGTAAATTTGTTCTCCTTTAAAAAAATAACAAAGAGGCGGAGATTTTCAGACATCGCAAACGAGTTGTGTGATTGCCGACTTACACCGTCGAATATATTGAGGTTATTCTTATTAAGGGGTCCATTAGAAACAATGCGATACGTGTCAAATTTGTCAACACTTGTTGACAAACATTGTCTTACTGTTACATCACGTTTGGAAAAGTCTTCCAAAAATCATTAAAAGCTCCCAAATGAAACGGTCAAAGAGGAGGAGAGCTATTTTGATGATGTTGACTCAATGATGCGAACTGAACAATTCTGTACCGACCCGGTGCAATCGAACGCTTTTTATTAACCTTTGGGGAGTCATTGTGCTGATTGCGCGGTTCTTGGCACCGATTTCAACGTGTCTGCTTCGTGTTTCGAATAGTTCTTATTGCAATCGTTGCATTTGTTCTCTGCTTTGAACTTTTACGAATGCTCTACCCCAAGCTGTGGGTATGAAAAGGGATTTAGAATGATCAGAAGTGCTCATTTCAAATAGTTGTTTTTTTCCGAGTATAGGTTCATAACCTGGAGTAGAATCCGTATTTATTGTAGTTTCATTTACAGGGCCCTTGGTTAGAGCCTCACGTGGCAAAAATCGTGAAAATTGGATATTTAAAGAGGTTTTTAGAGTAACATGATTAAATGACGATTTTTACAGAACTTAAGTGAAAATCATGAAGTTGTCCTTGGAAATAGATCCATTTAAAGGAATCACATTGATTTTGCCACTGCAAAATACACTGAAAAAAGTTCGGTTGGATGTAGTGAAGCTCAGTCCACATGGAACACGGAAAAGTTTGATTTGTATAACCGAAATTTTCTAATAAGAACCTAAGTTTTCGGTAAACAATTACCAAATACGTAGTTTCGCATAACCGAATTTTGTTTCAAAAGAGCGAATTTCCAGGTCGTAACCCGAAATTTTCTGTATTTCATATGGATTGAACTACGGTAAGTACAACCGAACTTTTTGTAGGGATATATATAGTACAAATAAAAGGAGCTCATGTTTTTGACAGGCATCGTTCCTTAAAAAAGGACCAATATACTGAAAAAAAGTTCAATTAGATGTAGCGGAGTTCGGCCAGTATGGAACCGAGAGAAGTTTGGCTTGTAAAACCGACGTATCGGTCTGCTGAACCGAAGTTTTCGGCGGATAAGTACCAAATAAAGGTTATTTAAAGGAAATTAAGGTTCGCATAACCGAATTTTGATTCAGAAAATCGGATACCCGGGTTTGGAAACCGAATTTTTTCGTGTCTCATGTGCGGGCGAAAGTACGATAAGTGCAACCGAACTTTTTAGTTATATATAAAGTAGAAATAAGATGATTATTGTTTTTAACAGGCATCGTTCCTTAAAAAAGGACCAATCAGCAGGCAGCGCAGTTTTCCTGCAGTAAAAATTGAAGGGATCCAATACAACTCTACTTAGATTCTCTAGACTCTAGAGTGCTTGCGATCCTTGAATGCTTTCTGTGCCCCTCGAAATTGAAGGAAAATACTAGGCGCAGGATGAGAGACCAATTTTACCGAGAACCGATTGCCGCCACGACGAGAGAAGAAGCAGAGTGAGATAACTAAAATCGAAAACAAACAGGAGGAAATGAGACTGGGCAGCTTTCGGAATGATTNTTGGGGGGGGGGGGGCTGAGGAACGGTCGACGAAAATGAATCAGTTGTACCGGAGTGAGGTAGGAGGGTGAATGGGCAGAGAAAGCTGAGATGTAGTCATTCCATGGTGACGACACTTATGAACTGCCAAATGAACCGAGTCTAACCGAAAAGAGGGATGTATTAACTTTTGCCGGTTGCCAGACTTTTCGTGATGAAATATTGTATTATATTTTTATTAATTTTAAAGAATTTAATGTGCATACGTCCCTAAAATTTTCAGATACTTCAAATTAAATTGCAAATATAATCCTCTGAAAAATTAGTGGGAAATTTTTCGCTAAATTTCCTGGAAATCCGAATTCTATCAAGGGAAATTTGGCAATGCCTGAAGTCTCTTACGGCGCTCTTGCTTAGCACTGTAGAATAAAACGTTCAATTTAAGTAATTTTAAATTACATGAGGGAAAATTAATTTCCGCTTCCCCATTTTGTAAACTAAGAATCCAGCTCAAAGCTGTCAAACTGCAAAAGGAAGTTCCCGAATCTCACTGCCTGGGGGGAATTTTCGGAATTTCAGCGGGAAAGCACAGACGTGAAGGTATCTTTAAGCCGAAGCTTAAGATAATGTGAGTAGCGGCTCAATACTTATCTTGTGCGAGTTTTGAGGCAGTGGCGTGGCTTGCTTTGAGATATATCGATTGATCCACCAAGGAAACCCACGAAAAAGTATCGATGAATAGGGTGTTCGCAGCCAACACCTTAATAATCGATTCTTTACCATGGCTTCAAATGAGGAAATATCGATAATTGATCATTCACGCCTCGCCACTGTAGGCCGCGTCGTCAGCAGAGACGGGGGTTGAAGAGCTTTCAAGAGGGCTATGTGTAAAAGGTTCTTGGAATTGAACTATATGAGAATCTCAACTTGCGCTCTTGTTGATGAGGGTTTCAATCGCAGCCGCATTACTAACATTATCTTCAAAAATTAAATAGACCCTCAAAGTGTACATCAAAAGTCGAGTACCTGCAAGTTCGGTCAAAGGTGTTTCAGTATAAATGAACTTTTAAAAGTTTTCCATTATGTTTGAAACACAAAGGTCAAATATAATTAAGTGATCTCGTCTGGCAAAGCTTATTGAACAAAACAGTTTGCATATGTCCTTTGGGCCCAGGAAGCTGCTATGGTAGGAAAATGATCTGATGATTACTGCAGTCGTCAGATGATTCTGCAACCAGTGCCATTGACCCATTGTGAAAGGGTTTGAGAGTTTTTTTGGAGCCGAGGAATTCGATACAGGTAAAATCTGCATTAACCACTATAAAGGTATTTAAAAAGAATCTTACATATATTATATTATATTTATAATATTTTGTGCTCGGCACTCGAAGGCTTGACAAACAGGGCCGTGCCCTAGTCGTTAGTAGAAGAAGAAGAAGAAAAATAATCTTTTAAACATATCTTACGAAGCGATATCAGACACCTAAGTATTTTCTCTAAAATTAGCAAAACTTAGAATTTCAATCCTAGCAAAAATATATTTACCTAAGCATTTGACAAAATGGATAAATCGATTATTCACCTGGGATATTAATATTCAAGCCAGAGCCCTCTGTTTCACTTAAACTGGGTTTCAAATCAAGAATTCCTCCAAGTCGGCACCGTGGATCAGTGGCGCGGCGTGAATAATCGAATTATCGATATCTTTCCATTTGTAGCAATGGTGCAGATCGATTATTAAGGTGTTCGTTGCGAACATCTTGTTAATCGATCCTTTTTCATACATTCAAAAGGCGCAGATCGATCGATTAGTCGCAAAGCACGCCACGCCACTGCCCTGGATCCCGAGGCAATCTCCACCATCGAGGACGGAAATGTAACACTGCCCAAGCGTGAAATAACCGAAGATGCTTATCGCGGAAGCTGTGAACTCCCCCAATGCCAGCGTCTCCTTCGGACGAAGACGCTCAGAAATGCGCAATTTGTCTCCGGCGCGGCACGACACGGCAAGGCACGGTGAGTGAAGCGCTCTTTTGAGGCAAGCAGCACGATCTAGCGTCTGAAAAGGAATAAAGAGAGGTTTGCCGGGCCTCTACTCGGTCCTAGCTCGTTTCCCGTTTCCTTCGGGATGGGGTTGCCAAAGTGTGGGGTGAAATTAACATACCTATTCGTGACCGGCGAAGTAAAAACTGCCCTACTTAGAAAAAACGCCTTATGAGCCTTAAGATGTTGTCTTCCACGTAATTTTTCAGAAAATTAATAAATACTTTTTCATTTAACTTTTGGGATGATTTTCTTCGTGATTCGATCTTAAATGTCTGATTTTAAGAAAAAATATTCAACATTTTCTTCAAAAATAATATATTTTGAAAGTAAATTTGGCAACGCTCAGATGCTCATACGGTGTTTTCTCTAATCAGGACATGAATTAGGCGCTTAAACCGAGTTTAACGGAAACATAGCCGCATCAAGTTTGAATTGAGAAAAGCAGGCTCGAATGTGGGTACGTTCTTCCATAAGTCGTATTGTTAAACAAAGTCCAATGAATATTTTCAGTTTCAAAACATTCTTCTGTGACCTGTGGATTCTTGACAGAAGAAAAATGTCAAGCTGCTTCTCAAAATGCCTGCAAACTAATTCATTTTCTCCCAAACTGCGACTCAGTAAGTTTTCGTTAAACTCGGTTCATTTCTCCGTTTTCAAAATGAGAGCCCGCCGTTAGGTTGTTATCCTTTTTCACTTCCCGAACAGTGGGCGGTGAGGAGTATCGAGGCAGCTAGGTTCGGTTGGGTTAAGCAACTAAACTAACTCCGCGGTGGTGCTTAGGGTATCAAGTCAAATTGAAGGCGCTTCGCTGCGTTCGCGCAGATCACTTCAATAACTCCCACTATGTGCTTGCTCAAATTTGAATGAAATGGGAACACCCTCTTATATGGCCTTGACGACCTTGTAAAAGGATACTTTCACTAACACCATGGTCTAAAATTAAAATATTATAACGATAAAGTATCCTGGAAAATAAAATCCCTTTGAAGTTCGCAAGGGTAAATTCAATAGAGCGACTGGAGAAAAATCTCCCGTACCCCTTTCCATGCTTTGATGGAGTTACATCTTTCACATGGTATTCTTTGGCATAAGAAATGATTGTTTCAAGACCCCCCCCCCCCAAAAAAAAAATTCTCCCCACTACAGCGTTGCCAAGTTCATTTTTTTAAAAAATGAAGAAATTTATTGAGGTACGCTTTACAGCAAAAAACCGTTTAAGTACCCGCGGGTAATGTATCAGTGCCCCTAGCTTTTTAGTACCTTCAGTGTTTAAAATATTGGGGAAGGGGGGGCTAAAAGCAATTCCGTGACCTCTTCTCTTTGTGCCTTCATCTGATTAATCAAATGATTTTACTGGTTTTTTTTTTCTTACATTTAAATACCTGTCTTTGCTGTTTACTGTTGAAGGAATATGATCATAATTTAAAATTGTAAACATAGCTACAAAGTTTAAAAATTGTGAAAAAGTCGGATGGCCATTATTATGTCATATTTACTGATATTTGCAACGATTTTTGACCGTAAATCGAAATTCAATAACTATTTTCTTTTTGTAAAATTTATTTTCAACATTTTCAACTTGCCAATTCCGTAGCGGGGATAAAATTTTTTGGGTGTCTTGAAACTATAATTTTTTTTATACCAAAGAATACCATGTGAAAGATGTAACTCCATCAACGCATGGAAAGGGGTACGGGAAATTTTCCTCCTGTCGCTCTCCTGAATTTACCCTTGCGAACTTCAAAGGGATTTAATTTTCCAGGATACTTTATCGATATGATATTTTTATTTTAGACTGGGGTGTTAGTGAAAGTACCCTACTGCAAAGTCCTGAAGGCCATAAAAATAGGTGTTCCCATTTTATTCAAATTTGATTAAGCACATAGTGGGAGTTGTTGAAGTGATCTGCGAGAACGCAGCGAAGCGCCTTCAATTTGGCTTGATACCCTAAGCACCACCGCGGAGTTAGTTTAGTTGCTTAACCCAACCGAACCTAACTGCCTCGATACTCTTCACTGCCCGCTGTTCGGGAAGTTAAAGAGGATAACAAATAGACAACACATTCTCTGTTACGTCTTGTTTCCGCACCATAAGCTAAATATCGAACAGCAGACGTGTACATTCGAAACCTACAAGCGCGCGGTTCAAACGCCGTTTTAAGCCACCCTAATTTTTGGCACTTTCGAATAAACTTTTCTCGCGTTTGCAGTCATAAAAAAAAATTAGGAAAAAAACTGTGAGCTTCGGTCACCTACTGCTTTCGAATGACACAATAAAAAAATGACTTAACTGACTCATTACTGCGTATTCAATCTGTGCTACTTGAGGAGAGATCTTTTAGCCGAGTCATACGGGAAATTTGCCAGTTTCTATCACAATTCGGCAATGATGCTAGGAAATGGATACGTATCCGACGGAAAGGTAGAAACGAGTGAAAGAGGGGGGAGGGGGGAGGGCAAAAGGTGTTTTATCATGGTTGTTATTGGAAATCCACCGAGTAGATGAGAACTTGAGAGCTTGGGCTCTTTCCCAGTCGTTTGCGTCGCGTGGGGCTTTGCCGCGAGTGGAGTAAGACGGCCGACCGTCTACGGTCGTTTTCATCTGTTTTTTCGCGCGCGTGTCCCTTTCCGCTCGCCTGCTTGAGATGGGGGCGAACGACCGCCGCACGGTGGATCGGCAGGGTCCCCCCAAAAAACTAGAGTACCTTTATAGACAGAGTATGGCCATTTTTGTGCCGGTTTTTCATTGCTCGCGTGAAAATAGGCTGACACGATGTTCTTGCGGCCGTAAATAAACAAACAAGATGACTGTTATCAGCAAGCAAGTTTGAGGTTATGCACATCTTACATCCTCCTGAGATTAAGGCGAAAGGCAATTTAACAGTGTTTTCATGTGTTTTTTCAGGTGCGTTATTTCTAGACATGCTGGTTTAAATTGTTACTGCCGTATAATTGGAATTTTTGTCAAATTTTAGCTTCTTATGGATGTTACGGTGAGCCGCCATCTTGTTTGTTTATTTACGGCCGTAAGAGCATCATAAAGCCTAAAAACTCGTTGACCGATCAAAAAGCGGCACAGTTTTCCTGTAGTATGAAGATACGTATGGCCATACTCTGTCTATAAAGGCACTCAAAAAAAAAAAAAAAAAAAAAAAAAATTTCAAATTCATACTTGTCAGGCGCAACCTCGTATTAAAGGGCATCCAAATGGATCGCTGTTTTGCCTAAAACTACGTCATTTTTTGCGCACTTATGGCTTCCACATACGTCTCATGTTGAGCTTTTGTAAGGCAAGATAGCCGTAGGTGCTCTCTTCTGCATATTTGCGTGGTTTCGTTTTGGGCACACAACACATTTTCAGGTTAGAAATCAGCAGGCACTTTGCTTGAAAGCACTGATTTCATTGGCTCTCTGGAGGAATGTTGTCACTTACTACTGTTTTGTCTGAGGGCTTGGGCTTAAAATTTGATTTTTGCGTATGTAATGTGGTTGGAAGGCAAAGACTCCGATTTTCTTATGTATAAAAAAAAAAAAAAAAAAAAAAAAAAAAAAAAAAAAAAAAACTTCGGAAGGGCATATCGATGGCCAAAAAGCGAAACTACGTACCTTAATTACTATGTTTCAAAATGTATTTCCCTATTCATTTCAACTCTCTTTAAATGCACCCGCGATTTAAAGGTCAATTTTTAGTGCCCGTGTAATAAAATTAAAAAGCAGAGAAAGTCAGGCAATATCCTATGCAGTCAGCCTGATTCCAGTTATTATAACTTAATTAATTAAATTTCAGTTGGGCTAACTCTAGAGAACACCATCCATGTGTTATATGATGAGTCAAATTTTATGTCCCACGATAACGACTTGATCGACCCAATGTGCGTCGCGCCATAAAGAGGCTTCACGATTTAGCCGTGGAGCTTTGAACGCCGATACCTGCAGATCAGGCGATATTAAAACCTCATAAGTCAATTTTCCGGTGCGCTTTCAGGTTTACGAGAACGCCTATATCCTAGGGATGATCACGTAATGCACATACTCGGTTTCAACATCGACTGGCCATGTACGGAGCGGCATGATGACCCTGCGGGAGGGGAGGAGTGTTATAAAGGGGAGGGGGTGTGGGAAGAGGGAGGCGGAGGTCATCTGAATTCAAGCAAGCAAAGATTCAACTGTATCTTTCGTCCGCCTTTCAATTTGACGTATTTCTGTCAAACGGAAGTATGTATATTATGACGTGAGCCCTGTAATGCACATGTTCTTATGGGTCTCAGGCCTCATGTCTTAATGCTCATAGTTCCAATTGGCAGAAACACGTCCAATTTTCATCCACGACACGCCACGCGGGCTCAATTTGGACGGCCTCGATTTTCATTATCGTTTCTGTGTGTTCCGTTATCGTAGATTCGTGCCCAGGGGCATGAAAGCTGGGAACATTCAGCCGCCTGGATTAACGCCGTATGAGAGTTCAAGCATTGTCACGTTTTTCTCAATAAATTACATATTTCCGGGATACTTGTGGATTAATTTCTAACAAATTACCAACGTATTTTATTTGCAATAGACCACCAGACCAGTTTTGGAATCACACATCGTCATCTTCCGGCCTAAGTATCGCAAGCGCCATGCGACGTTCCTAAATTCCGGACGCCGTTTTATTTTTATACAGAGAAATTGTTGGTTGAATATGTTTGAAATATCACTGAATTTTGTCGGCAGCACAGAAGAGATTTAGTGAAATTTTCGGACAAGTTCGTTAAACAGCTTCTCTGTAAAACAAATAAAATGCAGACAGACATTTTTAAACGTCACATGACACTTGTGATACTTTTGCCGGAAGGTAACGACACCACAATAAGTCACCAAACCATGAACGAATTTCGACTTGCAAAAACATTTTCTATTGGTAAATCACGAACAGAACACGATTCGCAATTTAAAAACGCAGAAAAGTAAACCAGAAAGCGAGAAAAAATTCGTGTTATACTTCCTATATCAACACAATATTTTGGTGACTTGTTCTTCATCTTCTGCCGAGGCAACTTAGGTTCGGTTGGGTTAAGCAACTAAACTAACTCCGCGGTGATGCCCAGGGTATCAAGCCGATTTGAAGGCGCTTCGCTGCACTCTCAAAGATCACTTCAACGACTCCTACAATGTGATTGATTAAATTTGAATAAATTGAATAATTTGTCTATTCATAGGGCCTTGACGACCTTATCTAAAATGGACAACTTCAATACTAAGTATTTTTTATGGGGCAGTTCCTCCTCGATCGAGTTAACCTCCACCTCAAACCCCAAAAACGGGTGTTTGGAGGAAAACTAAAATAGAAGTATACCTTCGTGTTAGAGTAATTGAGGAGCTTTCCGGAAAAAGGTGAAACAGCAAAAAATTGCGTATGAGAAAAATGCATTTTAAATATTCATCATTACTTTCCGGTCACTGATGATAACTTGTATCGCAGCTTGGACTCCCAATTTCGAACGTAAGTCACAGTCAGTGGCCATAGAATAATGATGGAAACTTCAAATGCATTTTTCGTAAACGCGATTTTTTGCTATGTGTCCTTTTTCCGGAAAGCTCCTCAATTGTCCTGATCAAGAATATCATAACAAAGTTTGGAAAATTTGTAAGTCAATTTTATTTTTTGTCCATGGGATTCCGCACTGTGCGGCCATGTAAGCTGCAGAATCGCTCTTGATTTTCCTCTCTCCTTGATTTTCAAAATTTGAAATTTAAATCTTAAAAAGTCTTCGAATAGCCTCGACGGACTCGGTGAAACCTGGTTTCAGGCAAATCTAGAACAAGGTGAGAGGAGGCCGGTATGTGCAAACCAAAAGCGGCTTTCCAACCGGGATACAAACGGAAGAACGGCAAAACGAAAGGCCGGAAGGAAAATAAGCAAATGTAACTCTCCCTTGTTGCCGTATCGTCATCTTCACCAACCGGATTGAGTGTGTACTTAAGGTGGATCGCATTTAGCAAAAAGGAACCAGGGCGATTACTGTGTTTTCAAAATCGTGCAACTTCTCTTCTTAAAAAAATTCTCAAAATATGTACAGTATTGAAATTTACACAATTAATTGCCCCCAAAATTAACAATTTTTTGGCGGAAAGCAAAAACCATCTGGTATTCTAGGAGATTTTTTTTATAATAATGAAGAAGCAACATTTTTACTACACCGTAATCGTGCTGGTTCCTTTTTGCTAAACGCGATGCAGGTTATGTTAGGTCATAGTATTTGTTTTGGTTTGAACCAAGAGTTCGATATAACATGATGAATGACGTAGTCACGAAATCAGTCAATAATAGATGCGTTGTTAAACTTGATAATGAATCTGAAGTTTTCAGATTGAGCATCTGAACACTTTAGGTCTAGCTGTCGAGGTTCGGATCACACATCTGAAACTTCAGTTCATACATCTGAAGTACTTCAGTTCATACATCTGAAGTACTTCAGATGTAAGAACCTAAGTTTTTCGGATGTGAAAACCGAAGTACTTCAGATGTTAGAACTGAAGTTTCAGAAGTGTGATCCGAACCTCGACAGCTAGACCTAAAGTGTTCAGATGCTCAATCTGAAAACTTCAGAGATCCATATGACCTAAACTTCGGGTCCCACGCACGAAGTTTTTTTCTCCGTGTATAAGTTTGATATTATATCGAACGGCGTAGTCATTAAATCAGTATATTTCAGAGCAGTCTGGCATCATCTGCTCGGCGGTGGTGATGCGAAGTCCATGCGTGGAGTTGCTCGTTTCCAGGGCGGCTCGCGGGGCCGGCTCCTCGTTTTCCGGTTTGGTCAGCGGAATCAAAAGAAATTTCCATGCAAGACGAATCCCGGGGCGGAATTATGAATTCTTTGAGGGTTCCGCGGATCCGTCCGCCGTGGGAGGGGAAAGTAAATACCCAAGCTGATGAGCAGGCAGTCTTCCCCGTTCCGGGCGTCCGGGCGTCCGGGCGTTCTGATCCCCGGGAAAACTTCATTTTTCTACCTGCGTCGTTTTCCCTCTCATATTTTCGCAGCCGGCTTTCCCGAGGACGCGGTGATAGCCGCGCTGGGAATAAAACCGCCGCGCTCAGGAAGAACGCCGTATGAGCTTTCAGACGTTGCCAAGTCTTCGCCGATAAAAACCGAATCCCCTGGGAAAATGGAGATGTTGCATGTGTGAGGAATTTGCGATTTGACTGTTGATTCTGATGTAAAAGTTCGCGAGAAACACGATGGTGCCACTGGTTTTCTCTGAAATCATCTTCCAAGCTCAAAAACAGCTCTCAAGTTGAGGCCAAAATGGAGGGGATATCCCACCTTACCCTAAGAATCCACGTCTACATCAAGAAAACTCTCCATGCAAAGATAGGGAGCAAATACATTGACAGGGCTTCCACTTTATTTGGGGACTCCAAAACTGAAAACACGGCAACCCTGCTAATGTAATTTCTCCCTATCTTTGCATGGAGAGTTTGTCTTGATGTAGAGGTGGACTCTCAGGATTGCGTGGATTATCTCCTCCATTTTGGCCTCGACGTGAGAGCTTTTTTTTGAGCTTGGTAGTTGATTTCAGAAAAAACCAGTAGCACCATTGTGTTTCTCGCCAACTTTTACATAAGAATCGATAGTCAGATCGCAAATTCCTCACACATGCAACATCTCTATTCCGAATATTATTTCCCAAAATTTTCAGACAATTTTTTACGCAATTCAATCGAAAATATCTAAAAATGACAAGGAAAAATATGCATGCATGCTGTCAAAAATACATGTTTTATCGAGGGAAATTCGGCAACTCTGGAATGTTCATACGGCGTCCTCCCTTAGCACGGCGGTAAACCCGACACGAATTTGCCTCTTGTTTTCACCTCCTGGTGAAACTTGAAGGACCGCGCTTGATTTACTTACAACTTCGAATGAGTGTATTACCGAGAGCATCAAAGAGAAAACAAGAGCAGCAATATGAATGAGTCGTATTCGACACATCGAACAGGTCGGATTGTATCGAAATCGATTCGTCTAACACGGAGACGTACCCTCAAAAGTCAATTTAGAAATCTGACACGTACCCAACACACAAAACACACCCAACAGTTCGACCTTGAATTTTGTATTTGTATGACGCCAGGAGCTATTTTCCAAGTTGAAACAGCAAAATTCAAGGTCGAACCGTTCGGTGTGTTGTGGTCCTTAGGGGGTTGGGTCGCGAAGCGGCCAGGGATCACACCCCCTAGTGTTGTATTATACTGCCGTCCTAAGGAAGAACGCCGTAAGAACATTCAAGAGTGGCCAAATTTCCTTCGATAAAATGGTTATTTTTTAGGAAAGCTGTGAATATTTTTCTTAGAAATTTCCAGGAACTGTAGGAGAGATTACGAGCAAAATTATCTGAAAAATTGGAGGGAAAATATTCACAAATTTCCTAGAAATTTCGTGATTTACCAAAGGAAATTTGGCAACGCCTGAGGGTTCATATGGCGTTTTCCCTTAGCACAGCAGTATAGTCAAGTAAATAAATCGCACGCAAAACAACTTCAAGAGAGCAGCCTCCGCTCGAAAAACATCGGTTTGAAAATCGGTCCATCGCGTGTTTTGAAAACTTGTTCCCTGGTTTAACGCCGCTCTCTTTCACGATAATAAGCTTATACATTTTTTCCCGTAGTTGTTATAAGACCCACACGCTAGCTGTTTTCGAAATTTCATGATTTACCAAAGAAAATTTGGCAACGCCCGAAGGTTCATATGGACTGTATTTTGCAAAAAAGAACCAGGAGCAATGCCATATTGCTAAGATTTTGCAACTTCACCATTTGCAATAAAACTACAGTAATCATGCAAAAATATGAAATTTATATGGTAATTTTTGTCTTAAATTTACAGATTTTAGCGTGTAGAATAGAGTATGTTTAGATGATCAGAGTTTTTCTTCCAAGACAAAAGGAATTGCACAATTTTAGCACCAGTGCAATGCTCTTGGTTCCTTTTGGCAAAATGCAATCCAAATGGCGTTTTTCCTTAGCACAGCAGTATAGTCAAGTAAATAAATCGCACGCAAAACAACTTCAAGAGAGCAGCCTCCGCTTGAAAAACATCGGTTCGCTTTGAAAATCGGTCCATCGCGTGTTTTGAAAACTTGTTCCCTGGTTTAACGCCGCTCTCTTTCACGATAATAAGCTTATACATTTTTTCCCGTAGCTATTATAAGACCCACACGCTAGCTGCTCTCGACCGCGGGGAGCTTTTGATGAGCAAGCACAAGTGTTTGCGTATGGATTTCAGAATTTATATCGCCGGCTCGGATTCCTGGCGATGCTCTTGAGGCACTTAATTATTTTATAAAAAAAAGGGACGGGCAGGGAGCGAGGGGCGGCGGGAGAAAGAAGAAAAACCCCAAGTGAAAAACTTCCTACCCTCAAGGCAAACAAGCTGCGAGCTTTTAAAAAGTCCCCGTCGCCACCAGTTCCCATCGTCGGTGTTGCCGGTTTTAATGCTCCCATAGAATTTTACAAGCTGAAGTGGTTTCTTCTTTGAGGTTGAATGAATAATTGCATTATTTATCCAGTCGCGTGTTGTAGGCACCGAGCTTTACTTTACCGACTCACGTTGTATTTATTTATTTTCAAAAGGCCCACCGGGGCTAATACATAGCTGAATACAGATGAGTCACCATAATTCAATCAGCGTGCACCGTACGCACACAGGGTCAGAATGGCATGAAACGTAAGAAACAAATAAAAGATTGGAAATATCTGTGAAATGTTTCATGAAATTTCACGAGGCTGTGAAATATTTCATATTTTTAGGGGCTAGAGTTATGCTACCCGCACTTCAACACACACAAATAGAAGAAAGTGACAATTGTTATACTTTGCGAAACATGAAAAGGAACCGGTGTATTTCAATATCTTTCATTTTCTGAAATTTCATGAAATATTTCGTGTGAACAATTTCTCTGTGGAAGAGTAAAATGGCAGCGAAAATTTTTAAACATCGCATGGCACTTGTGATACTCTGGCTGGAAATCGACGATATGTGGCTCTAACTCTTTTATGCAGCAGATACATTTGTATAACCCACATCGAAAAACGTGCACTCCGATGCGACGATGAATTTAGGTTTCTAATGCGTATCTGAATTATCACGGAATCCCGCGGTGCGCAAAAACGGTTCCAAGACCGTAAATATTGAGGGGGTTCGTTAGGGGCACGACCGCGCGACCCTTTTTATGTTTATTTACGGTGACCCGGCTGTAATCGTGGGGAAGGATCTCGACGACCCTTGTCCTTGTACTTACACATTCATCCCCGTTTTTGCTCGCTCAATTAGCGAACGAACGGGCTCGTGTTTTCAAAGCGTCCAATGAGGGAGCTACAAGCTCACCGCTTGCATCCCGATTTCGCAGCACGCACACACGAGCCTACTGTTTTGGAATTTTATAGTGCACAGAATGAAAAAGTAACCAAAAGCTTGTGTTGATACGGGAAGAAAAACACGAAGTGACACAAGCTCTGCCGGGATAAGGAAGAACACCGGATGAGCCTTCAGACGTTGCCAAATTCCCTTCAATAATAACCGAATTTACAAGAAAAATTTTGGATACTTTTCCTCCAATTTCTGAGACAATTTTGTCCTCAATTCGGTCTTAAATGCTTCAAAATTTCAAGGAAAAATGTGCATAAATTGCCCCAGAAATGCATACTCTATCAGAAGAATTTGGGCAACTCTCAAATGTTCATACGGCGTTCTTCCTTAGCAAGGCAGAGCTGTTGTTTGATTTTTCGTGTGTTGCTTTTTCCTGCGTCCAATCGACAAAATCTTTGTGTTGAAAATCTATAACTACGGTTTATTGATAGACTATTTTAATTTATTGCCCAGAGCGGTAGGTCCTTAATTTTTCTGACACAAAGGTATACTTTTTTTTAAAAATTTTCCTCCAAACACCCGTTTTTGAGGTTTGAAGTAGAGGTTAGCTCGATCGAAGAGGAACTGTTCCATAAAAAATACTTAGTATTGAAGTTGTCAACTTTATATAAGGTCGTCTATGCCCTAGGAATAGACGTTCCCATTTTATTCAAATTTGATCAAGCACATTGTAGGCGTCGTTGAGGCGATCTTTGAGAACGCAGCGAAGCGCCTTCAATTTGGCCGGATACCCTAAGCATTATCGCGGAGTTAGTTTAGCTGCTTAACCCAACCGAACCTAACTTGCCTCGACAGTCGACAGAAGATGAAGAACGAGTAACCAAAATATTGTGTTCATATAGGAAGCATAACACGAATTAACGCAAGCTGTTGGTTGATTTTTTGTTCGTTAGTTTTCTTGTGTCAAATCGACCAAATATTTGTGTTGAAAATCTGCGGGTTCGTCAAGAATTTGTCGCAGCCTCCAGGATCGAACGCGGATTGCGTTAGTGGTAGACCAATGCTCTAGTTACTTGGGAGTCACCACTTCGAAGAATCGGGAGAAAAACAGGCGTACATAAGTTTGGCAGGACACTTTCTTCATGATCTCATGTCTCAGGGTAGCCTATTTAGAAAAACTGTTGGGGCCTCGACAACTTGGGATATCCCTCTGGGTGATTCACATTTTGTCATGGGAACGGAGTTCCCCATGATATTAGAATCGTTCCGTTGCTTTCGCAATGGGATTCCCTATACCTCTGCGACCTTGAGCGTTTCGCCCAGTCTCCGATTTTTGGTTGATTTTCCGATGTATCAAAAACCGTTGTATTTTTTAGCCAATCATGTCTCTACGTCAAGTTGTGTTGATTGCTAAAATTCGCTTTCAGCGAGTTTTTTTCCACCTTGAGATGTCGTGTCTGACTGGTAAATCTGCGCAGAACCACGAAGTTCCGTTTTTAGGCAAATTCTTTTTTTTGGGAGGTTCTGATTGGTTATTTTTCGCCATCAGTTTTCTGTTCGTTGGTGCAAAAGATCGCCTACCTCGGTGTTCTTGAGAAGCCGCCATTATCCCACCTCAAATTTGAAAAATAGAAGTAAAGAAATAATAACCATCGTACAAGGTGGAAAATTGTTCTGGAGGACTCGTTACGGATAAAGAAGTCAAAATCAGAGCTCGATTGATTGATTTAATTCATGGATACGCAAATATTGCCTTAGCTCAACTGCCGCGATCGGAATGCGTGCTGGCATGAACCTCGAGACGCATTAAAACAGTGCGAACCATGGCTCCTACAGCAAAACAGCAATGCGCTTCATATCATCCCAAAAGCAGTCAAGGTCTCTTGTGATAAGTCCCGCCCATTGCCCGAGTCTTTTGTATGCTATTTTTACTCTCGCCCACGTGGATCCATTATAGCCTAGTTGACTAAACCGCCTCGTATTTTTGATTCGGTGCGGGCACCCGGCGATCGGGAGTTCGATACCCGACGATGGGAACTACTTTTTAATGGTTGTATTGAATGTTTTAGACTAATCATCAAAAAATAATTAATAGTAGATGATAAATGTACGAACATTTTCTCGTGAGTTAATATGTTAAACAAAAATACTGGAATATACCTCCTTCATATAATCAGCCACATGTTCCCCCAAATTAATGACGTTATTTTCTTTTTTCAATAAAGTTAATTTGCATTCAACGTTCGTAAGTTAAGCAAAAAGTACCTATTGATACAAATAGAAAGACATGAAAATAGTATGTCTGACATTTCAGTTTTTTTTTTTTTTTTATTTATTTTTTGTTTTTTTGTTTTTTCAATAAAACAAATTGACTGGGACTAGAATCATCGTATCTCTGAAGACAAAAGCTAAGTTTTTTGATACAGAAATACTAATATATTCATCCTTTATATAATCAGGGAGATGTTGACCCAAATATTGATGTATATTTTCTCTGTTCGCCCAAATTAATGATGGTATTTTCTTTTTTCAATAAAATTAATTTACATTCCACGTTCTTAAAGCAATATTTTCTCCAAAATTCAGCAAAAAATAACAATTTATACCTACGCAAAAAGTAAATAAATAAATAAAGCAATGACATGAAAGTAGTATAGGTAGTACACATCTAACATTTCGGTTACATCTATTTGAATGAAAAAAATGGCAACTTAGGAAGCACATAGGTCACTTATCGACGGTGAAACTACCAAACCACGTATCTCGGTTTGCGACGTCGCAGACTTCCTGTCATACTTTATTTTTTAAATGAAAAGCTACTTAACGTCCAGTCTTGAAAATTTCCGTGATTTTTCCTCTTCGTGCGGAGAAAATTCTGTGAAAATTTCAAGGAATGATATTGATTTGGTCTACTTCAAAAAAATAAAATGTGAGCGGAGATTTTTAAACACCGCAAACGAGATACGTGGTTTGGTAGTTTCACCGTCGTTATGATGCGTATTCGGGCATATGCGTAGAGTAAAAATATCATACTTTACGCCGAAAAAACGAAACTGAAAGTTAAATGCGTTAACTTCCAAAAACCATACATAATCCAACGAAAATAAATAATTGGTAAATAACAGCTTTCTTGTATGCAAAGAAAAAAAATTAAAAATGTTAAAAAAGAGATGTCGACACAAAATTACATAGCCCCTTCAATTCTGAAGTTACTACAAACGAACTGTACCTTAAAATTTTCATATCCCAGAAGCAAAAGTTCCCATGACGAATATTGCTATCGCTAGCGATTGCAAAAACCAACTTGTTCCTTATTCTCATTCTTTGGACGATCAACTTCAATCCTGCAAAATAATTTTCGCGACTTTTTGAGACTATCGGAGGTATTTAAATTCAAACATTGGTTAAAATCGGGTCAACCTCAGCATTTTAGTCGCAATATCGAGTTTCATAACTTTTAATATCATGTATTTAGCGTATCGCCACTTTTGACCTATTGTGCCAGTTTCTGGATGCTGAGAAAGTCAAAAGTCGTTCGACAAAGCTCCAGTGGGGCTAAATGTATTATCTCATGCCTTTTTTAGTTCCGAACGTCTATTTTAACGGTGCCTTTGATATTTGTCCAAACCTTTCATGAAGGCAGTCGCGTACTGTGGGTCGTAGTGTAAACAAGGCACTCTGTGGTTTTACGAAAGTTTATCGATATTGATTCACTTTTGTTTAAATCAAAAGAAAAATGCTAATTACCTCTCTGATTCATAAAATACTTTGTTAATTCAGTTAGACGCATGAATGCTGCAAGAAACTTTGTACACGGTGTTTTCGTGTAACATAATTACTTGTATTATAAATAGGCCTCATTCGATTTCAAACGCCGCCGTCTAATCCAAACACACGCACCTAATAACAACGTATTCCGAGCGCGTCTCCCTTCGAAACGTCTCAATTTACATACACCGCCTTCATCTCATAAATGCGCGCGGATGTGGGTTGCATAAGCCTACTTTCGCAGGCGCTGCGACTTTCTCCTTCGCGCTGCTCCGCAGCAGGGAAACAAGACTCGAGCTCTCGCACTCACACCAGCTCGGGGGCTCACGCGCACACTCGCTTGAATACACAATTACGGCCGACAAAACAGCGGCGTGTTGAACAGAGACGCCGGAAATCTTTTGATGCTAGCGCCGTCGCACGTTGGACCGAGGCAGTAGGAGAGGTCGGACAAGATCTGAAAACTTTAAAAGCTTATATTTTTTAAAATGAGAACGAAAGAAGTTTGAGAGTGGCCCTATTGGTTTTTCCGTGAAATTTGCCCTCAGAAAAACCCCTTGAAATTGAATTTAAGGTGATTCGATGGAGGCCATTTATTGTGTCAGAGGGACGAACGATATATCGCACCGATTAGCTCCATAATTTCAGCTACTTATCATTTGCTTCAAATTTCGAGATCGCACTTCGCTTGTCATGAGACTAAAGAACTCATGTACCAAGTTTGACAAAAAAATTCAACGTAATAAAGGCGTGTTTTTTTTAGAGGAAAAATATCGCATTCAATACTGATATCAAAACAGCACCCGGTAGCGATATTTTCCCACTAAAAAAACCACGCCTTTATTTCGTTGAATTCCTTTGTCAAATTCGATACATGAGTTTTTAAGTCTCATGACAACAGAAGTGCGATCTCAAAATTTAAGGCAAATGATAAGTAGCTGAAATTATGGAGCTAATCGATGCGATATATCATACGTCCCTCTGACACAAAACATGGCTAGCATCGAATCACCTTAAGCCAAAATATAAACACAAAATAAATTTTAGCCAAAAATTTCATGTCCGACCTCTTCTATTAGCCCCTTCTACTGTGCGCCGTACATTGGAATTAGTTAATGAGGGAGGCTGAACACGCATCTATATATTAAGTGGGAACTTAGAAAATATCGTATGTGCGTTTTAACGAAATAGATAAGTTTCAAAAGGAATTCGTTGGTTTTCTCGTATTTCCGGTAAGAATGTAATCCTTCAGAAACCAAGAACGAATTTTGACTAGTGGATGCATTTTTCTAAATATAAATGACATGGAGAACACGGTGCGAACATTCAAAAGCGAAAAATTAAATCAGAAATTGCAAAACGCCCCGGTTTCTCGCCGAACCGAATTATGTCATCCGGCACCAATCAGAAACAATTGCGGATTCCCACGACCTCCGTCAGGTGTCTTTCTACTCTTTCTACATAGAAACAATAGGAAAGTCTGAACTTTATTTTCAGAACTAAAGAATTGAATCTCATTTATGTTAGCTGTAGTAAACAAGCAACAATAACATTGAAATCCGTTTTATTTTAACAAAAATCAGTGTGGGAATTGAGAGGAGATGACGATTTGACTGCCGTAGCTCATCATTTCCATCATTTTCCCACCATTTCAACAAATTCATTTGAGTCCTTGAACTTTTTGAAAGCGAGCTTGTCCGGAATTTCGGCTTCACAAAACATAAATCACCAAAGAATCTACTTTGGTACTTCCAGAATACCAAACGAAAAACGTAAATTTGAGTGACCCATTTATGATGTGTCGCAATGAACATCAAAATTTGCAATTTTAGTTGAAAATTTCATGTCTGACGTTCTTCAATGGCTTGTTTTACTGTGCACCGCACAATGGATTCAGTTAACTAGAGCGGTCGGATATGGAATTTTTTACTAAAACTTCAAATTTTGGTGTTTATTTTGTCACATTTAAAATTCCAAGGGTTGTTTATAACAGCAAATTTCACGAGGAAACCAACAGGACCACTTTTAAAACCTCCAAGTTTTGTATAAACAGAGTTATAAGCGTTTAAAGCTCCCAAATTTTGTCCGACTTCTCCCGTTGACTCGGTTCCATGTGCGCCGTGCTAAAAGCTAGGCACAAAGGAGGCGAGAAGGATTTGCGCGGCCGGGCACGAAAATAGGACGACAAAAAGTTGGATTTTTGCACTCGGCTTGTGAGACTAACCGCGTTGTTGTATTCATGCGTTGCAAATGATACTTTTTCTAGTGGAGCAGAAAGTATATCTAAATTAACTCAAACCTTTTAAACATATTAAGACTTGCTCCCAAAGCTTTTCAAAGTATATGAATTTAAAAATCTAACATGCAACCAATGGTTTTAATTGAACTTATTTTCTCCTATCGAGTTGATAGACTTTGAATTTTAATTTACTGGTTCCGTGGACGATTCCGTACAAAACTTTATTTACATTTCCCATTTGAGGCATGGAATGTATCATTCTAAGTAAACAGTTAGAACTTAGGATGCGGCAGTTTTTATGTGACGGAGGGAATGTGCCTAAAGAGTGGTCAATAACTCCTTTCTTTTCAACTGTACTCTACGCCTTCGGAAATGGGCGTATCTCTTATGCAGCCTCCAAGTTTTATTTGCTTTATATGAAAATAAAAAACAAAAAAAAACCCCTCGAAAAGAGCAGCGAGCCCAAATTAATCTCCAGGAAGTGGATCAAGTGCTGTGCGAGAGGAAACTTTTATGAAAAAAGTCTTTCGTTCGACGGAAAATTTGTATTGCTCATCCAAAAGACGAAGCAGAAATAATTTCGATTTAAATGCACAATGCGTGTGACATGAGGTACGTAACGAGCCAATCTACAAACATCACTATTTACACGCATGAGAATAACGCAATAGAAATACAGAGGGTGAAATCACAACGCTTTAATATAACTATTCCCGTTCGTAGTCAACTGAGGCTTTAGGTTGCATACATGAATGTTGAAGGCGCTCCAGTTTTTGTGGATTTGTGCTAGTTCCAACAATCGGGGGGCACTTCACCAACCGTGCTAAGGAAAATCGCTGTATGAGCTTCGATCGTTGCCAAATTGCCTCTCAGAAAATATTTTTTCGTAAAGATTTTTATGCATATTTTTCCTTGAAATTTTCAGACACCTCAGATCAAATTACGAGCAGAAATTTTCTTGCAAAATTGGGAGAAAAATATTAACAAATTTTTCCGATAATTTGTGATTTCTCGAATGAGATTTTGTAACGCCTGAAGGTTAACACGGCACTCTTCCTTAGCTCGGGAGAATGTGAATCCTGTTACGCTGCACCGTGCGCTTGCCGTAAGCTTACGAAAACGCCTTCAATATTTCGTGTATGCAGCACGGACATCCGTCAAGCTCGAATAGTTGCATCAAGGCGTTGAAAGAATTGATGTATTAACATAGATGTACGCGTCTTCCAAATGGACCCCGAGGTTTGCGATTTTAAGCATTATGAAGTGTGTTTTTTGATCAAAATTTCATGTAGAACTTGATTTTAATAACGAGAACTATTGAACTCCTTACCAAGATATTAACGTTTTTTCATGCATCAATTCAAACTTTCCGCTCATAGGGAAAGCAAAGAGTTAAATCGTACGTTAAATCTAGAGTCCCTTTATGCTGACAGTCAAGACAACCCCCCTTATGGAGTCACCAACCGTTCCTTCTCTCATTCCGTTTGTTCCTTGTCGAACCCATTATTCCCCGGTCCATTCAACATTATAATCCTTGCAATCGGTGAAAATGTAATCTTTACCGTTTGTGACACCGTGGAGACCTGAAATACGGGAACCGATCAGAAATTGATTCACACTGTCTTGACTCTCAGTATAAAAAGACTCTAGTTAAATCATTTAGCACTGAACTTAAATGTTACCGTGAGTGTCTTTATGCAATGAAAATGTAACACTTTCGTGCAATCTCGGCGCAATTTTTTTCCTCCAAATATCCTCTCAGAGATTTCTTTCTGAAGACAAAAATGCATAGTTTTCCTTTACCTTTTCAGACACTTTAAGTTACAAACGGACTTTTCTAGAAAAATCGGGAGAAAAATAAATACAAGTTTTTCCGATGATTCGTGATTTGTAATGGGACATTTGGCAATGCTTGGCGGCTCACACAGCGTTCTTCCTCAGAATGGCAGAACCGGGGGCTTCATTCAAACCAAGCCGAGGGTATTATCGAGCAATACCACGACATCACTTACCCAGAACTTATCAATTTAATCAGATATGCATCAATAAAAATAATTCAGTTCAAGTGAACCGAACAGCCTGGCAAAATTTTGTAGCAACTTTCGCTCAAGTTTGCTTAATTTTTCGGTCAGCAACTAAGAATAATGCTAGCTGTATCACGGCATGCCTCCCGTTCAATTAAACTTGATTTTTTGAATGCCGGAAACCGGATACAGTTCTGCCGCGCTAAGGAAGAACGCCATATGAACATTCGAGAGTTGCCAAATTTACTTCAAGAAAAAGTTTATTTTTGAGCAAAGTTATGAATATTTTTCCTTGAAATTTTCGGGAACTTTAGGCGAAATTGAAAACAATATTATTTGAAAAATTTGAAGAAAAATATTCATACGCTTACCAGGAAATTCATGTTTTATCATTCGAAATTTGGCAACGCCTGAGGGTTCATACGGCGTTTTTCCTCACCACGGCAGAGTTGGCGTCCGCTTGAAGCTTAAAGAATGGGGTTGTTGAAAAGTTCGCGTATGCATTCGCTAATTTTCGAGTTGTTCCGGAACTCCCTGCATACCCCCCTCATCCCCCCTTCCGCTCCCCGGGCGAGAGAAAGTCGTTAATTAGCAAATAACTCCGCGCTCCCCCGCTTCCATCACGACTTGACGCTTGTCACTCTCTTCCGGTCTTGAAATCACCGCCGTTTTTTTTCCATCCCATATTTTCTCTGCGTCTGTTTAAACAGTGCCTTTTCACAATTTTCGTGTCGGTTGTCCGTGTTTTTTTCTCCGGTTGGCTTCTCTGCGCTTGGTATGTGCGAGGCTCAGAGGAGGCTCATTGGGTATTATTGGGTCGTTTTCTAAACATCTGCTTTTCTTGAGAAGCCGCATGTGGCTTATAATGTGATTACGGAAAACGTGAGGAAATCCTTAACCTAGAATTTTTTAATTTTTGTTTTTTCAGTTCATTTGGCCTCTATTTCTGCAGCCTGATTATTGCAATTTTGTGTTTGTCGACCGGTTAAAACGAGATTAAGGAGAGCTGAATATTTTTATTGGTCAGCTTTATACTTCGTTCTCTTTTTCTCGCCGATAAATTATGTAATCATCGAGAAGCTGACGGTATCTCTTAAGTTGCTTATACTTTTAGGTCAAATCCTGTTTAAATCCGTCATTTATCGGCGAGAAAAAGAGGACGAAGGACAAACCTGACCAATCGCAGAGTTCTATTCTCTTTAATATTGTCTTAACCGGACGACAAACACAATATTTCAACAATCAGGCTGCTGTTTATGTAGTAACTTAGGAATGTACAGTCATCTGTAGATATGGGATCTATAATAGAGAATATTTTATTGTCAATAGACATCAGGGGGATTTTGGCACACCCATGCTCCGGCTTTCAATTTTCAGAGATTGAGGCCGAGAAGAATATAGGTTTCTTTAGATCCACGCGTCAGTTCCGTGAAAATTCGTCGCCATCACCGGGATTCGAACCCGGGACCTATTCGTCTAGAGTCAGACGCGCTGACCGCTAAGCGAACCAGGCCGGCAACCTAGAAATTGAGAAAGGGTAATGGATATGTTTCACGCTAGCGTCCCTTTATAGCGAGAGTTATGACAACGCGGCTCATAGATGTCACACACGGGAATATTTATTACCCGAATTGAACGATTTTTGTAATCTTTGATCAACTCATTCCCAAATTTTCGTCTCTGTTTCATCTCACATCCTGTTTGTTCCTTGCCATGTCCCTCATTCTCCGGTCCATTCAAGTTTATAATATTCGCAATTGGTCAAAATGTGATCTTCATTCCAGTTTGTGGCACTGTAGCGGCCAAAAATACGGGAACCAATCAGAATGAATTCGTATCGTCCTTAGTATCAGTATAAAGGGGCTCTATATTGCACGCATGAGATCCAGTGAAGTGAATTCACTCTCTAAGCGTAAATTCACTAGAAAATCGCGTTGAGCACATCAAAAAAGTCTGAAATCCACCCCTTAGCACACAATCTGCGTAGTATATAACACGTTTTTTTACACTTTACCGCGTATGTGGTCAGTTTTTCTTGGTGGCCGGCAGTCAGGTTTGCCCGGAGAGAGACCTTAGTGAGAGTTCCTCAAGTAAGAAAAACGTAAACAATTGGAAGAGAGGTAAGAACATTGAATCAAGCTCTAAATACAAAATCTAGCTTCGACTGTTTTGCGATGACTGCCAGTCTTTCATTCCTCCAATTGATAAACATTCTTGAGATTCGAATTTGCATTTCTGCACGGTTCTGATTTTGTTTTGTTTCTCTTCCTCTGCATTCTGGGCGAGTCGAATCAAATTAAAAAGTTTCTCGAAGAGCGACAAACTGTTATGCTTCCTATGACGCGTTTTAAGAATTAATTTCAAGCTCTGTTGACCAATGTCCTAGTTTTCTCCTTTTATAAATTTATTGATGCTAAAATGTTTTCATGATGTTTTAAAAAGAACTCAAGGTAGGATGAAAGATGTGAAATTAAAACAAACTAGAAATAAAACAAAACAGTGAAGAAAAACGAAGATGAATTAACACCCTTCGACTTGTCCCTCTTCCCCCCTAAATGAATTAAGAGGCATACAAATCATTCAAAAAACATATTTGATTGGATAGCAAACATAACCTAAGGTGCGCGAGTATTGGTAAAAAATGGACCTTGATTACTTTTTAAATAGAAAACAAAGGGTCAGCGTCGTGGCGTGCTTTACGATGTATCGATTGTTCTACCATTTCAACCTATGGAAAAGAGTCAGTAAACAGGGTGTTTGCAACTAACATCTTAATAATAGATTCTTTACTTCATCTCCAAGTTGGGAAATATCGATGACTGATCATCCACGCCTCGCCACTGCAAAGGACCGCCTTGGAAAAAAAAAAAGAAAAAAGAAAAAAAAAAAAATCAGAAACATAGGAATTTTTTATCCCGATCAAATGGAAATTACACTGTACAAATGACGTCATTTGCATATAAACTACTTTAATCGCCGGAGAGGCGTTCCTCGGCGGTGAGCGCTACGTAAGCGATTGGCTCATCTTCGCGTTCGATGACGCAATGCCTGAAGTATTCATGCGACTTTGCAGGCTCTTCAAATGGCCCTTGCTTACTGAAGGTGTCTCAGGAAGTGATCCGCCCCCACGCTGCGCTGCGTCACTGTACACGTCTTTGAAAAGCAAATATGGACGTATTTTTGCTAAAAGAAACTATCTGCATATGGTTTGCGTGTAACATAGTTCCTTTTAGCATAAATACGTCCAAATTATCTTCATTGCTCTTAAAATTGGGCTGTAAAAGCCTCATGAGTTAACTTCAAAATCACCGACGTGTCCACTCCCCTGTATAGGTCTGCTGTGCTGAGCTTGAACGCCGTAAATCCATCAGGATTTTCCCTCGTTTTTTGGCACCTAACACTTTATAAAATAAAACAAGTTGGATTTTGCAATCGCTAGCGATAGCAATATTCGTCATGAGAACGTTAGCTTCTGGGATATGAAAATGTTAAGGTACAGTTCGTTTGTAGTATCTTCTGAATTGAAGGGGCTATGTAATTTTGTGTTGACATCTCTTTTTTAACATTTTTAATTATTTTCTTTGCATACAAGAAAGCTGTTATGTACCAATTATTTATTTTCGTTGGATTATATATGGTTTTCGGAAGTTAACGCATTTAAGTTTCAGGTTCGCTTTTTCGGCGTAAAGTATACATAAGGTGTCCCAAAAGCACCGGGACTTGTTCTGTAACTTCGAAAGTAAGATAGATACAGACATGATCTTGATTTCATTTTAAAGATCAACTCAATACCTATCGATTAAAACCAAGATCAGCTCAATCGGATAAAAATTGACCGAGTTATGGCAATTTGAAATCAGCGAGGAAAGTTTACGCCTACGGTTTTTAAGGAAGATTCTTCATCGCCGTAAATCGAAAAGTCGGCCGATAAAGTGATGCTTATTGTGTTTTTTTATTTTCGAGGTGTCATTTATCAACATTTTGTACCATCAAACACAACAGTTGACAGTGCGTATTATTGCAAAGTACTAAAGGAGTTGAGAATGCACATTTCCCGGAAACGGTCGGACTTGAAAGCTTCGTGGATACTCCATCAAGACAATGCGCGGCCTCACACATCGAGCTTAACACGTGAATTTATGAGTAAAAATGGAGTTGAAACAATCCCTCATCCCCCTTATAGCCCTGACTTGGCTCCATGTGATTTTTGGATGTTTCCTACGCTTAAAAAGGAGCTTCGCGGACGAAGATTCGTATCGAAGACCGAAATCCAGAATGCAATTCAAAACTTCTTCAACTCCATCCCAGAGGAAGAATTCAGGAAAACAATGTTGGATAAGTGGCAAGAGCGCATGAAAAAGTGCATCCGGTTTGATGGACGGTACTTTGAAAAGCAAAAGGAAGTTATGGAAGATTCGGAGGAAAGTGGATACGAATATTAACTTTTTGAATCCTGGTAAGCGAAAAATCTTCCTAAAAACCGTAGGGGTAAACTTTCCTCACTAATTTCAAATTGTCATAACTCGGTCAATTTTTATTCGATTGAGCTGATCTTGGTTTTAATCGATAGGTATTGAGTTGATCTTTAAAATGAGACCAAAATCATGTCTGTATCTATCTTACTTTTGAAGTTACAGAACCAGTCCCGGTACTTTTGGGACACCCTACGTATGATATTTTTACTCTACACATATGCCCGAATACGCATCATAAGGGACCTATGTGCTTCCTAAGTTGCCAAGTATTAATTATTGTTAGATGATTGGTCTAAAACATTCAATACAACCAGTAAAAATTAACTGTCCCCTACGAGATTCGAACCCCCGCTCGTGTAAAATTAAACCCCGACGAAGCGATAGAGTGGTGTCGAAGACGGCTGAGCTATCTCGGTACCCGTTGCGATCGGGAGAAAAAAGAACAATTAAGGGATCTCAGACGCTGAGCGGGGCTTCACAAAAGGCGTCCTTGAAGTTTCGGCGCGGTTCGGCCCTTGCGGTAATATGAGAGAACGGATTAAGCGCATTTCTCTGTGAGACATTGTTTGCCTATGCTTTCATGTGTCACAAGGTTCATCTCAGCATGCATTTGCGATCGCGGCAGTAAGCTGAGGCAATATTTCTGTATTCATGGATTAAATCCATCAATCGAGTTCTGGTTTTGGCTCATATATCCGTAACGGGTCCTCCAGAGCAATTTTCCACCTTGTACGATGGTTATTATTTCTTTAAATCTATGTTTAAAATTTGAGGTGGGATAATGGCTCTTAAGAGCAACGAGGTAGGCGATCTTTTGCACCAACGAACAGAAAACTGATGGCGAAAAATAACCAATCGGAACCTCCCAAAAAAAAAGAATTTGCCCAAAATCGGAACTTCGTGGTTCTGCGCAGATTTACCAGTCAGACAAGACATCTCAAGGTGGAAAAAAACTCGCTGAAAGCAAATTTTAGAAATCAACACAACTTGACGTAGAGACATGATTGGCTAAAAAATACAACGGTTTTTGATACATCGGAAAATCAACCAAAAATCGAAGACTGGGCGAAACGCTCAAGGTCGCAGAGGCATAGGGAATCCCATAGCGATAGCAACGGAACGATTGTAATATTATGGGGAACTCCGTTCGCATGACAAAATGTTTTACCTATGCTCCTCAGTTTCAGGTTAAGAATTCTGTAAAAATATTGTCCCAGGGTACACTGAAAAAAAAGATTGGTAGAATTTACCATCCCTTCACGCTATATTTCACAAAGAGTCAATTCAGAGTTAATTATTCCGCCAGAAAAAAGGTAACCGTTACTTTATACTGATACAGGTAACCATTCCTTTGGCAGAATCGACTTTGAATTCACGCTCTGTAAAATACAGCGTGAAGGAATGGTAAATTCTACCAATCTTTTTTTTCAGTGTACACAAGTTTATCTGTCATGATACATTGTTTCCAAAAAATTTAAAATGGCGTTTACGGCGTTTTTGCGTTGCACGGCTGAGTTTTCATCTAATTTTGGAGCCTTTTTGGCAACATTCGAAGGTTCATACAGCTTGTTCCTCGAAGAAGGTTGACAGAGTCGAGTCAAACCTTGGAGTAAGAGTGTCCTGCAGGGCTGTCCCGGCGGAAGAAGTTGGCTTCTGATTGAAAAGACTTTCATCCGCGTGAAAAATAGAGTGCGGGTGGCGAGGGGGGAGGGGGGACCCGAGAAGCGGGGGCATTTTTTAATGATGCGCCGGGCTGCACCCGGTCCGGGCTCGGGTCCGGGATGAGGCGGCATAATTAAAAAATCGCGCGTTTGAGCGAGCGGCGCGCGCTGGAGAAAGCACGGCATTCCTGTTGAACGCCGCTACACTGTCTGGGCTCGATCGATCCATCAGAAAAAAAAGAGGAAAAAATTCCACCGCCACGCACAATGGACCGAACTGGCGGTGAAAATCGGACGAAGCCTGGGAATTTTTAAATCTAACAGTTTTGAAAATATGAAACAAGCAATTTTAAACTTCCCAGCAGTCTGAGTGTTGAAATTTTGTGTTTGTCGGGTGGAAATGGATGCACTGAAAAAAAGTCCTCGGCGCTTTTACCTAGGTCTGTTGGTACCTTTACCATCTCATTTTTTTTTTACCAATTATTGGTAATTGTACCAAGACAGACTGGTACGCTGACCTAAAAACCGGTATTTTTACGGGTTTTTCAGGTAAGAATACGACTTTTATTGGTAATCAATTCCCGATAACTTTGCCATTTTATCTCGGTAATTCTACCACAGTCGATAAAAAATATGGGCGTTTTTACCAATGTCCAGTAAACTTACCGAGAAAGTTCAATAATTTTACCGAGATTTCTCGTTAGAATTACCAATTCCATAAATGGTAATTTTACCAAGAAAAAACAGATATCAAATAGAACCCTGAATTTTTGGTAATTTTACACTTTTCTTATTAAATACACCGAGATTTTGTGTATACACAGTGTGGCGTAGGTTGAATGGCGAGGCGTGATTGGTCGGCTATGTCTTATCGCTGCTTTGCCGGTTGAAATGAACGACGAACTGAAGGCAGCTATTGAGGATCCGACAATATGTCGTCCATTCCACCCGAAAAAGCACGACAAAGCAACGATAAGACATAACCGACCAATCATGCTTCGCCATTGAACCTGTGTCATCCATTTCCACCCAACAAACACCAAATTTCAACAATCAGGCTGCAGGCACAGCGTCACAAATTCGTAACGACGAATTTTGAGGTTTCCTAAAATTAAAAATTTCCTCTGTGGCATGATTTTGCAAATTTGCATCAATTTCTTCTCTCTTTGAAAAACTGATTCCCACGTTTTTAAAATTTTGAAAAAAAAATCGGTTGGGTTATTTATCCAAGTTTTAAAATAGATTAGTGTCCCCCAGAATCTAATATCCAAAATTAATTCATGTCATAGCGGGTTAAAATCGTTTCCACTGGTTTTCTCCTGAAGTTTCCTTCCAGAGACACCCCTTGAAATTGAATTTGTGACAAAATTAACATCCAAATTTGAAATTTTAGCCAAAAATGTCTTGTCCGACATCTTCTATTGGCTTGTTCCACCGTGGCACGGGGCGCCGTTTTGCTCCGAAGTTGATTCTCTGAGACGCTAATGCACTTAGGCTCCGAATCACGTCGGGTTTCTGTATACTAAGAAAAAGTGTTCAAAGTAAACACTGTCAAGCAAATCCGAATTAATGTTCGCAGAATTTTACATCTAACCTAAACCTAACCTAACTTTCATGGGCGTACGAAGGGCGCACCCTTCGTACCTTAGAAGTGAAACTACTTTACCACATCGCATGGAAAGAACACTGAATGAAATTCATTATAACATGTGGATGCAACTAATCGGGCCCCACGGATGTCCGTGTTGCATACCCACAGAAGAGAAGGGGTTTTGACTCTCGAGGCCTTCTCCACTTCACCCGCAGCTCGGCGTAGGTTAATGAACGTATCACAGATGGATTAATTCTAAATACGTTAGGCCCCGCTTCACTATCTCGTTGTCTAGTTGGTGCGTCATTTGAACGCATTGCCACTAGTATACTAGAAATCTAGAGGCAAGTTGATATGAAAAATCGCTCCCTATCGGTTGAGCGCTTAAAATCCTAAATTTTCCTGAAATTTGATATTTACCCAGGATGACCCAGGGTTAAACAGCTAGACTGCAGGAGCGTGTTCTATGGGTAAAAATAAGACTATTTTGTTGTTAAATGTGTTTTACCAAAAGGGTCTCCAGACGGAGCCAAGCCCCCCTCCCTCTCCCCCAAATTTCGGAAAGTAAATCGTTTTCCCTGAATTTTGTAACGGTTGTGAACTAAATCTCATGAAAAGCACTCTTTTGTACTTGTATACCCTGAATTCATAAATGATCTAAAAAAACCGAAATCTCAATTGAGGCACTGGATGCGAAAAGGGCACTTCTCGTTGACGGTGTTTCAGAATCTGTGTTGCTAATTAATCCCTTGGAGAAAAATTAAATAGGTGATTTTTCCAGAATTCTTTCCGTAGAAAATTGGAAAATCACGAGGAATATTCAGTAAAATTTTAAGTGAAATGGGTACGTTTCCTTTCCTTACAATGAATGAAATATTAGAGGAGACTCTGAAACACTGCAGCCGAGAAGTGCCTTTTTCGAATCCAGCGCCTCAATTTAAAGAGGAGGTTTGGGGTTGTTTCGGCTCTTGCAGTCTGGCCGGTTAACTCCGGATCACCCTGTATATCAGAAGAAATGTGGCAACGTCTACATTTCCTTACGGCACTTTACCATCCGGCGGAGCTCAACACGTGAACTCGTGTTCGTGAAAAAAGTGCAGCGGGACCCACGGCGCATTCGTCGCATGTGCAGCGAGCTTTCTCATGCAAAGCCGGAATATTACATCGGGACGCGCGCATTTTCTCAGGCGGGCGAAATTCAATTCTAGCGATCACGTAGCCAGAGAATCCCAAGCCCAACGACAAAAAACGCGTATCCAACACAACAATATCATCAGAGCTAAGCGATTCTTCCCCAACATAACCGTCGTCCATCCGGGATGTTATTTTTCCGGCACCGGGTGACGTCCAATATTTTCTTTACCTTGTCCCCCTACTCTCGTCCGAATCGACGGTGCACATCGAGGTATCGAATTTCGATCTTTTCGCAGAGGAAATTAGGGTCGGATCGGCCGAGAGTCGGACGGCGGATAGAGGTCTTGTCTCAAAGGATAATAATTCAGGATTTGTAAGGAATAAACGGATTTGAACTGTGACGGGTCGAGAAAACAAAGGGATGAGCTGAGCGACTCAAATCAGAAGAGGACTTTTGTTCTTTCGCGGGTTCCGTGTTTTACTTCCGTCGCGGGAGTGTTTTCGTTTGGCCGCTCCGCCGCCTGATTCATCTTCCGCTGACGCTAATTTTGATTTATTTTCAGGTCGATTAATTTTTGGGGACGACTGACGATATTTGTTGAAAGGCCAAGAAAGAAAATAAAAAAAATATATCCAATCACTTATTTTAACAGATACTAAAGTCTATTGTCAAATCGATAAATAATTCTGAGATGCGGAGAAACGTTCAATACCAGTGGCTTTGCAATATATAGATTGATCTCTTATTTGAACCTATGGAAAAGAATCGATAAACATGGTGTTCACAACGGGCGTTTTGGTAATCGACTCTTTACCGCAGCTTGAAATGGGAAAATATCGATAATTGGTCATTCACGCCTCGCCACTGTTCGTGCGTAACGAACAGACGGGTTGGATTTCTGTTAAATTGAGTCATAAAGAGGCCGGCCAGGTTGGCCTAGTGGTCACCGCGTCTGACTCTGGGTCAATAGGTCCTGGGTTCGTATCCCGGTGGTAGCGACTCATGGAACAGTTGAAGGGGATCTGCAGAAACGGTTTCCACTCAGCCTTAATCCCTGAAAATTTGAAAGCCTGGATGTGCACTAACCCTAACCTCATTCAAGGTCGCAGAATCCTTAAATGGACGTATTTCTACCACATAGAACTATAGGTGCAGATGGGAAAGATAGAGTGCGCTCGTTAGTCGAGAGCCGTAAGAATGAATAGAAAATATAAAGCGCCAGTGACGTCAGCGGCGACGATGAAGCCGGAGAGTGAGGATCCGACTGATTAACTCATAAGCCCTGCCCGCAACGCGCTATGGTCCAAAACTCAAGAATAGGAAGAAGTAAGTCGGTTAATGTCTACGAGATCACGAAAGTTTCGAAAGAGATGTTTTTTGAGTCGCTAATTTCAAATTTGATGTCACATTTCCCTACATTTTAACACCCTGACCTATGAATTGTGGGCAAATTTAAGGCACGCTGCGGCACGACGTGCTGCCAGCTTGAAACGCGCACCGACGCCTACAAACCTAAGTGGATACTTCAAGCATTGCGCAATGCGTGATGTATCCCCTTAGGTTTGTAGGCGTCAGTGCGCGTTTCGAGCTGGCAGCACGCCGCGCGCCGTGCCAACGCTCTGGACACATGCGGACGGCTCAAGCGGCCCATGGCGGAGTCCCGTAAACAGCTGGCGGATAGTTCCGTTTGATAGAATGTGAAATCCCGCTTTTCCAATTCAGCAAACGGAGAGTATGCGGGACTCATGAGCCGTGGGCATGTGCCAATAGCGTTGCGGGCAGGGCTCATGAGCACATAGTTCTGTTTGGTAGAAAGACGGCCAAATGGATTTAAGACCTCAAATAAGACGGATTATCAGCCAAATGACACATTCTGATCTCCCACTCCACCCCCTGCGCCAACCTTTTACTGAACGTCAGAGTTTTATTATACCATCCTATTATTTAGAGTTATCTTTACCACTCTTCTTCTTCTTCCGATGTTGTATCAATAATTATATTCTGGGTTTTTCTGATACGATCACAAAAATATAATCCCTAGCCATGTTGCAGTGACGCACAGTAGATCGAGTCAATTAGAGAGGTCGAACATGGAATTTTTGACTAAAACTGCAATTTTTTATGTTTATTTAGCCACATTGTAAAATTCAAGGGGTGTTTCTTGAAGGAAATTTAACGTGAAAACCGACGGTACTACTTTTAGAGCTTCAAATTTTTGTATAAACATAGTAATGGTTTATAAACTTTTCCAAATCTCGTCCGACTTCGCCTATTGACTCGATCCACTGCGTGACGGTGGGGTCCATTTTCACGTTCCGCGTTTCAAAGCAGCTAAGCCAAGCGGTCGGTCCACAGGAGTATGATCTGGCCAAGGCAGGGTCCCTGAAACCTTTCAACATAATCAGAGGAGAATTCGAGAGGCTCCGAGGCTCTCAAAGGCCGACCGCGATGCCAACAAAGAGGACAAACCCGGAGATGAAACACACGCGATGTTGTCGGGTTCCTGTCTGGTAAAAATCAGCTGCTGGGAGATTCTAAAAATATATCCCCTCACGCAAAATTTCAGCGTTGAGGCTGGTTTATTAGGTTCAAGAGATTGTTTTCTTTGTCTCTCTTCATTTGCAAAAACGAAAGCTATGAGGAGCCGTTCAAGAATTTGGTAAGGCAATT
>NW_017549178.1:4001780-4150752 GCF_001854935.1 Bemisia tabaci
GTCTTACGGTGCCTTACGAGGGGGGAGGGGGATCAAGCCGAGTCTTACGTAAGCTTTCCGCTGCAAAAAAAACCCCTAAAAGTCCCCAATTTTGGTTCTATATAACTGTAGGAATTTGCGATTTGACTGTTGATTCTGATGTAAAAGTTCGCGAGAAACACGATGGTGCCACTGGTTTTCTCTGAAATCATCTTCCAAGCTCAAAAACAGCTCTCAAGTTAAGGCCAAAATGGAGGGGATATCCCACGCTATCCTGAGAGTCCACCTCTACATCAAGACGAACTCTCCATGCAAAGATAGGGAGCAAATACATTGATCGGGCTGTCACTGAAGAGTGACGGCTAAAAAAATGATGAAAAAACAACAACAGACCTAAAGGTTGAAAGTGAAGTGAATTTGTACCGAGGGACCAATTGAAGAAATGATAGGAAAGAAAGAAAAGATGGAATAGGATATGAGGTATTGAAGCGAGACAAGTGAAGAGCCGCAGCGACCCCCCAATTTGCCTTGGCTCGGAAAATGAGAGTGAGAAGAGAAAGATTTGAGGTGACTGCAAAATTGATTTAATGATCTGGGAGAGATCCTGCTTGGAGTTTTTATTTTTACCAGACTCAGAGTGAATCGGCTACTATCCGTGGATAGGAAACCTGAAGGGTTACCAGGCGTATAGTACACCGGCTACTGCAGTGAGCAGGAAAACCAGAAGGGTTTGAATATTGAGAGCTGTGTGCTATTGCACTTATTATTAATTCCAGATTCCGAAGAATTGGCTTCTCCAAGTTGGAGGTGGTATACAAACTGTATGAGTCCGAAATAGAGATGGCTTGAATGTGAATAATTTTGAATGCTTGAAAAGATGAATTTGCTTCGTTCTGTGTAATGATGACCGCTAATGCTTGACCTTGGTGCCAATATAACGGGAAACTGAACTTCGGTCTTGATCCAAAAAACGCCAATTTCTTGCTTAGCTCCTTAGGATGTTTCTTCAGCTGCTTGCTTGGCTTGATTTGACTTGATCCTTGTTGAGAGCTTGAGAGTGAGGTGCTTCTTGGTCGACTGCTGCATTCAGAATGAATTAATTGGCGAATTGCGGGTATATTTATATGCAGATTTCCTTTGTGTGCGAAAGCGGGAAACCAACTTGCTTGTGATTGGTCGGTTGGCGAAGCAAGAGTGAATTGGGCGGGAAAGCTGCCGTTGGCCGCTGAATTTGTATTGCGCGGGCTCTGTTGTGGCGAAGTTCAAATCTCGTGCGCCGTGGTGACTTGTGATTGGCTGCGGCGGATACTGCGCTTGCGCGCTGACTCGTCATTGGCGGCGGCGCTTGCGTGCTGCTGAACAAAGGATCTCATTACTGCGCGGTTGAAAGTTGACGTCTAGTGCAGAGTTGTTCGCCCGATCACCAAGGTTAAGCTACATTGATTGTAATGCTTGAAATGGAGACCGTTTGGGAACATCGCAATTTTACATCATTTTACACGTTTTAATTTTGTGAATTGGTCTGATATGAGTTGAGAATGCTGAGAAATTGATTCCATGAATTTATCATAATTATTATTATTTTTTATAAAGGGGAAATCAGACAGTCACCTTATTTGAAGACTCCAAAACTGAAAACACGGCAACCCTTTCAATGTATTTGCTCCCTATCTTTGCATGGTGAGTTTGTCGCGATGTAGAGGTGGACACTCAGGGTAGCGTGGGATATCCCCTCCATTTTGGCCTCAACTTGAGAGCTTTTTTTGAGCTTGGGAGTTGATTTCAGAGAAAACCAATGGCACCATCGTGTGTCTCGCGAACTTTTACATACGAATTAACAGTCAAATCGCAAATTCCTCACACATGCAATATCTCCATTAGCTATCGGATGCATCCCTATTTGGAGAGTGGCTCGTCAATGTCGGCGATTGTCGCCGAGCTCTTAAATGTATTATTCCTCTCACCGCATGATCTTGGCAACTCTGAGAACGGACGCGGCTCTAGAAAATTTTACTGAATAGAGAGTTGAACTTCCGCTTTGCAGATGTAATGATGAAAGAGCTTTCGCAACGTCAACTACTCGAGCGTTTTTGGTCTGAAAGAATAATTTCTGTAACTTCTCCTCACTTCCTTTATTTGGACTGCGTTAAGCAGAAAGAACCTAGCCACACCAGGTATTGCCAAATTTAATGAGTCAGTTACTCTGGTCACAGAATCGTATTTTGATACTTGATTAGTCGAAAATAAGAATAATGGAGATGTTGCATGTGTGAGGAATTTGCGATTTGACTGTTGATTCTTATGTAAAAGCTCGCGAGAAACACGATGGTGCTACTGGTTTTCTCTGAAATCAACTCCCAAGCTCAAAAAAAGCTCTCAAGTTGAGGCCAAAATGGAGGGAATATCCCACGCTATCCTGAGAGTCAACGTCTACATCAAGACTAACTCTCTATGCAAGGATAGTGAGCAAATACATTGACAGGGCTGCCACTTTATTTGGAGACTCTAAAACTGAAAACACAGCAACCCTGCTAATGTATATCTTTGCATGAAGAGTTCGTCTTGATGTAGAGGTGGACTCTCAAGATAGCGTGGGATATCCTCTCCATTTTGACCTCAACTTGAGAGCTTTTTTTGAGCTTGGGAGTTGATTTCAGAGAAAACCAATGGCACCATCGTGTGTCTCGCGAACTTTTACATACGAATCAACAGTCAAGTCGAAAATTCCTCACACATGCAACATCTCCATTGCCCAAACAGCAGCTTTCTGCGTTCAATATTAACAGAGATATCGCGCTTTGAAACATTCGGTTTATGACGTCATCCAACGCGGTAATGACACCCTTGGTTTCTTCCTCATTACTCTCATAAATCAGTGAGACACACAGTAGCACCGGTTGCTCGACTTAGAACATGGGTGAGACCAAGGTAGAAGAAACCAAGGGTTTCACTACTGCTGTGTATGACGTCAAAAATCGACTTTTTTAAAGCGCGATATCTCTGTTAAGATTAAACGTAGAGAGTTACTGTCTAAAAGAATAATTTCTGTATGATTATTTTGAGCTTTCTACGAGAATCAAGCATCAAAACACAATTCTGTGACCAGCGCAACTGACCCATTGAGTACTTGAATTTTTTACATGAAAACAGTTGTGCGAATATGTGTGAAAATTTGCACACTATGAAGCACACTCCCTAAAAATATCGATGGAATCCGCACAAATGCTCTCTTGTTTGTGTGCGTAAGTCACTTTTACGGCGCGCTAGGGTGCTCTGCGACGCCTACCCGCCACAAGAAACTGTCATGGTAGAGATCTCCCGAAAGCTGGCAAAAAATTTAAAAAAAAAAATTAACTCTTAAAAATGTATACTTGTAAAAAATTAAATTGCGCAGTTAAATTTAAGAATAGCTGACGTGAGTTGGTTTCTTTGTGCCACATACGGTCAACTTCTCCTGGATAGCAGTAATGACCGAACAGCATTTCACCATACATTTTTTTTAAAAACAACAATAATGTGGGGTTTTTTCGATGGTTTGATGTTCACGGACAATGCACAAAATGATACCCACACTTGGCAGCGGGAGGAATCTGTGTCAGTGGGATGAGGAATCATGTCAAAAACATCTGGCGATTCTGTCACACCGCCTCTCTAGCACTCACTTCAGCGTGCTCCTACCCTCCTCCCTCCCTCTCGCGATCTCGGAGCACAGTGAATCAAGTCAATAGGAGAGATAGGACGAAATTTGGACTTCTGGTGTAGATCGGCCGGAGTGTCGAGAAAGGATCACGTTCGGAATGAGAGGATAAGTGAAATTATGGCAGTCGAAAAAAACATAGTGCATGACATTTTCACAGAACAGCATGTCTGGTATGGTCATGTGCAACGGATGCCAGATGATAGGTTGCCTTAGAAGGTTCTGGATTGGGTCCCCCCTGGCAGAAAGCGTAGAGGACGCCTTGCCAAATCGTGGATTGAGGGAATAAGACATGAAATGAAGAGATGCTATCTGCCGGAGGAGCTGTGGCATACAGGATCGCTAATAGTGGCGGTTGCGTGTCGCAGAGTGCACAGAAGCGCTATAAGAGCGACTTGTTAGTTAGGGCAAAATTTGGGAACTTTAAATGCTTATAACTCCTGTTATATAAAAATTTCGGGTTCCAAAAGTAGTTCCAATGGTTCCTTCGTGAAGTTTTTTTCTGGGAGCACTCCTTAACATTTAAAATGTGACGAAATGAACATATTAATTTGCAGTTTTAGCCAAAAATTTCATGTCCGACCTCTCCCATCGACTCTATCCACTGTGCGGGGCCTCGCTGAAGGATAGAGGGAGAACCGGGGGGGGGGGGGATGCAAAAAGGCTGTCTCCGTGAAGGTCCTCACGGTGGTACTTCAACGGTGCCATGCCGCAATTTCAGCGTCTCTTTGGCGAAACTCCCTCTTAATTTCTTCATCCCTTTTAACACGATACCGTGTGTGTAAGCATGTTTACAAACGAGTTCATACAAGTTTGCCACTTAAAATACACCTCTTACAGACTGCCAGTCTATTTGAATACCTGCCTCGAATGCGGGAGTATTTAGATTGACATCGAATGCGATAACATCCGATTTACGATATCCCGGATGTATTTACGAGTGTTCTCTTTGCGGGCTGTAAGTTTATTTTTACTATACAAAGGAGTGTGAAGTTAGAACCTCGTAATTGCTTTTATGATACTGGGATTGTGAATGATGAAGTTTACGCTGCGTCCTATTCTGCTGTGCTAAGGAAGAGTGCCGTATGAACCTTCAGGCGTTGCCAAATTTCTCATGGCAAATCACTAATTTTCAGGAAAATTTTTGAATATTTACCTACCAATTTCTCAGATAATTTTGTTTGTAATTTGATCTAAAACTTCTGAAAATTTCAAGGAAAAATATTCACAATACTTATTCCTCAAAAATATAAATTTAATTGAAGGAAATTTGGCAACTCTCGAATGTTCATACGGCGTTCTTCCTTAGCACAGCAGTATTTGCCAACAGTTTGAACCAAATGTCAACCATGTGGCATATTGAAACACACCGGTTCACAGAAAAATCGCTGCCTGTGAATATTTTCCGGAATTTGTTAATGGAAATCGATAATTACTCTCGAGAATTTTGGCTTATTATGTTGACCTGAATCAAAATAAATTAGAAAACGTACGGAACTCTTATATTTTATTTACTTTATATGATACTGAAATGTCCTAAGGTAAACCAGGAGCTGGGAACCCGCCCATTCGGCATCACCACACAGTGGATCGAGTGAATACTGCCGTGCTAAGGAAGAACGCCGTATGAACCTTAAGGCGTTGCCAAATTTCTTTTGAACAAAACACGAATTTCCTGGTAAACTTCAAGACATTTTCCTTCGAATTTTTCAAATAATTTTGTTCGCAATTTCACCTAATGCTCCTGCTCCTTAGTACGGCAGAATAAGAGAAGTCGGACAAAATCTGGATACCTCGAAAGCTCATATTTTTTGAAAGTTTGAGAGAACAAGTTTAAGAGTGATTTAATTGGTTTTTGCGTTGAATTTCCTGTCAGTAACACCCCTTGAGATTGAATTTGTGGTGAAATAAACAGAACAATTTGAAATTGTAGCCAATAATGTCTCGTCCGATCTCATCTTTTAGCTCGTTTCACTGTGCTCGGCATCGCCAGTCACCGGAGAGTACTGGACAAACCGCCTCGAAAAAATTACTTCATCTGCGCTCCAGCGCATATTGGCTCTATTTAATTCTACGTTTATTGTAAAACTTGGGTTTGGACAGATCTCATTATATTTTATCGATCAGAAATCATCAAAACGCGATTCCATGACTAACACAATTGGCCCCACTCAAAGGTATTGGACGAGACTGTTGTCAAAGTCAAATTTGATTGGGGAATTGAAGAATCATCGACAATGTTATCGAAACTTATTCCATCGAGGAAATGTACCTTTTGGTTCGAAAATCGTGCTCTATCCGAAAGTTTTGCGGCATGTTTAGATTTAAATCAGTGGTAGTGGGGCAATCTTTGCGATTTGTCGCTTTGTCTGGCAATTTACACCTATGGAAAAGGATCGATGAACAGGGTGTCCACATCGAACACCGTTTTTTTCGACGAAAATTTGTCAATTGAGAGAAAACGATCGTGTAAAACTAATCACAGTACATAGAAGAAGTATTCTTTAAGGCAAAGGAGTTTCATGATCCTGAAATGAACACTCTAAATTAGGTTAGTGCCCGTCTGTTAAATGCAGTCCATTTAAAAGCGACTCCTGCGAGATGCTTAGAGCAATGAGTTATGTTCTGTTCGGAGCATTAAACAAGAGCCAACTTCGAGTGAATGAGATTGGAGGCATCAGTAAGTGCCTATCTACATGAGCCATGATTAGCACATGCTTTTACGAGTCTCGAGGCTCATCTCAGCATGCACATACCGCTCTCTTCGCCATCACGGCAGCACTAAATCGCCGACGGAAGTAGTTATTGAGGCCGGGTAGACACTTTTCAAGTCAGACTCGCTCTTGATTTGCCCAACTATTGTGACATTGCAAGGAAGACGCCGTATGAACCTTCGAAAGTTGCCAAATTTCCACCGATAAAATAAGTAATTTCTAGGAATGTTATGCATATTTTTTCTCGAAATTTTCAGATAATTACGATTAAATTGCGTACAAAATTTATTGTAAGAAAATTTGAAGGAATTATATTAACATGTTTTCCTGAAAATTTGTATTCTATCTAAAGATATTTGGCAACACCTGGAGGTTTTTACGGCGTTTTTCTATAGCACGGGAGTATTCTGCCGTGAAAATGCCGTATGAACATCCCAGCGTTGTCAGATTTCCCAGGATAAAATATTAATTTTTGAAGAAGGTAATGAAGTTTGTGCATAGAATTTTCAGATTCTCTGTATTAAATTACGAACAAAATAGTATGAGACATTTGCAGAAAAACATTCCAAGGTTTTCCGGACAATCCACATTTTATCACAGGAGATTTTGGCACGCCTGAATGATCTTACGGCGCAAAGTGGATCGTGCCGTTGGGAGAGGCTGGACAAAATTTTGACACTTTAAAAGCTCACATCTCCGCCCAATCGAAACTTTGAGGTCATCAAAGTGGTCCCATAGGTCGCCTCGTTAAATTTCCCGCTGGAAACACCCCTTAAAATTTCAAATGTAACGAATTAAACATCAAAATTTGCAGTCTTAGTGAAAAACTTCATGTCCGACCTTTCTGATTGACTCGATCCACTGTGCGGCGTTCACCCTTAGCAAGGCAATTTCGCCCGAGTTTCCTAGCTGAGCTTGAATTGAACTAGCCGCTCTTCAAACAGGCAGAGCTATTTGAATCTTCAATGGACCACTAAACAAGGGACGAATTTAAGCATTCTGATACATGTTACCTAACCAGAATTTCACGTAAAATACGATTCACACAACAAAAATTACTAAGTCCAACTTTTAACAAAGATATTGACGTTTTTATTACACATTGGTTACGAGGAATTTGAACTGCCCGCTCACAAGAAACTCAAAGCTCTACGTAAATCAAATCGCGCACAACAACGGGTTCAGGAAGCTTTTCAATCGAGCAATATTCATTTCCCACCATGTGATGTTCAAACTATAAGCAATTTGCTATAGCTGAGCCAAAGCGTCGAGATTGAGGTTGCCAGATTTGTGTATCGCCGAGACTGTCATGATAACGTTGAGCACGAGCGATATGAATCACGTAGAGCATTGAGTTTTCATGAGCGGGTGGTTTGAATTCACGCACTAAGAATCATTAAATATCTTCGTGAGGTAATGATTTCGGTAATTTTCGTTGTGCGCATCGTGTTATACGTGAAATTTTGTTTAAGTAACATGAATCAGAATGTTGAAATTCGTACCTTTGTCTAGTGGTCCATTAATAGTCGTTTCACAGACCAAAGGACGTAAGTCTATTCCACAGTTGCAAACTGCAATCGAACAATGTAAGTCTTTTCACGAATGTAACTGCGCAGGTTTTCTCCGTGATTTTTCTACTCTGCTTTTTTGTAAAAATCTGAAGAAATGTCATTGGAATTATCAGCTGTAAATGCCTTGAAGTTTTCAATAATAAATACAATTTGCGACAGTGGTGAGGCGTTAATGATCGATACGATATTTCCCCGTTTGAAGCTGTGGTAAGGGATCGATTATCAAAGTGTTCATTGCAAATGCCCTGTTCATGGATCCTTTCCCATAGGTTTAAATGGCAGATCAATCGATATACATACGAGGGTCATCCAAAAAGTAAGGTTCCCTACCTTGTATCTTCCGAACGAAAAGAAATAAATCATATCGGTAAATAATCACATATTAGGCATACTCTAAGCTTTATAACAAGCTCAAGTTTTTGAAAATCGGTCAAGGGATTCGCGAGAAAACTGAATTTTTCTAAGACGATCTCCTGTCGCAGCGGTCGGCATGTAACACATATTAGCGCCCACAAGACTGCATGAATACTGCACGCATTGCATCAAACACAGTACGGTCAACAGCGGTCGGCGCGGCTTGAAACGCACAGCGCCTACAAGACTACGTGAATACTCCACGCATTGCGCCAAACACAGTGTGGTCAGCGTGCCCAGCTCTGGGGTCAGGATGCGCGGTTCGCCTCTAAACATTACATCAAAAAGGAGTTTAAAAGTTTTCATTGAGTAGGTCTTCACTCACTTTTCAACGTAGTCTCCATATCTTTTTTGACATTTCTGGTATCTTTACAGCAGCTTCTTGACGCTGTCCGCGTAAAAGCTTTCGCTTTGGCTCCGAAACCAGTCATTGGCAGCGATCTGTACCTCTCAATCGGTTAGCAATCACTTTTCATCGTGGAAGTTTTCCCACTCGGGAAAAGATGAAAGTCACATAAGGCTACATTAAGAGAGTATGGAGGTTTGGGGGAAAATTTTCCCATGCAAAGCAACTGATTTGGAAGTGCAGATTGCTGTCAATGACTGGTTTCGGAGCCAAGACGAGAGCTTTTACGCGGACGGCATCAAGAAGCTGCTGTAATGATACCAGAAGTGTCAAAAAAGATATGGGAACTACATCGAAAAGTGAGTTAAGACCTACTCCATGAAAACTTTTAAATTCCTTTTTGATGTGATGTTTCGAGGCGAATACCCGAGCCTGAAATAATCGATTCTCCGCACAACCTGACCCCGAAGGTGGGCACGCGGTGACAGGAGGTTGTCTCAGAAAAATTAAGTTTTCTCGCGAATCCCTTGACCAATTTTCAAAAACTTGGGCTTGTTTTAAAGCTTAGAGCATGCCTAATATGTGATTGATTATCGATTTGATTTATCTCTTGTCGTTCGGAAGATAAAAGGTAGGGAACCTCAATGTGAATAGGTAGAACCTATCTGTATTATCACAAAAGTTCATGTTTAGAACTCCTCGGAAATACCTTGACGGCCGTTAAAAGATCTTAATTTTGATCATGAAAAGCTGCTTTGGACCATGTTGTTTGGTGCGAGACAATCAACCGCAAATTTTTGATCGAACCAAATGTTGACGTAATACTAAAAAACGTAAAAACAGGCTCAGCCACAGTTGCACGGCTAGAGCAAATCGTTCCTTTGTTTTCGTAGGTTAACTATAATCTGGCGGTCGCTGCGAATCCTTGCTCCGTGATTTACGGCAAGATTCAGTTTCAGACGACGTCGAGTATCTATGGCCGTGGCATCGTTAAACGCCTGCTTTATCTACCGAACTAATTCGCTAAAATAAGGGCTCTGCACTAGGACAAAACCAACAGTATGAGTTTACAGCCCAGCACTCTCCGCAGATAACCGCACCCTTGGGTTTGAACAACCTTCTTGAAAATATCCTGGTCTTGAATGAAACGATTTTTTTGTTTTTTGTTGTTTTTTACAAATCAGATGAAATACAAGCGGAAAACCCTAAAAGTTCAGTATAACAAGGCCAAGACAACCGGGAAATGTGTAATCCGTTCAGAAGAACAACTCAGAAAAACAAGACATTTTTATCCTGTTATATTTTTTAAGCAGGCATGTAAAGTAGTTTTCGGTGCAAGTTTGTAATAACAAAAATGAACAAAATAAGTCGGCATTGACGATTTCACCAAAAAATGTAAGCCTTATCGGAGAGATTTGGCATTGACGAACAGAAGTGACAAGAACGAGGTGAAGGATTGGTTCCAACTCGGTTGATTCTTCGCTCCCAAATTTTATCGTAATTCGTCACAATTCAATTAGGTACCTCAGTTTGCTAATCGGATTTTGAATTTCATTAAGGCGAAGCGCGCTGCAACCATTGTTGCCTCTTCTCCTTTTAATTCAGCGTACGCCATTTTGCCCTCTCTGAATCGTTTTGTGATTCAGAGTGGCGAAGAACAACCTCGGGTCATCGAATAGACCGAAGAAAATGTAACCTCAAAACAAGTTTACTAAACGCTCAACCAATAGTGCTTCTTTATGTCAAACTGCCTTTTGCATTCTAGTATACCAGTGGCAATGCATTCACATGGGAGCATTCGAGAAACTCGAGGCAATTTCCCTGAAAAATCCTCAGGGGCTGTTCAATATTAAAAAACTTAAATTGGCAACACTGGAAATGTGAGACCCTAGAATTCAGTCCTTCCCTCGGCATCATTCAACGGTCTTGTCTCTGAAATTGAAACCTTTTCAATCATAGAAGTTCTTCCCTCCTAGCTTCCGGTCGTAATTGAAATATATTTTTAAGAAGCCAAAAGAGGGTATATGGATCCATGGAAAATTGTGCTGTACGTGTACTTCAAGAATATCATTGAAGAACAGGTTAAGAACCTAAAATATACAGCTCCTTTAATTTTAATCTTCAGCTGTAGTTCCGAAAAAATCCACCACGTCGCGCTGCTAAAATCCGACTCCGAAATCAGTGATTATTTAAATATCACAATAGGTATCTTAAATTCTAAGACTCATAAGTTCTAGCAGCATACGTCTGGAATCCTTAGAAACAAACGCGAGCTTTGAAAGTCTAATAATAAAAGCTGTAAATTGATCCCAGTTTCTCTTACGGGATATCTGTAAGTGCAAGAGAGACAGCTCACGGTGGGAGAGAGATATCTGCCAACTGCTGAGAGCGATCAAGCGCGATTGGTTGCATCAAGGTCGTCATGCTTAACCCTACTTTTTTCTGGGATCAAATTGCAGAGCTTCAGAAATGACTTTTCACGTTGTTTTTAGGGTCAATAGGAAGAAGAATGTTATGGCTAGAACTTATAACTCTTCGATTTAAACAGAAATTCCTTCAACTTTTATAAAAGCTCAAGGACTCACGTGGAGCTGTACGGACTCTAAAACATAGCGGTGGCGCCCCCTGCGCGGAGAAATTTCTTACTTCACGCAGCTGTAGATAAACCTTTGTAAGTTATCAGTGACATATCGATGGTAAAAGTGCAGAAACATGCATCTCGCTTTTGCAGCGATGCAGATTTCCCATCATATATGTATACTTAATTTCTTGAACCGAGAATTTCTGAAAGTCATTTACTGAAAACTTCGTAGATTTTTTATTCTCTTTGCGAAGACTATTATGCGTGTAAATTTCGAGCCATAATGTTGGGTTGGTCTCTTGAAAAAATAAAATAGTAGTGGAGATTACGAAACACCGCAATCTAGGCACAGGGTCTCACAGCTTCGCCGTCAATGTCCATTTTTAAGTACAAGCGTATTTTAGCGTTTAATTATCAGCGTGCTTTAATAAAATAAATCTGATTTGGAAAAGCCTAATGTTCACCAAGCACGGGTATCTATCAATCAAAAACGGATAAAATCGTGAAAAATCAAAGTCCTGTGAAGCACAAACGAATTCGAATGCAAGTAATGAAAATATTCGTGCATTTCAAACATCCGGCAACATCGGACAGCAGCTGAGCAGGACAACCATGCTCCTTCTTATTACTGATGCATAACAAACAAGTCGTCGGATGCACTCTTCATGTGTTCAAAAATAGGTTCTACGTCCATATCATCACTTTCTTCCTATCCTCAAAAACTGAAGACACATATTCACAAATTTGTTTTAAATATGCCTCATATTTTTCTCGACGTTGCCACATAGCACAGACAATTATTTGTGCGGCAATGATAATGGAGATGTTGCATGTGTGAAGAATTTGTGATTTGACTGTTGATTCTCACGTAAAAGTTCGCGAGAAACACGATGGTGCCACACTAGTTTTCTCTGAAATCAACTCCCAAGCTCCTAAAAAGCTCTTAAGTCGAGGCCAAATCGGAGGGGATACCCCACGCTATCCAGAGAGTCCACCTCTACATCAAGACAAACTTTCCATGCAAAGATAGGGAGTAAATACATTGACAGGGTTGCCGTGGTTTCAGTTTTAGAGCCCCCAAAAAAGGTGGCAGCCTTGTCAATGTATTTGCTCCCTATCTTTGCATGGAGAGTTTGTCTTGATGTAGAGGTGGACTCTCAGGATAGTGTGGGATATCCCCTCCATTTTGGTCTCAACTTGAGAGCTTTTTTGAGCTTGGGAGTTGATTTCAGAGACAACCAGTGGCACCATCGTGTTTCTCGCCAACTTTGACTTAAGAATCAACAGACAAATCGCAAATTCCTCACACATGCAACATCTCCATTAGAAAAATTACCACAAATGTACTTTGTGCAGAAAAGATAGTCAGCCGAGATCTGATTTGTGCGGCAACGCTAATCGGAAAAATTATCACAAATGTACTTTGTGCGGATAAGATATTCTGCCAGCGTGGCAACAATTCTCTCGAGGGACTATCGTAGGGACGCGGCTGCAGGTGCATGTGGCGACAAGTGCAGCCGGAGGTTGGTCCGGACCTGAGATGCTCCCGATACTTCCGGGCAATTGGATTTACGCCGAAAGTTAAAGAATCGGACTCAGACCCTCCAACTTTTAATTAAAACATCCTAACGGTACGAGTGTGAGGACGCCCCCGAGCGTCGATTGATGAGCTTTTAAACCCTGTCGACGGAGCTTTCAAACTTCCTCCGAGCCCCGTGATTACATTTTTGCGGTTGGCAACCCCTGGTGTCGGATTTGTCGGCGAGCGGGAGGAAAACGTATCGATGGGTCAATTCTGAACCACGTATCACGTTTTGCGGTGTTGCGGATTTTAAGTACGACTTTCTCCTCCTGAAAGGTCACTAAATGAACCGTGTTAGGCAGAAAGGAACTAAGCCACATTAGCTATTGCCATATTTAACGGAGCAACTTAAGTTTATTTACAAGAGAGGGTTTGTGCTGATTTCCTCGCAAATATCAAGGAATTTGCTTCGTACTATGCGGAAAATTCACTGAAATTTGAACAAAAATCTGCACAACCGTTTTCATGTATAAAAATTAAATTGCTCAATTAAGTTTGGCAATAGCTGATGTGGCTTAGTTCATTTCTGCTTAACGCGATCGAGTTCGAAACCTTGTGTCTCGGTTTGCGGATTTTTAGCCCGATTTCTCCGTCTGGAAGGTCACTAAATATTAATTCAAGGCGGAAAAACTGGACCGCGTTCAGCAGAAAGGAACCAAGCCACATCGCCTATTGCCAAAATTAACTGGTCAATTAAATTTTTTTCAAGATAACGTTTCCATGAATTCCTTTGAAATTTTGAGGAATTTGCTTCGGACTGTGCAGAAAATGTGAGTGGACGGGTTTTTTGTGATTGATTTTTTACTCTTATGAGTACCGTATTGCCACAAAAAGTGTAATTGTTAGGGATTTCCGCTTTCCCTAACTTCAATTAAAATAACTTAACCCACAATTTTTGTTTGAGATTATGCTCTATTGTTTTGAATTAAATGATACATCTAACCGCAATAGAATACGATCCATTTAGTCCACGGAGCAGTCTCCTCACGAAATCTCAAAAAGCAAAGCATATTTAGTTAAGGCCTTTCTGCTCTACGCCGCGGATGTCAGAGGCTCGCGGAAAGCGACAACACCGCGATCGAATAATTCATTCCACGATTCGATGAGCACCTGTCCGGCGCGTAGCGTATTCCATAAATTAAAAGTCCCCGCTTTGATCACTTTCCCCCCTGCCGAACCCCCCGCTTCCGCCTTGAACTCTTGGAAACGGTTTTTTTTCTTTTTTTTCCGGTCCCGATTTGTCAATTCCAACGACGCGACCGGGAGATGGATGAAAAAAATATTCAGAAATATCCTCCTCCGCATGTCGATGCGAAAAGTTGCGCCCAGGATCTCTCCCCCCCCCACCCATACCCTTTACCTTCCCGCAGGAGCCGGGTTTTTACAGGGCGGTGATCGATTCAATTTCACACGTGTCCGTTGAACCCCTGCGCTTTATACGCCTTTTGAGACTGGCGCACGGCGGAGGGCGATGGGGAAACTCATCGGTGCATGTAATGTTTTAACAGCAAAAAGTGTGCTTTGTGGGGGATTTTCCGAGCGGTAGGCCAGGTCCGCGGATGAAATAGCTCGGAAAATGACCGGAGGGTATTTGTTTTCCGTCGAAACCGCGAAATCGCGTTTTTTTTTTTTTTTTTTTTTTTTTTTTTTTTTTATCGCTCTGAATAGTGCGCGGGAATTGACTAACTTTCGTCGGACAAAAACGGTTACTCGGCTATTCTGCCGTGCTAAGGGAAAACACCGTATAAACATTCAACAGTTGCCAATTTCCTTCCATGAAATGATTAATTTTGGGGAGAGTTACGAATATTTTATCTTGAAATTTTCAGATAATTTAGATCCAATTATGAAGAGAATTCTTTAAAAAATTTAAGGGAAAATATTCCCTAATTATCCCAATTTAATCTAAATAAATTTGGCAACTGAGGAAGTTTCATACGGCGCGGCGTTTTTCCTTAGCGTGGCAGTATCGTTGGTTAGTTTACATACATTCCAGTCGCTTTACAGCGCGCTCGGGCGCTCTGCGACACCTAATCGCCATCCTTGCCTATCGATCCATCATCTGGTCATCTGGTAGATGGCATCTTATTGCGATTTCATCTTGAATGCCACCAATCCACGATTTTGCTGGGCGTCCCCTACGTCTTCTCCCAGGAGGAACCCAATCTAGCACCTTCTTAGGCAACCTATCATCCGCCATTCGTTGAACATGACCATACCAGACAAGCTGTTTGGTCATAATTTCATGCACGATGCTCGGCGTTCATGATCTCACGGACTCTTTCGTTCCTTACGTGATCTCTCCTCGAGATTCCGACTGATCTTCGCCAGAAATCCATCTCAGTTGCCTTAAGAATCTTTTTGGTACGCTCTTTCATGGGCCACACTTCACTGCCGTAGGTCAGAATGCTTTTGATTATGGTGTTATAAATCATTCTCTTTTTTTCTTTAGAGATACTTTGATCCCAAAGAATCCTATTTAACATAGCAATAGCTTTCCTTCCCTGCAGGTTTCGATCTTTTATGGCTTGGTCCATCTTTCCATCCTGGGATACTCGAACTCCTAAATATTTGTAATGCTCGCAGCTTTTAATACACTGTCCATCTTCCAGCTCTATGTATTGCTGATCCCCTCCAATCGTCAACTTTTCCGTTTTCTTGACACTGACCTCTAGGCCCCACCTTCGATATTCTAGCACTAATTTCCGAGTCATATATTCAGCGTCATCCGCATCCTGCGCGATCACCACCTGGTCATCAGCAAAACATAGAGTATACAATGTGTCCGTATCATTTAGGGGAACGCCCATGCCAGAGCACTTCTTTTTCCACTCTTTTAAAACGTGTTCTAGAAAGATCTTAAATAATGTAGGTGACAGACAACATCCTTGTTTTAAACCTTTAGAAACATAAAAACCACCAGATAACCTCCCTTGACATTTAATTCTAGTAAAACTTCCACAGTAATATTTCTTAATCGCATTCACAAGTCCATCACTAAAATTCGATTTTTTCAGGGCTTCCCAGAGTTTCACTAGTGGAACGCTATCATACGCTTTCTGAAGATCAACGAAAACTAGATGGAGCTCCTGTCCTACGGCCATTTTTTTCTCAACCAGTTGTGTGATACAGAATAAATGGTCGACAGTTGACCTACCGGCCCTGAATCCTGCTTGCTCCTCTGCTTCATATGGAGCCCACTCTTCTTCGATTTTAGCTTTTAAAATTTTCCCGTAAATTTTACTAACTGTCCCTACGACAGATAGCCCCCTGTAGTTTTCGCAGTCATCCTTCTTTCCTTTGTTGTTTCGGTTGTTGGTTAGTTTATTTTTTTGAAAAAAAGAGAAAAAAATGAAAGGTACTTTGAATACAGAGCAAGTTTCTCGGTATTGAATGAGAAATTAGGTTATTGAAACACAGATCGATTAGGTTTTGTAGTCAATAACCAATTAATAATGTTGGAACGTTAAAAGGGGTGTATATATGTTTCACAACGTACCGACTGAATTTACTTAACTTCAACCTCCTCACTAAACCTAACCATTTTCCCAAACTGAAATTTATTTACCTTACTGTACCTGATACGCAAAGGTGATATTTAAATGCGCCACGCACTCTCAATTTCAAGTCGCAACCTCTCAGTGACTTTGTGAGAGATAAAGAGTACATTAGATCAGCAGGACACTTGGACGTTTTTCTATCAAACGGAACTAAGCGCCATAGGTGGAGGAATTAATTGGGTTTTATGTAATGTTCTATCATTTGTTATGACAATAATTCCAACGAACTGTGCAAAAACTTCACAGTCATAAGTTGAAATCCGGTGACGCCTTTAATCGCGTTAAACATAGTTCGGCCGGCGCGGGGCTAGCGCGCATAGTGCGGAACGCATGGTAGCGCCTTACAAGATCGGAGAATACTTCATGCATTGCGCGTACGGCACTGAGCGCGCGGCGCATAGCGCCTTCCAAGTCTGCCGGATACTTCATGCATTGCGCATTTACCACGGTGCAAGTCGTGGCTCAAGTCGTTGGATAATCGTATTTTCTTGGTGTCGAACCAACTCCGGTGTACATATTTCCGAACAGTGCTCACCGCGAGGACTGTCTCATATATTTGTTGTTGACAATGGTAAAATCGTTCTAAAATTTTCTAGTAAACTTTTCAGTTATCCATATTAGGCTTACAGTATCGTCGAGAAAACCGCTGGAGGGTTTGTAACTTTATTTTTTTTTCTGAAATTATCTGAGTTTTGTCTTGGAATTGTTTAAAAATAATTTTAAGAATATTTTGGAACAATCTTATCATTAAAAACATCCTACCAACGTTGGTAATTTAAAAAATTACATTGTTACATTTGTTTCTTGTAAGTCTTATGTTATTTGAACGTAATTCTATCAAACGGAACTAAGCGCCTAGATGGGGGCTTGGATTGGCGGATGTTGCGGAACGCGATGCTTATTTGGACGGAGTTAAACAGAAAGGAACCAAGCCACATCGGGATCGAACCGAGAAAAAGAGGTTTAAAGTTTGGCTCCTGCATAAGACTCAATGTAAAACATAAACTTCAAGTTCAATTTCTGCAAAATTTGCTCCAACAAAAACTTTGAACTTTTGGCGATAGATAGTAGAGCTGTGGTTGAGTTCAAAACCACTCATAACTCATTTTTTTCCAAAATGTGGGTTGGTTCCTTTCTGCTTAACGCAGTCCATTTTTCCTATACTCGCAATGCTTTTCCATGGCGCTTAGTTCCGTTTGACAGAGCGCGCTATCCGGGATTCTGAAATCTTCAAAAGGAACTCAATTTGGCGCTTAGTTCCGTTTATCAGAAATACGTCCACTTTAAATTCATCCCCAGAAGTCTCAGAGTAACCCACGATTTAGATATCGATTTAACCAAAAATTTGGTCGATCACCCAGGTCGTTTTTTTTCTTTCTTTTTTTTATCTGGTTAATTAAACGTAATTCCATGTAATCCACTAACCCAAGCAAACAATAAACACGGAAATTCTCAAGTGAGCAATATCATGTGTCTTAAACTTAAAAACACCCCGAAATGCAAATCTCGAGGAGCACATGTAATTTCTCGATTTCCATCATACGAGGAAGTGTTTAAAACGGAAACGTAAATGAGATTATCAGAGTCATGAAGTCTCAGAGTAACCCACGATTTAGGTATCGATTTTACCGAAAATATGGTCGATCAACCCGGTCATTTTTTTTTCTTTTTCTTTTTCTTTTTTTCATCTGGTAAATAAAACGTAATTCTATGTAGCCCAGTAACCAAGGAAACAATAAACGCGGAAATTCTTAAGGGAGTGATATCATGTGTCTTAAACTTAAAAACGCCCCGAAATGCAAGTCTTGAGGAGCACATGTAATTCCTCGACTTCCAACGTACGAGGAAGGGTTTAAAACGGAAACGTACCGAAAATTTGGTCGATCAACCAGGTCGTTTTTTTGTTTTTTGTTTTTGTTTTTTTTCTCAATCTAGTTAATAAAACGTAATTCCATGTAACCCACTAACCCAAGGAAACAATAAACGCGGAAATTCTTAAGTGAGTAATATCATGTGTCTTAAACTTAAAAACGCCCCGAAATGCAAGTCTTGAGGAGCACATGTAATTCCTCGACTTCCAACACACGAGGAAGGGTTTAAAACGGAAACGTAAATGAGATTATCAAGATTCCTCAGGAGCGTCACAGACCCCGCCCGCCTTTGGCGTAAGGCCTTATCTCGATTCCCACATGGGCCGCGGAAAGCATGCATTCATACGCGAAGCGAGGCTCACGTTGGAATTCGAGATACGCCCTTACGAGGAGGAGCGACGACCTGCGGGAGAAAGCCCAATCAATCAGCGAAGCGTGCGCGGTGGAAAAGCGGCGAGGACTCGGAAGCCGTAATTCTGTTTCTGTTGCGCATAAAGAATCGCTGGCGGCACGTTAGGAAGCTATGTTCCCGGCGAGGAGTTAATCGTGTGCACACCGCCCCCGCGCCCCGCCGCCGTGAATAACTCCCCCGACGACGCCAGACGGCCCCCCCGATCTCGGCGGGAAACTGCCGGCCGTGCTGCACCCCCCGACTTGCTGCTTCCCAGAGCATATTTTTCGGGAAATTTATTCGTAACGCCGTGGCGGTGCTTTATTGGGGCCTTTTGATGCCAAATCGGGGGACTAATGCACCCGTGCTAAGGAAAAACGATGTATTAGCCCTCGGACGTTGCGAAATCCTCTTCGAAAAATCATTAATTTTCGGGGAAATTGGTGAATATTTTTCGGGAAATTTATTCGAAACGCCATGGCGCACAGTGGATTGAGTCAATTGGAGAGGTCAAACATGAATTTTTTTACTGAAATTGCAAATTTTTATGTTTATTTCGTCACATTTTAAACTTAAGTCACTTTTATAAAAAAATTCCACGAGAAAACCAATGAAGTCACTTTCAGAACCTCAAAGTTTCGTGTAAACGGAGTTATAAGCGTTTAAAGTTTCCAAATTTTGTCCTACCTCTCCTTTTGACTTGGTCCATTGTGTGGCGGTGCTTTATTGGGGCCTCTGGGATGCCAAAGTCGGGGGACTAATGCCGTGCTGAGGAGAAACGATGTATTAGCCCTCAAACTTTGCCAAATCTTCTTCGGCAAATCATGAATTTTCGGGGAAATTAGTAAATATTTTTCGGAAAATTTATTCGAGACGCTATGGCGCCAAATTTATTCGTAACGCCAGACCAGCTCGAGATTCGGGCTGGTTTTCACGACCTTTCCGAGCTTGGTAGCAGAAAATTCAGGAGGCTGCGCTGCATTGAGTATTGGCTCAACATGGCCGAAACGCACCTGCAGTTGCCTGTCGTGAGATATCAGCTTTATGCTAAATATAACGCACGTTAGCTAAAAAACTCCAACATACCGCTTTATTGGGGCCTTTTGATGCCAAGTTGGGGAGACAGTTCCTTAACTAAAAATAAACCATAAAATTACCTAGATGCCCTAATCCTATTTCAAAATATTCAGTTAGAATTTTGCAACAGAGTGTGTTGCCAAAGCCATGCTGATTAAAATTATTTTACCATCATTAAAGTAATTTAACTGGCCTTCAACTACATAGCTTGATTATTCTCAAAGCTGAACCTATAGAATTACGTTTAATAATGCCTTCAGCCAGTCTGTACGTACTGCCGGTAAAAGGAACATACATTACACCAGAGACACTATTGGCTTAAAGAGGTGTGATGAATAATTAAAGAAGTATTAAAGTAAAAGATTAAAGCCACTACTTATTCTTAACCGAGAGGAGCTGACTGTGAGCTAAAATATGTTTAAGGGAGAACACCCAATAATTTTCAAGTCCCTTAAGACATGTCTTATGGTGAGAGTTTTATCTTTTTAATGATAAATTTGGCAACACCAGGCTCAATCTATTTGATTTATTCGAGCCCATCACATTTGAATATACGGACCCGGCCGCAAGTTAGTCTTTTCATACGGCTCAAAATATTTTATTGTTTATTTATTCCAATTACCCACCACGGTGCTTTAACAGATGCTAATACGAATTTTGCAGTAAAAAAAAGAGCCAGGAAGCTGTTATTACTTTCCATTTTTCTCGGTGATCTTTAACAAAACGTTCCTGCAAAGCATCCCGAGAGTTCTCTCTTCCGCATGCAAGAATTCGATTTCTGTTTATTTGGAACAGTCACATCTATGGCTAAAGTGCGACACATAGGTGTTTCAAAATCTCTGCTCCTATTTTATTTTTTCGAAGATAAACAAGTCAACTATGTAATTTGAAATCTTTGCGGAATATTCTGCTAAAGGAGATACTTCAAAGGAAGTTTTCTAGAAATTATTTTGACTAGTTTTTCGATGAAAAAATAAAGTATGACAGGAAGTGTGCGACATTGCAAACGGAGATCCGTGGTTTTGCACGTTAGCTATATGTAGCTCCCTGACTGCTCAATTTACAGTTTTAGTCATATTTTTTCACAAATTTCTATAATTTTTGGAGATATTAGCCAATGAAAATTAATATATTACCTCCATCGCAGGTTTCCGACACCGTGTATCATCAATACTTCCAAAAGAAAGTAGCGCACGGAAAATATAGCGGTATTTTTTTAAAACATTTAAAACAAGACCATCAAATAGAATCGAAAGAATACGACTTGATCCAAAACTGCTTCTGATTATACAATTTCTAGAGATTACAGATTTGAGTGAACTTACATATAAAATGTAAGAGTTAAGACGAAAATATAAACTGAACCTAGAGCCAACCATGAGTCGATGGCTGCATTCGACGAATGAGCATATCTCTAATAATGTATCAATTCATTCAACGCCTTGATGCAACTATTCGAGCTCGACGGATGTCCGTGTTGCATACACGACAAATTGAAGGCGTTTTCGCGCGCCTACGCTGAGCGCACAGCGTAACCGGACCCACTTCATATGCGTATCCTCAATGTATCGTTCACGATGTATTTCAAAGACCCCGCGTTGACATTTTATCCATCCTAATCTTAACTAAGAACTAAAGAGTCAAGCAATTGGTTCGGAAATCCTAACCTAATCTGCATGAACTCGCCAAGCGAATAACTCTTCCCGACATTCATCACTCATCATTAGGCGCATTTAATTTGAATTCCTGTTCGACAAGTTGCTCATCAACTACTATCAGACAAAAAAAAACCATTGATGACCTCCGATTTTATTACTTAGATTCTTAGTGACGAATATTTAATAACAGAAACCGAACAACCGCCTCTCGAGATTGAGGTTATGTTTCCGTTCTGGCAGAAGCCATCGACTTCATCAAACGACTTCCCACTCAAACTTCCACCGGCGAGACAAATCGGATTAGGCGATGGATGGTAAGGGGGGGGGGTGAATAGGCGGTAAAGGTGGGTGGGTGGTGCAACAAGAGAGGGGGGAGGGGAAGCGCAATCAGCGTTTCCTCGTGGGGAAATCTGTTGAACATCGTCGATCTATATTTCAGACGTTTTGCACAAGTGGCTTGCAGCCGCTTCCTCGCACTTGTTGCTACATTTAAAGTTAATCTGCGCGGTGGTTCGATTGTTGAATCGATGTCGAACGACCATGATCAATATAAAGCGTTACGAACATAGGGATTTATCGATTAGGATCATTCTATGAATGTTTCGACAATCGATCAAGGGTAAACACCGTGTGAGCATTCGAATTTTCGAATATTGTCAATTAAGCTCCAGCATGAATTTTTCAGAGAGAAGTTTCTAGGATCTAGAATATCCTTTCAGGAAAATTCAGGGAAGAATATTCTTAACTCCCCGCAAAAATAAGTAAATTATAGTGGAGAATCTGGCAGTAATCGAATGTGAATAAATGACGCTCATCCTTACTGCCGTGCTAAAGCAAAATGCTCTAAAATTGGACGTATTTCTGCCAAACGGGCCTATGTGCATTAATGACATGAGCCCTGAGACCCATGAGAATATATGTATAACAAGGCTCACGTCATAATGCACATAGTTCCGTAAAATACTGTATGATTTTTCTTACTAGATGATTATTAAAAATGTATTGTTCATTAAACACAGTTGTTTTGTGATTGATTTTTTCTAGGTTTGAATCCACCTTTTCTACCATAGTGCTTGGATATAATACGAAAAAAATACCAGCGCGGAAAAACTGACAAAATGTATATTGCATTAATATAATTACCGAAATCAATTCTGTTGTCCTGATCGTCTCGAAAATTTACACCGGTAAGTAGAAGTCTATATTAACTCGCCTTTATATTAGAGTTTAAATATCAGCAAAAGGTAACGAATGCCACAGTTGCAATTTTCAGCTAGAAGTAAAAGGAAGCCTTATTTTCTCACTTTAAATGACTCAAAAATCACGGTGAACTTATCGAAAAAGTCTGAAGTATACTCCTAACTTCACTAGAGTACCTGTATAGCGAGAGTATGGACAGATCGCTTCATGGAGGTCTTAGGGCTCAAAAGTGCAGCCACCCTTCTAACCAACTTTAAACTTCGAAATTTCACGGCTAGTCTGCAGAGTCTGCAAATTCCAATTCTGACCAAGAATGTACAGAAATGAGCTTTATTCCGCTAAAATGAGTAAATTGATGCAAAAACTGAGTCAGATACGTGCTTTATAAACAACGGTTCGTAACAATAGTATTAGTAAATCGTTTTGGGTAATTGAAATTCATAGGTTGGCTGCATTTCTGGGCCTTAACTTTATTCGCAGAAGCATCGGCGAGGGCCTGATGGATTTTCGTAGTTTTACATCTGTCCATACTCTCGCTATACAGGTACTCTAAACTTCACAATCTGCATAAGGGAATATGCGATTTTTCCCTTTATTTCTCGTATCTCCAACAACGAAGATCAACAGAATCGTCGGGGTGGAACCAAGTAATGTGGGAAAAATGAGCATGCTGGTCCGTAAAGTGCAAGTACACTATCATTACTCCTTCATAAAACGAGAGCGGCTCTCGGCCCACGATGACGTGTCATAACGTCTCTATCGTCGTCTTTTACGCCTGTTTTTGAATAGCGACGATAAAAAACGGAAGCGTCGTAAACAAGCCTCCGGCTCCTTGCCAGCTGCCTCAAAGTTCATTAAAGCTCCGCTCAGTGGCTGGACGTTCAAGTACTCGGCTTGGAAAGCATGAGTTAGAAATGAATGAAGTGATGCCTCCCTGAGTCAGTTCCTTCAAGCACTGGAAAAAATAACACATTGGATCTAGAGTCCAGACTCTTGAAAACATTGACAAGAAAAAATACTCTTGATTCAATCGGATTTAAGCTTAAATCAAAAGGAAATCCGCTCAAATTAAGAGGATTGGTTCTTGATTTAAGCAAAAAGCCGTTTGAATCCGATTGAGTATTTTTCTTGTCGATGTTTTTAAGAGTCTGGACTCTAGATCCAATGTGTTTTTTTTCCAGTGAGTTGAAAGGCTGCACTCCAAGTAGCATAAAGCCGCGATAAGTATTGCCATTTGATCGAAGAATGTATCTGTCGAAGGCAATTATTCAAATCAGGTTTTTTATCAAATGTCTACGCCGGTAGTCGAATTTTGACAGTTTACGGGATTCTGTAAATTTATGGTGAGGAGTTCATGGGTTTTCAATACTTTGGGATGGATAACTCTTCACATCCGCAACTGCACATGTTCCCTCCTTTTTACATGATGCCTTTGGTAAGTTTAGATGTTAAAATTTTAAAAATTCTTTGTTTTATGTCGTGCTGAAAATTGATGAATGTGCATCCTGGATCTTAAAATCCATTAAAATACTCTTGTATGCTGCATATTGTTACAGATACTTCTTTCTAACAGGAGCAACGAATTAATAGGTCTAAAATCAGGGTGAAAACTCAAAATTTCAATCCAAGTAAGAATATTTGAGTATTCGCCTAGGCATTTGACAAAATGCCGGATTTGACTATTTGCCTTCGACATATCGAATTTTATCGACAAAAATGTAAGTACAGCATTATCGAAGAAAAAATCGTGATAAATTGAGATAAATTTTAATTTATCGAACGCGATTTAATTGATGTCGCCAGCGGGGCATCTATATTCAATATTTTGTTAAAAAATTTCTGAAAATATTAAGAAAAATAGAACACCATTTTACAGCCTCTTTTTTGAGTCAAATTTTAGCTTAGAAAACCGATTCAATGTCACTTGAAATCCAATCTCATTTTAAACGGGATTATACTGTGCCAGCACTTTTCCTGTCGCCGCGGCTTTCGAAAGATTAGCCTGTTGCTAACTTTAGCAAGAAGAAAATGAAGAGTCATTACTAATAGAAAATGGCTTAAAAATTTCAATGAGTGCATTAAGAAAGTCTGTAATTCACTCCTTTTTTTTACAATCTGCGTGAGAAATATGGATTTTTTTAAGCTTTCCGCTTCAAAAACGATACTATGGCGTAGGCGAACATATCGTAGGAGGAGGCGTTCCATCCATCTAACCCTTCCGCACTAGGATGCTACACAACATTCAATATGGCTGACACCTCCGCGCGCAAATCGTGAAGAAGCATTATATCGACAACTTAAGCCCGCAATCACATATCTCGTTTGCGATGTCTGAAAATTTCCGCATCTATGTTATTTTATTGAAGGAGAACAAATTGACATCATTCCTTGAAGTTTACGAAGAATTTTCTTCGCACAGAGAAGAAAAATCTTGGCAGTTTTAAAGAATTGCCGTTTGGTAATTTTCCGTTTAAAAAATGAGGTATGACAGGAAGTCTGCGACGTCGTAAACCGAGTTATAGGATTGCCGACTTACAACGTCGATATGGTCTTCATCAACGCAAGGGAAATGTAAATAAACACGCCAATTAATAAAGTCCCGTCTCATCACGTGTGTTTTGCCGGGTTGGCGTCGGCCATGTTGAATATAGCGTAACGTCCTAATGCGCAAGTGTTCGATGGAACGACTCCTTACGAAATGTTTACCTGTGCCCAAGGGTCGTTTAGAATTGCATACTTTATGGGCAGATTGTAAAAATAGGAGCGTATTTCAGGCTTTTCCGATGCGCAAATCGCAAATTTTAAGCCATTATATATAAGAATTAGGGTGAGTCGATGGACGCCATATTTTGTGTCAGAGCGGCATGCGATATATCGCATCAATTGGTTCCATTTTTTCAGCTACTCGTCATTTTTCTCCAATTTTGAGATCGCAATTCTTTTTTCGGGAGACTGAAGCACTCACTTACCAATTTTAACAAAGACATTCAACTTAATAAAGGCGTGGATTTTTTTAGATAGAAAACATCGCATTCGATACTGATATCGAAACTGCACTCGAATGCGATATTAAAAAAACCACGCCTTTATTACGTTAAATTTCTTTGTTAAAATTGGTAAGTGAGTGCTTAAGACTCCTGACAACAGAATTGCAATCTCAAAATTCGAGAAAATTGACGAGTAGCTAAAAAAAATGGAACCAATTGATGCGGTATATCGCATGCCGTTCTGACACAAAATATGGCGTCCATCGAATCACCTTAACTGAAATTTTTGTTCTAGCTGAAGTCTGCATCAGACCCATTTAGCAGTGAGTTGATTCTCTGTTTCCTTGGAAGAGGCGAGAATTGTGATTACTCTAAACTGAACCGGTGAGCGGTGGCTTGGGGGATTCTTGGCGAAACATCCGTTGCCTCTTGAGCGCAGCGGGCCTGGTGGACTTTTAATTACACAGTTTTTAAGGCCTATTAACGGATTACAACGGCTCCATCTCATGCCGACGATTCCCGCTTTTATTATCTCTCCGTTTCTCATTAACGCGGCGTATGACTTTCGGCAGATAACCGACCGTCTTCTCAGTCGCAAAGTGGTCACACATTCATGTTTCTCTTCCCGAATCGCACATGTTTGTGCAGGAAGCATGCCATTCTATGTACTCGGAAGCAATCACAAAGCGGTGGCTGCATTCGGAGATGTTCATAATTATCCTTGTAAATGCATTGATTTTTTCAACCCATGGATGCAACTATTTAAACTCGACGGATGTCCGTGTTGCATACACAACAAATTGAAGGCGTTAGAGTGTGCTTAGGCGAGAGAGGGCAGCCCAACCGGACTCCCATAATGCGTATCTTCAATGTAATATTCAAAATCTTCACTTACGCTTTATTTTTTACAAGAAAACCAAGCAGAGTATTTTCTGTAAATTATAATCTGTGAATTATTTTGTATTAAAGAAGAGAGCATTTAAAGAAAAAAAAATAGTCTTCCCATAAAAGATTAAACATTAGTAAAAATTGAAAACGTCAGAATCGGAGAGACGCGTATCAAACATTAGCCATCTATATGCACATAACCTCGCTAACTCCCAAAATTATCATTTTATGCCATTGTTGGTTGTAGAGATAAAGTGGGCTAAATTTCAAGATTTTGGCGCGTATACGTAGTATACCGCCTTTGCGATCGTTTCGACCCCCCCCCTCGATACAATAACCGAGTCCCCTAGTTCCTTACCGAAAAGTGACTACCGCGAACTTCTGAGATTTTCCAAAGCGTGTAAAAAGTTTACTAATCCGTCAATAATAATGATTAAAATTTGTTTCTCATTCTGGGGCTCGCTAGTTTATGTGTAATGAATACCAAGAGTCTACGTTTCTTGGTTTTTTTTAAAAAAACCTTAGAATGGGGCGCGCTGATTTAAAATATGCATATATAAGCGGAAGCAAGCGAACTGATTCGAGGATGGCTGACCAGTTCGGCACTCCTTGAATGAGAATTTCACTCACTCCGTTTTGTTCACAACGTTGCTTTGACATATCTCCACAACACTGTTATCCTTTTCAAAAGTTGGTACTCCTTGCTCTGATAGCCGGGGCCACCAGGATAGTGGTAAGTGCAATCTGTGATGAGCCTCGAGACTCATTAGACCATTTGCTAAACGTGGCTCATACAGGAGTCCACTAAGCCCTCTCGTCCCCACGCTCCTGATCACTGCGTCGGCGTCACGAAGAACAATGGGCCTTGGGTCCCAACGCGGCCGATACCCGTACCCCAATTACTCACGCTTCATTAACCATTTCACCGTCACGCTAGGATTCATCCAATTTTCAAAAAAAATTGTTTCGCATGTATTTAGCAATTTTTTCCTTACTCTCCGTTAAAACACAAATAAAAAGAGACCTCATTCATAAAAATCGGCCGAATAGAAGAGAAGTTACAGTAATCGAAATCCGAAGAAATCAACAAAACCTCGACTCCTCGATACGAAAAATAAAATGAAGGGGAAAAAAAGAAAGTATAAATTACAATTAAATATAATTGACCTCAAAATTTGACAAACAATTCATTTATATACCTAACGCTGAAAAAACTGGGAGAAATTACAAAAAATTTGCCTCTTGCAAGGGGCTTCTTTGTAAGAATTTTGACCTGAAGACAACGGTCGAATAACAGCAGTACTCCATACAATACACGGTGTGCCTGAACGAGTTAAACATTTTTCATACGTCCAAATCGAAAAATCTTTATATTTTTAACTACAATGTTTCTTGAATCGTTTAAGCAAAAAAAAAAAAAAAAAAAATTCCGTCGAGATTCTGGAACGCAAAGGCGCTTTAAAAGTATTCTGGGGCTATAATAGCTAAATCACCGGTAGTAAATTCGTTATATTATTAAAAAGAAATTGACTCCATAGTTTAATTCCTTAGTTTCTTGAATACGATTATTTTAAGCACTTAAACATTTATACCACCAATTTTAGCCATGGGGTGATTTCCTGAGAGCCGATAATATCACGAATTTCTCATAGAACCCCTCAACAGTGGCTTGCTTTTTTGGCAGCCGATTCGGCCATCGAACCGGAGTTTAAATGGAAGCTGATAATAACCCAAAGCTCTGAGAAAAATTTTGAGATGAGTATAAGAACGGTTTGTTGTAAGTAGCGAGGAGAGGCGGGCAAAGCGGCTAAAATCCTATCTAATTTTTACAGTTTTTCTGTTGAATTAATGTTGCCGCGGGCTTCTGACTGTCCACACATAGTTCTGTTCAGCATATCGATACATAAGTATTTACATTTTACATACGTAGAATCTAATTTTCACGTCGGGGAGTTGACATATTTTGATTTTTTCGATTTTATACGGAAAATTGATGGTTTTTCGGGATTGAAATTATTATTGTTTCATGAAAAATAAATGCACCCAAAATGACTATAGCATATTGATTCTTACACATTTGCACTCACAAAATTGGTTGGTAAATTCAACGAGTGGGTGCATCGACCTGGTATATCAAGTTTCTGCAATTTTTTACGGCAAATCAGTAGATTTTCGGGATGTAGATTGCTTACTTTCAATTCATGAATGAATAAAGCAACGACATGGTTGAACTTCTTTGCATGGAAAGACGTTTAAAATAACAAAATCAAGACGTATTTAATGCAATTGCATTTATATCGAGTCAATTTCTTTTCAATAATATAACGGGATTTTTACTACCGGTGATTTGGGTATTTTAGCCCCAAAATACCTTTAAATCGACTTTATCTTCTAGGAGTTCGACAGAATTTTTCCTTTCTTCGCTTAAATTATTCCGTAGCACTTTTCTTCAAGAATCTGATAAGATTTTGCTTGAGGCAGATCAAAAAACTTAAATTCGATCGAATAGCTTTCTACTTTCACAATACACGGTCTCGTCAAGGTGCGTCTTTGACCTCGCAGTGTTGGATCGTGAATTCTCTTTTTATGCTGTTTGCCTATTTTGAAATCTCTGTAAATGAAAACTAAAGGGGTTGATATGTGCGAGTTAATGACGCGCCTTATCAACACATTGTGTTGGAGTTCACTGCTTGTTTTTGACTATCGACAGACGATAACATCAAGATAACCTTGCTCACTAAAAGTGTCAAAAATATGTTCCAAGTCCTCCCCCCCCCATAAAATGAAAAAAGTGATAAAAGATAAATAAGTGATAAAATTGTGAACTATATGTATTTTAATTTTAGTTTTTCAATGGAAATCTGCATCATTTTTCATCATTCGTTTCATTATTTCATCATTTCTTAATGAAATGTTTACGGTCATCTAGAGTACCTGTATAGGGAGAGTACCGACAGATCTGAAACTCCGAAAGTCCATCAGGCCTTCACCGATGCCTCCGCGAATAAAGTTAGGGCCCAAAAGGGCAGCCAACCTATGAATTTCAATAATGCAGAGCGATTTACTGATACTATTGTTACGAACCGTCCTTTATTAAGCACGTGTTTGACTCGGTTTTTGCATAAATTTACTCAATTTCGCGGAAGAACGCTCATTTCTGTACATTCTTGGCAAACCTGGTTAGAATTGGAATCTGCAGACTGGCAGTGAAATTTTGTGCGTTAGAAGTTGGTTAGAAGGGTGGCTGCACTTTTGGGCCCTAAGCCCTCCATGAACCGATCCGTCGGTACTCTCCCTATACAGGTACTCTACGGTCATCTATAGATAATTCGTCGCTCCTCTAAAGTATGGGAATCGATTTTCTTATGGGCCCCAATAAGCATATAGTTATACGGAGAATAGGGCTCAGGTGAAAATTGAAGTACGTCCTCACGTCAGAGAACCCTCAGACTACCGAATTTACTAAAGTAAGACCCGGGCAAGCATCCTCTGGAGGTCGGGCCGCATTGTAGTCAGCGGACATGCCCTTAACATATTATAGAGATCTCGTGGATACATGGCTGAAGACACCACCACAAACTAAAGTTTCTGAGCTGCGCGCTCCCGTGGGCAAACGAAAACGCCTTCAATTGTTCGTGTATGCAACCAGAACAGTCGTTGAGCTCGAATAGTTGCATGCAGGAGTTGAAAGAATTCTCACGTCGCATGCCGAGGTGAGCTATGATGTCTATGCTACGGAGCTGAGAAGAAAAGCAAATTTAACGTCGCGTCATCTTTTTTTCTGATTGATCATTAGCTTACAAGAAAACTTGAGATACCTGTCCTCTATTATTTACAAACAGTTTTGTTAGCACTTTAATGCAGGAAAAAAATCTGAGAAATTAAGCCTAAAATATTTATCGATTTTCTGAAAATTGAATATTAATTTGAGAAAAATCAGCAACAATTGAATACGTGGACTTGATCGTGTTGCGTGTTTTTAGCAGATAATTAAAATGAAATAAGAAGTCATACCTTACACGCATGTAACAAGCGTTTTAGACAAGACTTGTCATTTCATTTTAAATAAAAATTAAATGTTCACGCACTTATTTTCCACAACATGGCCATAACTCACAATTCTAAATTGCGTTTGATACATTAGTTAGAGAATGGCCATATTTATTTTATCAGTAGGGAAGGTGAATGCTGTAATGCATAGATATCAAGAGGAACCAGTGCTAAGAATTATATTTTTGAAAATTTTAGTGTCTTACAACCTATTCTACCAGGAAGACAAAGAAACAAGAAAGAAAATGAAGAGAACAAGAAAATCCATAATATGCAGTTCAGTATTGCTTCAACGAGACATAAAATTATAGTAATCTAATCAATTCCGTATTTGAAAGGTACAGAAAAGTAACCTAAACCCATTTTTCCGAGAAAAAAGTTTCCTTAAATATAACAAGGTTTAGCTTTTAAACAAAAGAAAGTTTTAAAAAGGCCAATGGTCTCCCACTGTGCGCTGCACCATCTCTTTGCTTTAATTAGGTTCTCAGCCGGAAATGTTTGAAAAGAACTTTAAGAGCTTTTCGAATGACGTTTTTATTTTCCCATCACTCACTCCTCATTTCTGTATTTTTAAAGGATTTTCCACGCAGAGCACAAAACCGAATGAATCCTAATGTTAATTATCTGACGCTATGGCAGGCTGCTCCTCAAGGTCTTTCAAGTGTTTAAGATTGCCTAAATCATTGTAATTGGCACATAAAAAAGAGCTTGAAATGGCGAAAGCTCTTTATTCAAGTGGCTTTTGTTTAAAATTGGAATGTGCAGTTATTTCATTTACAGAAACGTATTCCAAGTCTAGAATCGTGAAAGAAAATTCTCTCAGGTTGATTTTCACCATAATTGGTATCTTCGTTGATAGAGGTAATTTTTATGGAAGCTTTTTTCAAGGAAGATAACATTCTAGTAAAAATAATACAATACCGTGATTTTCAAATGGACTACATCTTGCAATTTGGAACTATAAATTCTAGCCCGATTTAAAAACAACGCATGTGTCATTAGTATCCCCATGCACATCAGTGCTTTTTAGATGAGCCAGAATTTTTAGGTCCAAATTGCAAAATGCAGTCCAAATGATCCTCATAGATGGGCTAAGCTCTCAAATGACAATCAAGACAGTATTATGCTGGATAGTGAAATGGTCCGTTCTTCTTTATGTACTTGGAATTCACGTGCCATACAGTGGCGAGGCGTGAATTATCGATTTATCGATAATTTCTCATTTGAAGCAATGGTAAAGAATATATTTTTAAGGTGTTCGTTTTTTTTTTTTTTTTTTTTTTTTTTTAAGTGAATTTACCCTAAGAAAGTATATTCAATTGGCTGTATCTCTTGCTTGCAACCGATCCATTCTACTTTAAATGCTTATTTCTGCACCATGAAGTACAGCAAGCGATCCAAAGACTCCAAATATTGACTTCTTGAGAGTTTAATTGAAGTTTAAGAGTAAACAATAACAAGTTGGTTTTTGCAATCGCTAGCGATAGCAATATTCGTCATGGGAACTTTTGCTTCTGGGGTATGAAAATGTTAAGGTACAGTTCGTTTGTAGTATCTTCAGGATTGAAGGGGCTATGTAATTTTGTGTCGACATCTCTTTTTTACCATTTTTAATTTTTTTTCTTTGCATACAAGAAAGCTGTTATATTTACCAATTATTTAGTTTCGTTGGATTATGTATGGTTTTCGGAAGTTAACGCATTTAACTTTCAGTTTCGTTTTTTCAGCGTAAAGTATGATATTTTTACTCTACGCATATGCCCGAATACGCATCATAAGTGACCTATGTGCTTCCTAAGTTGCCATTTTTTTCATTCAAATAGATGTAACTGAAATGTTAGATGTGTACTACCTATACTACTTTCATGTCATTGCTTTATTTATTTATTTATTTACTTTTTGAGTAGGTATAAATTGTTATTTTTTGCTGAATTTTGGAGAAAATATTGCTTCAAGAACGTGGAATGTAAATTAATTTTATTGAAAAAAGAAAATACCATCATTAATTTGGGCGAACAGGGAAAATATACATCAATATTTGGGTCAACATCTCCCTGATTATATAAAGGATGAATATATTAGTATTTCTGTATCATAAAACTTAGCTTTTGTCTTCAGAGATACAATTATTCTAGTCCCAGTCAATTTGTTTTATTGAAAAAACAAAAAAACAAAAAATAAATTAAAAAAAAAGCAACTGAAATGTTAGACATACTATTTTCATGTCTTTCTATTTGTATCAATAGGTACTTTTTGCTTAACTTACGAACGTTGAATGCAAATTAACTTTATTGAAAAAAGAAAATAACGTCATTAATTTGGGGGAACATGTGGCTGATTATATGAAGGAGGTATATTCCAGTATTTTTGTTTAACATATTAACTCACGAGAAAATGTTCGTACATTTATCATCTAGTATTAATTATTTTTTGATGATTGGTCTAAAACATTCAATACAACCATTAAAAAGTAACACATATCGTCGGGTATCGAACTCCCGATCGCCTATTGCCCGCACCTTATCAAAATATGAGGCGCCTCAGTCAACCAGGCTATCACAGCTCTGCGACAGCATGAGAAAAAATAGCATTTAAAAGACTCGGACGATGGGCGGGACTTATCACAAGAGTTGTCCTTGAGCGATTCGGCGATTCGCGTCTTCGTAGCTTCTGGAGAAACGAGCTAAGCGCCTTTCTCTGTGAGACATTGTTTGCCTATGCTATCATGTGTCTCAAGGTTCATATCAGCAGGCATTTGCCATCGCGGCAGTAAGCCCAGGCAATATTTCTGTATTCATGGAATAAATCAATCAATCGAGTTCCGATTTTGGCTCATATATCCGTAACGAGTCCTCCAGAACAATTTTCCACCTTGTACGATGGCTATTATTTCTTTACTTCTATTTTTCAAATTTGAGGTGGGATAATGGCGGCTTCTCAAGAGCAACGAGGTAGGCGATCTTTTGCACCAACGAACAGAAAACTGATGGCGAAAAATAACCAATCAGAACCTCCCAAAAAAAGGAATTTGCCTAAAAACGGAACTTCGTGGTTCTGCGCAGATTTACCAGTCAGACACGACATCTGAAGGTGGAAAAAAACTCGCTGAAAGCGAATTTTAGCAATCAACACAACTTGACGTAGAGACACGATTGGCTAAAAAATACAACGGTCTTTGATACATCGGAAAATCAACTAAAAATCGGAGACTGGGCGAAACGCTCAAGGTCGCAGAGGTATAGGGAATCCCATAGCGAAAGCAACGGAACGATTGTAATATCATGGGGAACTCCGTTCCCATGACAAAAAATTTAAGATGCATAGCTCAAGTTTTGAGACGCTTTCACGAGGAAAAGTCTTGCTTCCGTATCGGCAATACAGGGTTTCTGATGAAATATTCTGAAAATCGTGTACAAAGTTTGAGCCCCCAAAAAATAATCTTACCCCTTACTCGAGCGTTTTATCGCTGACACTGCAGTTCCTATGAGCCTACAGTTTTTATAAAAATTAGGGCTTCGAATGGGTTCACAAATAAGGGTCATCTCCCTTTGTGAAGCAGAACAGGATTGCAGTTTTAAATCAGAGAACGCGCTCCACAATAACTCAAACAGAAACATAGCTCTTAGGATCACAAATGGACGTATTTTTGCCAAACGGAACTATGTGCCTCAAGACATGAACCCTGAGACCCGTAAGGATATATGCATAACAGGGCTCTCGTCATAATGCACATAGTTCCGTTTGACAGAATTACTTCCAAATGAACGAAACTAAAACGTCGTTCATTGAGATCGTACCCGTTTACGTTGAGAGTAAAAGCATGCCTCAGTGGAGATGACCATTGTGTTCTGACCAATCAGTGAAGACTGACATTGTAGGAATTTTTCACCTGAGTTGAGCTCCATTAAAATGATGTTTGAAACTGTCATTAGTCAGAGCGGGACTATAATTGACATAAGATCAAAAAGGGAATAATAACCAACTAGAAATATACAAGCCTTCTTTGAACTAAGAAGCTTATATAAACATACATCATGCAAATTATCCTTGCTACGCTATTGTGCAAGTTCTCCTCTGTCGGTGCCAAGTCGATGCAAAACATTTCTTGCTGTAAATTGTGATGAGTGTAGGCGTCTTGTGATGCAAGTCTTCTTTTTCATTGTTTGAGTCAAACGCACCTAAAAAATCAGACGCAATGGTAGTTTTATTAATAAATGCAATGAACTAATGTACAATATAAAATTAAGCTATAAATGATTTCTTAAGAGGAAAAAATGGTCCTTGCCGGTTTAAATACTAATATCCTAAAAATACAATTTTTCTTGGCTGTTACTACACCGCAATAACTGCACTCCCGCCCATGTACCTTAAAGCAAAATTATTTTTTTATCGTATCGTTGTATTTACTAACATTAATCAGTCAAAAATATTAATTTGCAATAAGGAATATTTAGATTCGCACGTATATTTGGTTCTATTGGTGTGCATCAGTGTGTCACCTAATAAACAGAATTTAATAAATTTCATCAGATTGCAGAGTGTAGCTGGCTTTCATTTGAAAAACAACTAAATTAAATTAAGGCTCCCAGTTGGATATGAATCTAAAGCGCTCTTTTGTTGCAAGCAATTGCTTTTTAAATCCATTTCCACCACTCTGTGTCTCGATGTAGGACTGAAACAGAAACATCCACGATAAAATGAACCGTTATATCCTGTAGTTTGCAGAGATTTTCAGTCAAAAAATTTCCTAGAAACGTAGCTCCGATGTCAAAAAAGAGCCAGATGACGATGTTTTACTGTGACCATATCGAGTATGTAGCTTTCACAGCAACGAAGCTTAAATTTAGTTTTTTATTAGCTCACTTTTCTAAGGGAAGACCGCTTATATTGCTTTTGCACAAAACTTCATGTGATTTGCCTTCATAGTTTCGATAACGTATATTTTTTTATAGGTAATGTCATTCAATAACGTTTCGCAACACGATTCTCTAAAAAAAGTAATTAAATAAAATTCGATAATTTTGAAACATCCAAAGCAGAATACGTGTGCTCATAATCTCGACGTTGATCGCTATCGAAGCAAAGTTGACAGAACATCGTTTTCCGGACGAAGAAAGGTAACTTAATTCCAAGGTTGCAAAACTGACTCAAATAATTCGATTTTTTACAAGAATGTACCAAATTTTGTCAAACATTGTTCTGATTTTTGCTGGAGATCAGGAGAAAATCAGTGAGATTTTCATTGTGAATTGCCCATAATCACTCTGCTAAAAATGCAATTAGCAAGAGAAAATTCGACAACATTGGAATGGAGTTACGTTTTTTTGTACAGGATACAACGAAAAGGCCCTAAGGATGAGCTTGGTTTTTTTCTATTTTTATATTGCTCGTCCAAAGCCACGAGATTTATCCATCAAATAATGTTGCTGTGACAGGCACCAATCCAGTCACCGCCTCATACCGGTTTCACAAACATGAAGTCTCAAAATAAAACACTAAAAATAACCGATATTTCCACGCAGAAAAACACGCGTCTTTCAAGAAAAAAATATCATCAAGGGTACAGCGTCCTCGCCCGTTCCCCTTAATATCAACAGGATTAAACGGTTTCCACCGAATGAGCGTTGTTGCAGGCTAAAACTCGCTTGATTTCCCCCGATGCTCCGCCGTGCTAAGGAAAAACGCCCTACGAGCCTTCAGGCGTTGCCAAGTCTCCTTCGATAAATCTCGAATTTTCGGGATTATTTGTAAACTTTTGTCCTCCAATTTTTGCGAATAATTTTATTCGTCATTAAATCTAAAATTTCTGAAAATTTCACGGAAAAATACGCATAATTATCTTCAGAAATTACTATTTTCTGAGAGGCAATTCGGCAACATTCGAATGTTCATACGGTGTTTTTCCTTAGCGCGGCAGTACTGCGGGCGAGTTTTCCTTTTTTTTTGATTCGGCGACGCAGCGATGAAACATCAATTAATTTTCCAGCTCGGACAGCCGTTCACCGACTGAGCCACGGTAATGCGACGTTGTTGCCACTTCTCGTGCTATAAATTCGCCTCACAGGAGCAAGAATCACGGATCCCCGTAAGTTTTACGTCGGAGTTATGCTGTTTTTGCCACCGTTCCGGAAATTGGCAATTTAAGGTCATTATCTGGCGGGAACGGTGCAATTATGCAGCAGATTGCATTTGCCATAACCTCTTTCGGAATCAATAACTCAAACCCTCATTGTTCGGGTTGTAAACGCGTGCGATTCAGTCTTGTCTCCCGGTTTGAGTGCTCGTTTACGCGGGGGTTGATTAGACTTGGCGTTTTGGGTTTATGAGGTGTCACTCGCTATTCTCACCCAGAGCCGATTATCAAATCTCAATCGACGGCCAGGTGTTGATTTATTGCAAAATGTTATACTAACAATAGGTTTTGTGCATTAATGCATGCTTTAAAATCGATTTTTATCGAGGTAGGCTTTTTTTTACAAAACTCGATTTCCATTGATGGATTTAAATGGAGAATAAGTTGGATAAAGTGTTCGATTATCGTATGTTGAGAAAAAATGGTTTCGTTCACATCATAATCTATCGATGTTGTCAGTGGTGAGGCGTGAATGATCGATTGTCGATATTTCCCCTTTTGCAGCTAGGTAAAGAATCGATCATTACGGTGTTTGCTGCGAACACCCTGTTTATCGATCCTTTTCCATAGGTTTAAATGGCATCAATCAATATATCGCAAAGCACGCCACGCCAAGCCACGCCACGCCACGCCACTGAGTGTTGTAATATTTCATTTTAAAACAACAGTGAAAGTACATATGTCGCAGGCAATTAGCAATCTCCGGCAAATTGCACTCTATTCGTGTTGAATCAACAAATTGAAACAAATTTTAAAGTGAAAAACAAGATAGAAAGTAGTGATTAGTGTGCTTTGAATTCCAAGATATGTTATATCCTTCTTCTTGAATGCATGCATGGTACCAGGTAGCACACTCGCGAGTTCGTGAAATGTAATCAATAATCGGCGTTGGGTTTGGTTTGGTTAAGCAACTAAAGTAACTCCGTAACAAAGCAGAGAGTATCGCTGGATTTGAAGGCGTTCCAAGCTGAGGTCGTGCCTTGAATTTCTTCGCTAAAGAAACCTTAACTACATCGATGATATTTAAATTGCAATTTGACGAATTGACAAGTACGGAACTTGCAAATTGCCGGCGATTGCTGACTGCCTGCATGCGACGTATGCATTATGTAATAAATCAATCTCTTTAAAACAAATAAATAAATATAAAAATCACCACTTTTGCTATACATACTTTAGTCATTCTTTTCATGCAGCTTGTAATATTTACAGTGAAAGTGGTGATTTTTTTTTTTTTTAAATTGTCTCATTTTTCATTTTTGCGTTCTTTTTCTCCTGATATTTAAATAAATCAAGTTTAAAGATGACGGGAATAAACAGCGCGAATTTTTGCAACGCAGCGTCAAAGAATTCAAGACGGATCGGAAACTTTTATTTTTTCAATTCAGGGAAATCCCTCTCTCCGTCGCTCCTTCGACGTAAGGTCGTATCTCAATTTCCACGTGAGCCCTGTTCCCCATATAACTCTACGTTTTCCAAGGCTCATGTAGTAAACGAGATACACCCTTACGTCAGAGGACCGACGTCTTAAGTCCGGAGCCCGAGAGCAATTTCAATCACTGTGTTGCACTACGGAACACGATTCCCTACTTTCCCGCGAAAACTTCCCAGGAATTTCAGCTTCCAACTCGAGGGATTTCAAGCTGGACGGATCAAATTCTTTTAATCAGCGATTGAAATCAGCTTTCCAGGGAATCTTTTAAACTACATTCTAAGATCTCTTTGTCCCGTTTTTAACCACGGTGTTTCAATAGAAAAAATCGCAAAGGTCCATATGATTGATCGATGTCTCTGGAAAAAAAGTCGCTCGGATCCAGAGTCCAGAATTTTCAGAATATTGACAAGAAAAATACTCTTAGTTCAATCGGACTTTTTGCTTGAATCAAAACTCGACATTAATTCCATCTTGAGATTTTTTCCTGAGTTTTGTGTCATCATAAACTTCCATCTAAACCTTAGTCCGATGGTCGAATATCGACTGCATAAAAAGAGGCAAATTTTTGAGAGGCTCTTTACTCATTTTTGCGGGAGAACGCTCGTTCATTTATGAACATTCTTGGTCATTTTGGTTCGGTATTGGAATGTGAAGATTGGCGGTGACTTTATTTTTGCTTTAGACGGTTTGCTGCCTTTTTGGGCACTATGAGAGCTGCATATTTCTTTAGACTTTGCCACTTTGCCTTTTCATATAGACTTTGCCATACTCTTCCTATTTAGCCACTATACGGAAAACCAGTGACACTGATGTGTTACTGATAAAATTAAAGGGAAAACCATTTAAATTAAAATGAAAGTCCTCGCTGTATATCACTGAATTCAACTTAAAATTTGACAAATCCTCAACTTCCGGCCAAAGTACGGGCTCTCCAAGGCTCTTACGGCGTTTTTCGTCCAAACGGCAATATTTGAAACAAAACCAAAAGCTCACGACCCGTTTTCCAGGGACATATTAAATTCGTAAGAATGGAAAGAGTTCTCAGGGCGGGAAATAATCTCAATAACCGACTGAAGTACTTTTTGGGAATGTAACTGCGTGCGAATTAGCGTGCGATCGAGCCAGGACCGATGGAAAGTAACGGCGAACGAGGCTAAAAGTTGGGAAAGTTCACGGTCGGGCTGGGGCGCGTGGGCAAGTTCGTTCCCGATTTCGCCCCATTATTACATTTTGAATCACCCCCTTCTACCCCCCCCCACTCCGCGGGACCCTGGACCGTCTGTCGCTGCGTTGTTACGGGACACCGGCTTCGACTGAAACCAGGTCGACTCTGGAAAAGACCAATATGCTAAATCTGTAGGCGGCTTTTACACCGGCCTCACTGGTTCTTCACATCGGATCGCGATTTTGAATTCCTATAATTTTGCTTCACTGGAAAAAAAAACACATTGGATCTAGAGTCCAGACTCTTAAAAACATCGACAAGAAAAGGTACTCTTGATTCAATCAGAATCTAGCTTAAATCGAGAACAAAGACTCTTAATTTAAGCGGATTTCGTTTTGATTCAAGCAAAAATCCGATTGAATCAAGAGTATTTTTTCTTGTCAATGTTTCCAAGAGTCTGGACTTTAGATCCAATGTGTTTTTTTCCAGTGTTCTTCAACCTTGAGATTTTTAAAAAATGGAAAGATTTGAGCGCGATCAGTTTAATATGCATCTCACAATTCCTCATTATTTATGTTCATATTTTATTTTATCTTTTTATGTATTCTACTTAAGCCACTTTCAACGTTGAAATTGTAGTAGTAATAGTACACGGAAAAAAGTAGGGTAGTCGACACAACCAGCGGCTGGTTAAAAATGCACCAGCTACCGTGCGGTAGTAACGATAACTACAGCGGTGGAGGTCACAACTAACCCGGTAGTTACATCAACAACCATGGATGTTAGTACTACCATACTAAGAAAGAACGCCGTATGAACACTCGAGAGTTGCCAAATTTCCTCCGATAAAATTTTTATTTTTGCGTAAAATTATCAATATTTTCCCCCGAAATTGGACGTATTTCTATCAAACAAACCTATGTGGAGGTGAGAAATATGGGGTATGCTCGTTAGTTCTCTGGCCGTAAGAGTGAATGAGAATATTAAAGCGCCAGTGACGTCAGCGGCAATGAAAAAGCCGCTCAGCGCAACGTCGTCGTCTTCGTCGGAGGGCATTAACTCATGAGCCCTGTCTACAACGCTCTCTTGCCATGCCTGCGGCTCATGAATCCCGCATTCAGTTGGCACATAGGTCCGTTTGATAGAATGTAATATCCCGCTTTTCCAATTCTTCAAAAGGAATCACGCCCACTTTTACATTGCTTCTTATGCAGATTTCTAGAGCACACCCCATATTTCTCACCTGCACATAGGTCTGTTTGGTAGAAATACGTCCAATTGTCAGACTGTTTAGATCAAATTACAAACAAAATTAGGTATTTGATAAATCGGAAGAAAAATTTCTCACAAATTTTCTTGAAAATCAGTTAATTGTCAAAGGAAGGTTGGCAGCACCTGAAGGCTCATTCGGCATTTTTTCTTGGCATGGCAGAGTAGTGGTGGCAGTATTAATAGTGACATTCTTGATTTCTATAACTAGCGGTACCATAGCAACTGTGGCCATTCATACCTCGTTTTATCTATACTATCCTTGAAGAACATTATTGATCCCGAAAAACTCAGGGCGGATTAAATAAATATTCGCAACTTTCACAAGACTTGATTCAAGAATATTTTATTTTTTCAGTAGAAAACTGATCAAAACATCTTCCCACACACCCTCACACACACCCTTGCTAAAACGGAATGTGAAGTTCTGAAGTCACTTTGTTATTTCTTCCCAGGGCAGTAGAATGTTCACGTCACAATATTGAATTATCTCTTCCTCCCCCTTCCATCATTCCGAATAGCCTCTCCAACATTTGTTACTTGATTAAACTCACTCTTATCAACAAGTATGAAGTTTATCTATATAATAATCAAAACAGAGTTGCCTTGTTATCATCGAAGTTCTATCGCCTTGAGAGGACATATTTTTCGGCCCTCACTTCATAATAACACCAAATGCGTGTCAAGGAATAAAAGCTTAAAATTAGATGATTTGTTGTATTTTGCCTTTACCGGTGTCAAATTGCAATTATTGCCCACTACAAAGTTGAAGTGAGTATGAAAACTTAAAAATTCATTATGAGTTTGAAAGCAACGGAGTTTTGTCCAATTCACGGATTCGTCATCTTGGCGGTAAGTTTTTGGCAAGTAATTTTATATATCCCTCCTGAAAATAAATAAGAACTCTAAGCGTGTATACTCCTTTCTCTGAGGGAATAACACAACGAAATTTCAATGTTGACAGATTTTTCTGCACAAATTGCATTTTTATCAGGAAAATTTTGGGAATATCAAACTAAGAATTTCACTGATTTTTCCGCCGATCTCATGCAAAAATAAGGCAAATTTTTGACGAAAATTATGCAGGTTTATTCTCGTATAGATTGGCTGCCCTTTGGGGCCTTAAAAGCTCCATGACCTAGCCTCAAAATTGACCGACATGTCCTTACTCTCTCTTTATCTAAATCCAACCAACTTAAACCCGACTTAAGTATGGTAAATAAAGGCACGTATAAGCTAGTTTACAAGCTGATATTACGCAAGTGAAGAGAATAAATTTACATGTTCAAGCATATCAAAGCAGTCGATGATTTTTTTACAGTATCTAGGTTTTAGACTTCCTAATTTTACCCTATTCCCATTTTTTTTCGGTAAATTGTTGGGAGTTCATTCTTTGACTGGCGCAACTTACCTCCGACCACCTGTTCACAGCTTTGCCTGATCATCAAGATTAATTCCTCACCACAAATACACGCCGGAAATGCCTACATAGAAGCCTTATCCAAGTTCAAGAACGATGAAATAGGGAGCTTCGCCAACTTGCTCGCCGCGATCAAGGCTCTCGTGGTGAGTTTCGAGATCTGGCGGCCTGACGAGTTCAGCGCCCTCTTGTGGACGTTCCCCAGCACTATGCGCGATCTGTTCCCGTATTCGCAATACAAAATGAACGACAGCAAATTGCAGAGCGGGCGAGTTGATGTCCTACTTCTTAGCCATGATCAGACGCTTTTTGCAATAACCGTGAAAGGCCGCCAGGGCGCGCTCTCTTCGCTCAAGTGCGTGGCGAAACATTTGAAAAATATGTCCACCTCGCTATATCCTTTTAAGAGTGGCACGCCACTCGTGCGACACAGGGTGTTAATTGGTCTCGGTTACGCACATAGCAGGGCCAAAGGGATTGAGCAAGTGGCAGGGAGTTTCATGAGAGATACCTTCGACTTATCGAGAGCGATCAGTGTCACGGTTTAGTTGCGCCAGTTGATTGTGAAGCCCAATGAATACTCGATTTCCAAAGGTCCTCTCGTATTTTACTTCTTTAGTTTTAAAAAAAATTGAACTCTTGCATGTGTCAGGAATTTGCCTGGCAAAAACTGGTTACCTGGTTTCAATATCAATATCCTGAAGTTGGTGCATATCCAAAATATGATATTTCCAAGAAACATCATGACGTTTTATTATTTTCATTTACCAACAGATATATCGGCATGCTTTGTCATGATTTTTACACTCTTTCTTTTTTTTCGTGGGAGGCTAAAATGACCCAAAGTATCTATGTATTTAGGGAACGACAACCGGAAATTTGATGTGAACTTGTACCCTTGAGTTTTGCATATTTCTTGCTCTAGACTCGTTTTAACTCACTAAAACGAACAAAAAATAAAGTTGGGACGGTGACTTGGTATAATACACCTAATTTGGCTCGGTAAAAATCAAGGATCTCTGATAAAGTTAGTTTTCCTTCTGCACATGGTGGTCCTGCCGGTTCAAACAGGTCGTTACAGTTCTGATGGCCGTTAACTCTCAAATGAGATTAATCGGTCGATAACGGACCAAAAATAACCTAAAGTTAAAAAAAATATATGTGGGTTAGTGAATTTGATCAAAAATCAACCCAGAATACGTTGTCTCCGCAATTTTATCATACGCGTCTTTATGCTTTTGATACTTTCCCTATATAGGTACTCTAAATTGACCATCAGAACCTAAGACATTGAATTTCCCATTATGATAGTGCCGGACATAGCACCGTTCAGGCTACCATTCTAAATCGAGATTGTCTCCTTTGATTTCGGCGCCTCAGGTTCAAGGAAATTGAAAAACTCCCGTCCCAGATAATCCCAGAGGGAATGGGGTGGGGAGGTCGTAGGGGGGGAGGCATCCGTGAGAACGGAATGATGGGGAGGTAGGGGGGGGGGGGGTTATTGCGAAACGATATCTACGAAGGGTACAGTGGCGTGGCGTGCTTTGCGATATATCGAATGAACTGCTATTCAAACCTATAGAAAATGATCGATAAAAAGGGTGTCCGTAGCGAACACCTTAATAATCGATTCATTACCACGACTTCAAATGGGGAAATATCGATAATCGATCATTCGCGCCTCGCCGCTGGAAGGGTAAACTTGTCGACAGGCGCGTTGATTAATAAGGTGCCACGAACGAGTCCGTAATTATTTTCTCTCCCGCGTCAAGATTTTATCTCCCGAAAGGGACCGTTCGGCCCGTCCCACGGATTATCGGCACGGCTAATAGCCCTGTTTATGCGGATTTTCGGGCCGCTCCTAAGCCCCGCTATTACGGACTCCGTTATCGTCGCTCCTCTAACGTAAGGACGTATCTAAATTTCCACATGAGCCTCGGAAAACATTGAGTTAAACGGAGAACAGGGCTCAAGTGGAATTCGAGAAACGCCCTTACGTCAGAGGAGCGACGTAATGGGCGTCGGACGCGTCGGAGCTTTGTTCCGATTTTAATTTGTTTGATCCCGTTTGTATTTGGCCGAGCGACGGACGGGTCTGTTTTGCGAGGGTTTCGGAAAAAATCTATTTGCACGAGCCAAAAATTAGAGGGACGGACGCCGGAAAATAAGAATGCTGGTTTAACATTCTGGATGTGAAAAAGAGTGCGGCAACTCACGAAACGCTGAATTAGCCGCTACAGCAGTTACTTCAGCAATTCCAAGATGTAACAATAACTGCTGTGGCGGGTAATTCAGCATTTTGTGAGTTGTCGCACACTTTTTACATTCAGAATTTTAAATCAGCATCTTTTTTTTCCACACTGAAAAAAAATTCTCGGCTCTTTTACCAAGGTCCGTTGGTACCTTTACCATCTCAATTTTTTTACCAATTATTGGTAAATTTACCAAGACAGAGTGGTAACCTTATTTAAAAACCGGTATTTTTACTGTTTTTTCAGGTAAGGATACCACTTTTATTGGCAATCAATTCCCGGTAACTTTGCCATTTTATCTCGGTAATTCTACCACAGTCGATAAAAAATATTGGCGTTTTTACCAAGGTCCAGTAAAATTACCGAGGAAATTCAATAATTATACCTGGATTTCTCGGTAAAATTACCAATTCCATAATGGTAATTTTACCAAGAAAAAACTGGGATCAAATAGAACCCTGAATTCTTGGTAATTTTGCCCTTTTCTTGGTAAATACACCGAGATTTTTTTTTCAGTGGAGCGGATTACCCACTTCTCTCCTCACTTCCCAGAAATTTGTTCCGGGGCTCTCCCTAAAATTATGTCATTCTCAAAATGAGACCCACCGGAACCAAAAGAATATATTTCGTAGTGGATCAATTGACACCCTGTATAGTGGTCTACTCCTCGCCGAACGCCAGGAATACGTGCACAGTGTTTTCCACCGGTGATGAGTCTACTTAAAAAACGGGATTTAGTGCTAACTGCAGGCGAGCAGCGATCCATTAATTTTTCAAAGCCCAAGTCACGGTATTTAATCTAGCAAAAAGGCCTCGGTCAGCGTTGCCGTTACCAATGGCAATAACCGCACAGTAACACTAATCTGTCTCTATTTTATTAAAATACTAGCAACCAACCCGTGCTTCGCACGGTGATAAACCGTCATTAATGAAATTACACCATGTTATAACAATAACTTTTGTATTAATATATTTTACTATACCTATTATGCCCATATTTATATTTTTTAATATAATTATTCAGAAGCTACAAAATATTTTTACATATGGGGGCTGTTGTTGTACCCATCAGCAAAAACAAAAAACATGTTTGCGAGTATCAATTTTGTAAATATGGTAGTAATTTATAGACCCAGCAGTCTTGAAATTAAAACATAAATAACTGCTGTAAGAAGATGTATTTATTATTTTTTGATAATTTTATCGCAAATGATTCTCCGAAAAATAATTTCGGACTTTTAAATGTGAAGTGCCAGTATTGTGATGCCTTGCATTTCAAAAAAGAGGAGGTGAACGGTCATTTTAACAGATGTTGTCATAATGGTCTTCTCAGACTTGCCGAGCCTGGAATCAAAGACCAACTTCGAGACCTCTTCTCCAAACCCATTTTCATGACCAACATTTTGAGGTACATCAGTTGGATGGCTTCTGCATCTCTGTCTGCTTCCAAAGCCCATATAATTTTGAACCAAATCTTCTGCTATCGAATACGAAAAATCACGGAAAATTTAAGTTTCATGTTGACCAGCTTCTCGAAAGAGAAATAAAATTTCAAAGGAAGTCTGCAACGTCGCAAATGGAGAAACGTCGTCTCTCATTTTGTCTCGTATGTAACGATAAACAATGGGACGCGTTTGCTACGGCGCCTTGATACAACTACACAACCTCGACGGATGTCCGTATTGCGTTCAAAAAATTGAAGGCGTTTTGACCCCCTACTCATACTACCTGTAGTTGATTCGATCGACAAACGCGTTGGTCGGCGGTGACGGGGACTTGATGCATTTTTTTCTACTTGATGGATTTCCGTATCGCACCGACTGAAGTGCGAAACCACGTATCTCCATTGCGGTGTTTCAAAATTTCCGTCCTTAATTCATCTCTTCCATGAGAAGCAATCCATGTTTACGACTTCAAATTTTGAACCAAATCTTCTGCTAATAAATTAAGAGCAAATGACAATGTGGGAGACCACGCTTTAGCAATTCAATTACATAAACATGTGCAACAACTCTACCCAGAACATTTTCTTTTAATATATCTCTTAGTAATTGATCCAATTTGCAATGAAAAACTCGTGAAACTAAATCTGGACGATCTGCAGCAGTTTCTTTTGGCGCTAAAGCAACGGATATTTCCGACCATTTCGGGTTACACGTCATTGTCAAAAAAATGTCTTGTCTGCCATACACGCGGACAATTGCCATGGCATCTTGATATCTTTGAATAAGATTACGGGGGCTGCCTTCAAAAGAAGATGGTAAAACTACAATTCTTCCAACATTCATATTATTGAGTCGTGCTTTATCCAGAACAAAATCTTGCAACCCAGCATACTGTTCAACTCTGAGTTCGGACTGATGCTCTCTAATATAATGAAGCCTCTCACCTTCGACACGAACATATAAATCTACAATATATTGTTGAAATAATTTCTTTGATTGGTGAATATGGGAAAATGCTGTTCTAATGGCAAGCCTGTAACACGCGAATTGTAGCATGGTTACATGTTTGTGATTTGGCTGCTTGCGTGGTCCATTATGCTCCATTTTAGGATCCCAGTCTGGTTCGCCATGAGGATATAGAGCAAAGGATAAATCATTGGATCACAATGAGGACTTAATACAGATATTTGGTTGGCAGAAGATTTTGTTCAAAATTATATGAGCTTTGGAAGCAGACAGAGATGCAAAAGCCATACAACTGTTGTACCTCAAAATGTTGGTCATGAAGATGGGTTTGGAGAACAGGTCGCAAAGTTGGTCATTGATTCCAGGCTCGGCAAGTCTGAGAAGACCATTATGACAACATCTGTTAAAATGGCCGTTCACCTCCTCTTTTTTGAAATGCAAGGCATCACAATACTGGCACTTCACATTTAAAAGTCCGAAATTATTTTCCGGATAATCATTTTCGATAAAATTATCAGTGCTCTGCCGAAATGGATTGAGGTTATTTCCCTGTTCACCCCTACGTCGTACATTATCCATCTCACTGAGATAGCCGTCATGTCGCACTTTGCGTCGCGAGGATAAATTGCGAGAAACATTGCCACGCTTCGCCGGACGCCCACGTTTTCGACTCCGATCCATTCCCAATATTAAAACGAATACGCACACTTTACTAAAAATTCGGGATTCTTCATACACGACAAATATTAACAAAATTCAAAAGACGACGCGCACTGTGCGAAAAAATCGGAATTCTTTATAAACGACGAATATCCATGACGACGAACGCCTCGGGCAGCCGAGTCATCAGCTGACCGAGAACGAACAGCACGGGGAAAACGAAAAACCGCGCATCTCCCAGCGGGACGAACGGGATAAGCGATCTTTCGGAGGGCGCGAGAGGCGCGGGGCCCGACGCGCGATCCCCGCATTTTTCCCGACCCCCCGGGACCGGGACGGTCCCGCCGGCACCTCCGACGCCCGTATGGGCACGACGGTCGCGGCGCAATTTCGAAACAGAAATCGGGCTTACGGAATTATATATTAGGAGGATTACATATTTCGTGATTGCGGCAACACTGCTCCGGTTCGGAATCTCCAAAATTAGACAGAAAAAACAGCTGATCGAGACGCAATAAAAGAAGGGAAACCACGACGACCAAACGACGACGATCCATCGCGGAACACCGCTCTAACACACGGGTCACCCTTTTTTAGCGTGTTTTCAACCCTTAGAATCAAAATTTCGAAAATCGGACGACGAATTGCACCCCTTCAGCACGAACCGCACATGCGTACAAAGTTTCAAGGAAATCCACCTTCGGGAAGTCGCTGAAACATTGGGTACAAAATTGGGGCCTCTCCTTTATAGTTTTAGAAGATGATGATGAATTTATTTAAATCCATTATAAGGCATCAATTTTAGGCGGAAGTACCTGCTTTGATACGTATCAATTTTCTTATTCACCCTTAAATGATCGGGACCCAATGTTGTCAACCTCTAACTGCTTCGCTCTTTTTCACACTGCTTTTCTCCACGAGTGGTGATGGGTATTTTCCATGCAATTTGGCAACCGCGCAAGCTCGCAACTTCATGTTCCCGCGACTTAGTCGGCTCCCGACGCCATTTAATATTCCGTTTGCCCAATCTCTCGCCTCCAATCTCACTGCCATGCTGTGGGAAAACCGCCGTATGACCCTTCAAATTTTGCAAAATTTAGCTCGATAAATCATGCATTCCCTGGGAAACATGGAGGTATTTTTCTTCTAATTTTTCGAGAGTCTTATGCGTGATTTCGACGATCTTGAATCAAAAGGAATTATATCCATTCTGACATAAGCCGTGCGGTCCATGAGAGAGCATGCATAACAGGGCTCACGTCAAAATGGATATCGACGGCTAACAAAGAATACCGCCTATTTGCCAACTGACAATTTAGCAGATCGGAGAAGAAACTTCGCTCTTTTTGTAATTTTAAGGTTCGATTTGCAATTTTTTTCATACACTACAGCGTCATTAAAGCGTTTTTCTGCAGAATTGAGAAAAAAATGAATGATCAGATTCCGTATTTTATACTGCATGATGCAGCAAAGTCGCTGACCCTGTTTTGCCATAACTATCAGTTAGGCTATATTTTTCTTTGATTTCAGGACATTCCGTCAAAAATTATTTGTCCGCGCACCTACTTTGTCTAGTAGTTTACGTCTACGCGTAAAATAAGAGTTGTGTTGAAAGAAACTATACAAAAATGAATAAAAAAGGGGGAAAAACCAAGAAACATTCAGTCATTAGTTTTAAACCGTATGTACATAGATCTTTAGAGTCAAATACATCCAATTTTGAGCGTTTGGTTGCGCGTACACACGCTGCAGCACAGTAATAGCACAAAATATAAAAAAAAATAATTAAAGTGCTTTGGGGATCATTAAATTTGACATGGAACCACCTTAATATTTACAAAACACATTTTATATTTTCCTTAAATACATATTTTTTTCCATCAATTTAAATGAAGAAAATCCATGCAGAGTGTCGACAAATTTCAAAATCATGAGCTGAAAAACGCCGACTCCGCGATTTTAAATATTAGAGCCTAACTTATAGTGAGGCGGTGTGCTAGTGAACCCGCGGCGGCGCGAAACGCGCATTAACGCCTACAAACCTATAAAGGGGATACTTCACGCATTGTGCAATGCTTGGAGTATACCCTTAGGTTTGTAGGCGCCAATGCGCGTTGGGAGTTGGCCAGCCGCTGCGCCGCGCCGCAGAGTGCCACGGCGCCTCAAGCAACTATTTCACAACAGAGGTGTTGCACAGTATCAGACGAAATTTAAGGCGCTCCAACATTTTAAGAATGATAGGCATCCTTAAGAGTACGGAGCTTTCGAAAAATAAATTAAGGTACAACGGCACGAACTCCCCTGTCGAAAAAACGCGTGGACATAAACCACTAGAAGAACCAGGTGTGCGGACAAATAATCACCGTCGAAATGTCCTTCAACCTTTTCGTTAGCCCTCGATAGAGAACCTTTTGATATGAATATGTTATTTGAAATGTGGATTCTAGGAATTTCAGGGGAAAATATTCACTACTTTTCGCAAAAATGAATGTTTTACCGTCGGAAAATTTCATTCTTCATTAGCACGGCAGTATAGGTCTGTGCCCTCGACACAAACTAGGTTCTCGGTTAACTCCTCTAACACCAGAATTAGAGGGCTTATGGGATTTGTGACCCTTAGATTTATTTTAGATTATCAAACGAACTAAGTACAATGGGTCAGCGGCAATATTAAGGGGCAGAAAGAAGATAGACATTTTTTGTGTCACGGGTTTGACTGCCCTTTCAAGTCTTATAAGTTTCCGTTTTTCGAAATTTCCGTACTCCTTCTGTAGATACTCTCGCAGCACTGCCATTTTCTGAAATTCATTTCGAATTTCGGAACTATTGAAATCTCTCAAAATCTTCTAAATTCCAGGAATTTCCAGCTATTTTTGGACTTTCCTTCGAATTTCGTGGTTTTCCGTCTATTTGCCCAATTATTTGATCAAATATGACGATTATTTTTTTAAATCAAAATTGACGGTCTTCGCAACTAAATCTGGCTAACTAACTAAGCTCTGAGAGCTCCATATTTCGAAAAGTCCGTACTATCCCTGTAGGTACTCCAGGAGTGCTGTCATTCCCCGGAATTAACTCCGAATTTCGAAACTTTTGCAAGTTCTCGGAATCTTAAGAATCCCTGGAATTTCCACCTATTTTTGGAATGGAGATGTTGCATTTGTGAGGGGTTTGCTGTTTGACTGTTGATTCTTATGTAAAAGTTCGCGAGAAACACGATGGTGCCACTGGTTTTCTCTGAAATCATCTCCCAAGCTCAAAAAAAGCTCTCAAAGTGAGGCCAAAATGGAGGGGATATCCCACCCTACCCTGAGAGTCCACCTCTACATCAAGACAAACTCTCCATGCAAAGATATGGAGCAAATACATTATCAGAGATGCCGTGTTTTCAGTTTTAGAGTCCCCAAATAAAGTGGCAACCCTGCTAATATATTTGCTCCCTATCTTTGCATGGAGAGTTCGTTCTGATGTAGAGGTGGACTCTCAGGGTAGGGTGGGATATCCCCTCTATTTTGGCCTCACTTTGAGAGCTTTTTTTGAGCTTGGGAGATGATTTCAGAGAAAACCAGTGGCACTATCGCGTTTCTCGCAAACTTTTACATAAGAATCAAAGGTCAAATCGCAAATCCCTCACACATGCAACATCTCCATTACCTTGGGATTTCTGGGTTTTCCGCCTAATTGCCTGATCATTTGATCAAACTTGATGATTTTTACATCAAATTTGACGGTCTTGGGAACTAAATCCGGGCGTACTTCGGACTTTTTTCCCGGAACTTAGAAAAAAGGGAATCAATTCCGGAATCTTCGGTAAAATAAAATGGCAGCAGTGCACTCTAGAACTCACCCCTTTCATCTCGCCACTTGAGCGTTAGGCTGGAACGCGGAACGTATGCTCGTCGGAAAGGCGGCAACGGGGGTGGCTAATGAACACTAATCATTAGGTGGCACTTGAGGCTGAGTGAATCCGCCAGGACCGGAACGAGGAAGCGGAAATCCGAGTCGCTCGCATCCCGTATCGTATCGCGGCACAAAGCCGTCCTCTTGACGAATTAACCAGCCCACTATCTTCGCACAGCCACTCTCCCGCGCGCGGGAAAAACGCCGTATCAACATTCCACAGTTGCCGAATCTCCGCCGAAAAATGTTTCATTTTTTCGGAGAGCTACGCTGGGAAAAAAAAAGACATTGGATCTAGAGTCCAGACTTTTGAAAACATTGACAAGAAAAAGGATTCTTGATTCAATCAGATTTAAGCTTAAATCAAAAGGAAATCCACTCAAATTAAGAGGCTTGGTTCTTGATTTAAGCTTAAATCTTATTGAATCAAGAGTATTTTTTCTTGTCGATGTTTTTAAGAGTCTGGACTCTAGATCCAATGTGTTTTTTTTCCAGTGTATGTCTATATGCGGGAGAGTATTGCCATCTCAATCCTTTTACTACAGAAAAAGTGCGCCGCTCTCTGATTGGTCGGCTATCATGGAGCCCCAAAGTTGGACCGATGTAAACAAACCCCAGCCCCTCTGCTCCTATTTTGGCCCAATGTAAACAAACAAGATGGTGGAAAAGTTCTACAAAGTTCTAACATTCAAGAGTTGCCAAATTTCTGTCGAAAAATGTTTCATTTTGAGGATAAAGTTGTGTAGATTACCTGTATACTGGAGAGTATTGCCATCTTAATCCTTTTACTACAGAAAAAGTGTGCTGCTCTCTGATCGGTCGGGAACACACAATTCTGTGACCAGCACAATTGACATTTAATTACAGCTCGTCGTTTGTTATTTTCTTTTTCTTTTTCAAAAATTGACTTGTATTTCCGGAAGAACACTTATTTAAGAACATTCTCGGCCATCCTGGTTTGATATGGGACTCTGAAGATTGTCAGTAATATTTTGCGTGTTAGGAGGTTGAATGCCTTTTCGGGCTCTAAGAGCTCCATCTTAACAAGTCCGCTCGCTTCTAGTTGTGCCCATCCAGTTATAAATAGTTCTTCTTAAAATGCACCGATGATTTAGATCTGGCTGCGGATGAAATTCTCTGAAAAATTGGAGGGAAAATATTAACGAATTTTCCTATCAATTTGTATTTAATTCAAGAAAATTTGGCTACGTTTGCAGACTCATACGGCGTTCATCCTTAGTGCGACAGCACTCCGCACCGGCGACCCGAGTCGGCCTATCGTCGGTCGCCATGTGCGCGACGGATTAAGCAAAATCCCCGGTTCGATTTAAGCCTCAAAGTTTCAAAAGTTACTCGGAATATGCTTAAAATCTCTTCAAGTGTTTGCTTGGAACTAAATTACATACACAAGGAGAGCATGAACATGTCAACATAGGGAGCTCCCAGGGTCCAAAAGGCCAGCCAACCCTTTAACAGAAAAGACGTCACCGCCAATGTCCGGATACCAATATCAAAACAAGATGGCCAAGAATGTTCATTGATGAGCGTTCCTAAGCAAAAATAAGTAAATTTATGCTGAAAGTAAGTAAAAAGGGTGCTTTACAGTCGACGGATTGTAACGATGGAGAATTTGCATGCAATTTTTTTATCGCTTTATCTGAAATTGCTTAAAAAGCTGATTTCACAGTATTTTCTACAATTTTTTTCTTACATGGGTAATAGTATAAAAATATATTTAAAAAAAAAGAAAACGCACCGCCTAGTGACGTTATCTGACGGCATTTCTCATTTAAACACATGTATTTTAGCAGATTAGATCATCTTGTCATATCTTCTCCAATAATTGTTCAATTCATGAACCCAGGGACCCAGGGTATCCTCGTGTTCAGTTCACTAAGCAGTTTCCATTTTCAGGCGAAATTCATCAAATTGCAGACATCTGCAAATTCTCTACTCGACGATGAAACTACCAAACTACGTATCTCGTTTGCAGTGTTCTAAAATCTCCGTTTTCTTTTTATTTTTCTGAAGAGGAACAAATCAATATCATTTCTTGAAATTTTTACCGAGTTTTTTTTCGCATGGAGAGGAAAAAAGCACGTGAGTTTTCAAGAATCGACGTTGAGCGGCTTTCCATTCAAAAAATGAAGTATAACAGAAAGTCTACGACGTTGAAAAAAGAGATGCATGGTTTGGTAGTTCCACCGTCAAATTTTAATATTAAATGACTCCGTATAATTTAATTTCATAGTTCTGCTACCTTTTTGGGCCCTAAAAGCTCCACGACCTAACCTCAAAATTATTATTTCTCTTCTTCTTTGAGGGTTTAATGGTTTTATACTCCAGTGAGGAGCCAAGTATAGACATATAATCTCAAAATTACCGACCAAAATTCGAGGATACTGTCTTTAACGGTCTTCTCCTCATCATATTTCTAGATCCACGATTGCATTTTCCCCCAAATCTGGCGTGAAAAATCGTTGCTAGGAGCGGCAATTTCAAGGCGGGGTAGAAGGGTCACCCGTTCCGTTATTGTAAAGGCCCGTCAAAAACTCCGCGAGGAGAGAAAAATGGAAAAAAAGAAGTTACATATACTTACCCCCTTCCCCGTTCACCCCGTTAGCGTGTCGAGGGTGCATTTCACGACGCGTCGGCACGCTATCCTCCGCTAACAATTTCGCAGACATTTATAAATCGTCGGACATCATTGGCCCTTGACACTTGCCGCTCGGAGAAGCGTTTCAAAATCGTGCGACACCCCACCAAATAACCCATTAATTCCCGGAGTTTTTTGGTACGATGTGGCAACGCCGTACGATGTAGGCGCGATTAATCGCGACTCGGTTTCGATATTTTCACTGGTGATGAATGGAGGTATCGAGCGAAGTTGAATTTAGCTCTGTTTTGACAGGAGGTTTCGTGAGAAGGAGGCCTAACGAAAAGACGATATCCGCCCTGTTTAGGAAGATCCGCGTATCTGCGCGAGGTTCCCTTTTCGAGTTGGGCGGTTCTTGCACATGCCTCCTCGGCGCATTGGACGGGCGTGTTAGGAGGAGATTGAATTACGGAAGGATTTTTATTGAATTACTTCGCGTAATGCCTCGGATTTTATGGGAGTCCCCGAGTGGGTGTTCCATCGTTGTATCAGCATGAGTTCTCGACTGGATAGAGAATTGGGTTATGGGGAGACGGCATATTCTATGAAGATTAAAGATCTAGAGCCGAGAAGGCATTTCAAATGATGAACGCGGATATTGTCTAAAGTTTAATGCGTTGCTCTCGTATTCTAGGATGGATCCTCTCGAATAAATCTATTTTCCTCTGTGCGATTTGGATGGCTCCTACTTATCCACCAACCAACGTATTACCATTGGACCGCGTCAAGCAGAAAGGAACCAAGCCACATCAGCTATTATCAGATTTAACTGGGTGGTTTGATTTTTTTTCAAAAAACGATTGTGCGGATTCCTCTCAAAATTGTAAAGAATTTGTTTCGCACTGTGCAGAAAATTCACTGAAATTCGTTCCGCAATCCTCACAACTGTTTTTACGTTGAAAATTAAATTGCCTAATTAAATTTGCAATAGCCGATGTAGCTTGGTTCCTTTTTGCTTAACGCGGTTCAATTTATGAATTCCTTATTTTGGTTTTCCTTTTATGATTGGTTTTCATCGTCCTCACAGCGGAGATGACAGACATGTTTCATGTCTGACCTCTCCGTTCCGTTGTGAGAACGATGAAAACCAAAACGCCTTCAATTTTTTTGATATGCAACACGGGCATCCGTCGGACACGAATAGTTGCATCCAGATGTTGTGTATAAAAAGATTGGGAATTCGAACGGGGTTGGTGCGGTTCAAGCCTGAAAATTTTATATCCTCGGGCATTTAACTGGATGTTTTTATGCTAAAAGGAACTGCATGTTACACGCAATCCCTATGCACATAGTTCCTTTTAGCATAAATGCGTCCTTATATGAACAACCTCTCTGCTGTGATGACGAGGAGAGCCTTTAGTGCAAAACAGAAGTTTTGAGAAAACAGGTTCCGATGCGTCTGATCGGAAGATTTAATTGAAAGTAGGTAGCGTCTGTTCTTTGTCAAACTGCTACGAATCATGCGGAAGACTCGTAGAAATCGTTTGGATGATTAGAGCTAGACCGAATTTATCTCAAGTACATAAAAAGGGTATTATACAGGGTTATTCAAAAGTCACGCACCACTGGTCATAACTTTAGTTCTAATTATGATATCGATTTGCGGTTTAAGACGTGTTTCCTCATATCGAGGGGGAAACTTTTTTAGGTACTTTCCAGTTTTTGATCCCCTCGGGAGCGGGGGGGGGAGGAACTCAACAATTTCAAATGGCCACAACCCTCATGGCCAGTGGTGCGTAACTTTTGAATAACCCTGTATATTCAATTTCATGCACTGAAAAAAATAATCGGTGGGATTTACCAGAGTTTGGGTGTTATTTACCATACTGTCTACTTGATTTTTTACACAGTGAAGCTGCAGCATAGTTACCAATATACCGGTATGGTAAATAACACGATACGGCTGACACTATGCGACACAGTGCCAGTGTGGCGTTCCCGACTGACTAGTATTAGGTAATTTCAAGCATCCAGATGCTGCGACAAACCTTGTAGATTCTAAAATCCACTCATCTTATATTATTAAATGCTTTTGATGAAAATCGTGGATATTTTACTTACATCTTACTTTTAGAAATTCCGTTACATACACAATCAATGGCAGTTAAAGACAGTTTCAACGAGAAATAGCAGATAATTGCTTCACTGATTTCAAGTAAATGATACCAAAACCATACTTGTTATTCGCGTTAAGGTATCATTTACAGACTAAATCAGATCCACGGAAAATTTAATTGCATATAATAAATAGATAGTTCAAAATATACCCACAAAAAGACACTACATGAAAATCCAATCGCACGGTTCACGGTGGGGCAGAAGCTGCCAAATTTTGCTTAGAGTTACAGTTAAACATCAATCCCACGCACATTTGTCTCTTCATCTGAGTATGTTGAGCTTCGAAAATTTTAACAAGAATATAGATATACCTACGAACGAAGTATTCAAAAATCACTTCTAGTCGATTATTTTCAAATTACTTCCGCACTTTTATGTTTTCGAAATGACTTTACACAGAACCGATATTCACTGGATTGCAGAACAACTTTGCGAAGGTTTTCAAATTTTCAGGATTCCTTCACTTTGCAAGCCAGATTCATTGTAGCAACTCCTAACCTCCAGAAATTGGTCGATACGAATAACGAAAAAATCTCAGAAAATGTATGTGGCAGATCAATATAGATAGATTCGAAGAGAAGACGGTAGCTTTAGGGACAATTCGAACACAAATTTGGGCAAATTACGCGTGGATTCACATGGATTAATATGGATCAATAAAACACAGCCACGGACTCCGACCCTCAACGTGATAAATTTATAACTGACAAAGAGACAAACGAAAAATGGCGGACCACAGACCGCAGCGCAGTCAAGCGGGAGCTCTCACCACGCTGACTATACCAGTATGGTAAATTTAACCTACCAACACCATGACCAGTCGCATACAGATGCCTACAGATATCAAACGCAAGTGTTACCATGTTATTCCATACTTTTAACTCATCGTATGGTAAAAAATACCCAGCTGATTGTGAGAAATACCTAAACGATGGACAGACACACCTAACTGATATTTACAATCCGGGTATGGTAATTTTTATATCGAGTATGATTCTCACTTTCATCTAGATGCTTAAATCGACCATTATTTGGCTTTTTATCACCATATTTTTTTTTACTATACCATTATGGTCAATCCCACTTCCACTTTTTTTTCAGTGTGTCAGAAAAAACAGCCGTAAGTGCTATACTCTGTATGCTTTCGTGTTTGCAGTTTGAACAAACGACAAACACATTTTCAGCTTAGAATTTGACAGAGAAAGGCGGCATTTTACTTGAAAACACTATTCTCATTGGCTGAGAGGAACAATGAAACTTACGGCTTTTGTGTCTGAAATTCCGTCATGTTCTGTGCATTTATGGCTTTCTCATACGTTTCGTTTTCATAAAGTTCAGACAAATTTCGAAAGAAACTTTATTTTGAATATTCGAGACTCACGGCTCTCAACTCTATCACGGCAGTCTAGCAAAAGCGCAAGGTGGCAAAATTTCATGAAATAAAATCTTGGAAGATGTGAAATATTTTATGAAACCTCAGAAATTTATGAAAGATATTGAAAAATACCGGTACCTTTTCATATGCCGCTAAATATAAACAGAAACAGGGTGGCTTTCCTCTGTTTTCGTGTGTTCGAGTGCGGGTTTCTTACTCTAGCCCCTGTAAATATGAAATATTTCACAGCCTTGTGAAGTTTCATAAATTGTTTCGCTGAAATTTCCAATTTTTCATTTCTTTTTCACGTTTCATGCCACACCAAAAAAAGAGACGTTGATTTTACATTCTGGATGTAAAAAAATGTGCGAGAACTCACAAAACGCTGAATCAACCGCTACAGCAGTTACTTTAGCAATGCCAAGATGTAGAACTAACTGCTGTGGCGGGTAATCCAGCATTTAGTGAGTTTTCGGATACTTTTTTACATTCAAAGTAACTGCTGTAGCGGTTGATTCAGCGTTTTGTGAGTTCTTGCATACTTGTTTATATCCAGAATGTTAAATCAACTTTCCTTCATTTTCGGTGCACCCTGTGAAAGCGGGATCCGGGGCCAGAGGCGACAACAGCGCACTCTCGCGTGCAGCGCGGTCGTGCCGGCCCGAAATCAGTGTCGGCTAATGAGCATTTCCCGAATTAACAAGCTCAAAAAAGCGCGAGATTAATGGCCAGGGCCCCCGGACAGCCGGGGAGCGGGGGGGGGGGGTATCCGGGGACGGAAAGGAAGTCCGACAGGGTGTCGTCCCCGCTGACCGCGTAAACTGTCCTGCGCGACCCGCTAAGACTTTATTTATTGATACCGTACTCATGCCGCACCGACCCCGGGGCTCTATTGCTTATTTATTAGATCCTGTGGCCGTTGGATAGCGGATTCATTCTCGCCGGCGGTGTTTCCCCCCTTCCGCGTTCATGCGGATTTCAAGATGACTAAACTGGTTTTCGCCAATCTTTGAAAGATATTAACCATAATTTACTTGACTGTATTTCAAGTTAACTGGTTTTCTCTCATGCATAAATGTTAAGATTCTTAAAAACACTGAAAGTTTCGGAAGTCGTATTGGAAGTCGTAACCGGTCTGTTGCAAAAAGTCCGTGCGAAAATCCCTGAAGGAATTTCCTCTCGTAATATCGACAAAATCGCCTTTAATTACTCGTATAGGCAATTTGACTGCTTTGCTGTTCGAATAGTTGCGTTCACATCGCCTGAGCTTTCCACATTGAATTGAGCAGGTGATGGGTCTATTGCACGCAAGAGATGCAGCCAAATAAAAATAACTAAATAATAAACAAGATGACTAAACTAGTTTTCGTCAACCTTTGGTAGAAATTAATCATAATTTACCAAACTGTATTTCAAGTTAACTGGTTGCCTCTTATGCATACATGTTGGGATCATTAAAAACACTGTAAGTTTCAAAGGTCATATCATAATTCAATTAATCATAATTTACCAAACTGTATTTCAAGTTAACTGGTTTTCTCTCATGCATAAATGTTGGGATTATTAAAAACACTGAAAGTTTCAGAAATCATATGCATTGCGGATTGGTCTGCTGCAAAAAGTCCGTGCGAAAATTCCTGAAGGAATTTCCTTTCGCAATATTGAATAAATTGCCTTCAATTACTCGTATAGGCGATTTGACTGCTTTGCCGTTCGAATAGTTGCTTTCACATCGCCTTAGCTTTTCACACTGAACTGAGCAGGCGATGGGTCTGTTGCACGCAAAGGACACAACCAAATAAATATAAATAAAGAGTAAACAAGATGAGTAAACTAGTTTTCGACAATCTTTAAAAGACATTAACCATAATTTACTTGACCGTATTTCAAGTTAACTGGTTTCCTCTCATGCATAAATGTAAGTATTATTAAAAACGCTGAAAGTTTCAGGAGTCATATTGCGAGTTAGTCTGTCGCGAAAAGTCCGTGCAAAAATCCCTAAAGGAATTTCCTTTTGTGATATCGAATAAATCGCCTTCAACTACTCGTATAGGCAATTTGATTGCTTTGCCGTTCGAATAGTCGCTTTAAGTTAACTGGTTTTCTCTCATGCATAAATGTCGGGATTGTTAAAAACACTGACAGTTTCAGAAGTCATATTGCGAAATGGTCTGTCGCGAAAGTCAGTGCAAAAAACCCTGAAGGGATTACCTATCGTGATATCGAATAAATCGCCTTCAATTACTCGTACAGGCAATTTGACTGCTTTGCAGATCGAATAGTTGCTTTCAATTTAACTGGTTTTCTCTCAAGCATAATAGCATTATTAGTCCTGTGATTTCAGCTATTTGTCATTTTATGCCCTTTGGCTAAATTTCGTAAAAAAGTGAGGAGAGCAGGTGGAAAAGGGATTTCAGCTCAGTATTACATGATAAATCAAGGGCGATGCAACTTGTCGAGACGATTGCGTAACATGGAGGAGGGGAGGGGGTGAAGAATAAGGGAGTAATTGTCTTTTAACACTCAGACGAATATATTTATTTAGACTAAGAACACTTTGAAACGTAAATAATTGAGGAAGTAACTCGTTGGGCTTCCGCGGCGCGAGGAGTTCGACTAAGGAGTGTAATTATTTTTTGGATGAAGTCTGAATTATTCTCGATGAGAACAAAGCAATACGCCGAAACGGCACGGCATCCAGACTAAAACGGAACAAATGGAGAAAGGCTGGATCATAATTGAAGTTTAATTAGTTCGCGAAAAGCTCGAATCTCGCAAATTTGAGAGTTCAATCTCAGACTGACAATGAGTCATGCTTTCCTTAAAAACGTAAGCGTGAGTGCCAGATCACAATGGGCTATGGATTTTCCTCCGAGGGTTATCCCTCGGAGGAAAATCCAACGTATCAAAATCCTACCTTGACCGAGTCCTTTTTGCTGCACAGACATTTACCCACATTTGAAAATTTGGAACGCGATCTCCTCAAAACTTAAAAAATATGACATCCGCTGTTTATACACTGAAACAAAAACTCCGGCCGTGGGAGCCGCAATTACGGGCTATATAAACATACCGTCCGTTCCGGGCTCAAAGGCCGAAAATTTCGGCTGCTGGAGCCGTAGCTTCGATTTCTCCGGGTTCAGAGGCCGAAACGCCGGCTCCAGCAGCCAGAGTTTACGTCCCTTGAGCCCGGAACGGAGGTATGTCTATATATATAGCCCGTAATTGCGGCTCCCACGGCCGGAGTTTTTTTTCAGTGTACAAAGAGGGCTTCAACTATAATTGGATGTGTAGATTAATTTGCTCAAACTTCAGTTTTTGAATTAGCGCTCACTTACGTGACAATACAGTCTAGTTTAATCACCGTTTACCACAAGAGAATCTGAGATGTGACATATATATTTCGTTACGGCCGGATGCAACTATTTGAACTCGACGGATGTCCGTGTTGCATGTACAAAAAACTGAAGGGGTTCTGTGCACTTATGAAGAGAGTGTAGCATATTTCGGCGCATGCCTCCAGTCAATTTGCACGAGGGATCTAAGATTTTAAACTTGAGGAATTCCTAAAAACGGCCGCTCAGTCTCCACAATTCATCCCCTATATATGAATACCAAATGCAGTAAAGGCCGCGTTCTAAGTCGTTCCTCAAACGGCAAAGGTCCTTAGGGAGGCCTCACATGGTTTGCAATGTAACTAAAGGAGGCTTGCGGACGCCTTTGAAGTCATATATGATAAAATTGAAGATTGTCGAATCCCAGATAAAATTTAACAGAATACCTTTGACATAGACCCTTGGTAGCAACGATTTGTCTCTTTAAAACGCTAAGAATACAGGAAACTTAAATAGTGCCAGGTACGATGTCTCTAAAAAGAGACAAAAATAATGGCTTCCTATTGCATACTGCACTAGAAAAAAAATCGTAGAATTTAACATTCCTCCACGCTGTATTTCACACAGCGTAAAGGAATGGTAAATTCTACGAATTTTCAAGTCGATTCTGCCAGAGGAATGGTTACCTGTACCAGTATATAGTAACTTTTACCTTTCTTCTGGCAGAATTGACGATGTTTGAAATACAGCGTGAAGGAATGGTAAATTCTACCAATTTTTATTTCATTGTGCTGCCCATCATTGTCGTGCTGAGAGGAAAATGCCGTGTGAATATTCGAACATTGCTAAAATTCCATCACTACAAATATAACACATAAATCACTAATTTTATGATTGACTTAGGCATTTTAGTATTTGAACCCTCCAAAAATCTTGTTATATCCTGGTTCTATTAAAAATTCAAATAAAAAGTACTTGCTTTGGCGCAAATGGCGCTTTTTCTAAATAATATTTGATTGCAACACACATGAATCACGAATGCGACTTTTCCAATGTGCTCAGCACTTGGCTCAGCTCTTCAATGCAACAGACTCACTGTTGTATTTAAGTGTAAAATTACGTTTCCTCTATGACCCATGAAGAGGATGCTATGAATTGATAAGTTGCTGATCCTGCAACACATTGGCCGAGGATTGTCGACCACGAGTTTGAGCGTTGAATATAAATTGGAGCATCAGTTATCGAACAATAGTTCCGCGCTTTCCCGCTGTTTCAACGCTTCTTTTAACGACGCAGTCTTTGCAAGCACGCATATTTCTTCCGCGAGACGGCAATAAAAAATGGTACTTTCTGAGGAGAAAAATCATCGGGTCAAACCCTGCAGCGGCGAAGCGTGCAATTATTTTACCAACTACACCACTCTACCTCTTCTAATCTTTCCCTTGTGGTGTGAGCGGGTTTTCCTTTTTCCATCCATCCTCCGCCAAGAATGGGAGAATAAAGAGGAACCTTCGGTGCACTGTCGTCAGAAACAGTCGCCGTTGTGGGTAGGGATAAAAATGGACATATTTATTTTGATCCCCGAACCTTCTGTTCTGAAATACCCTCTCTCGTGGTTTCAACTGGAAGGAAGTGGCGTGTTTTGCGATTTATCGATTAATTTGCCACTTAAACCTATAGAATAAGATCGATAAATGGGGTGTTTGCAACGAATGCCTCAATAATCGACACTTTACCATAGCTTCAAATGGGGAAATTTCGATAGTCGATCGTTCACACCTCGCCACTGTTTTAATGTTACTACGAACATTAGAATGGTTGTAATACGGTGATACTAGTTGCTCGTTGACATTAATAGAATGAAATTATTTGTGTACCTAAGCTTTCTCACTCCTCTACTCTCTAACCCACAAAGCTTCTCTTGCAAAATATTTCGATTCAGTACGTAGGTACTCTTCAAAGCTTAACGTTGTTTTTCAAGACCTCCATCACAGATATATCCGTTTCCGCTGTGCTAAGCAAAATCGCCGCGTGAACATTCGAGGTTTGTCACATATATAATCAAAGAATACTCATTTTGAAGAAAAGTTATGAATATTTTTCATTGAAATTTTCTGTAACTTCGGATACAAATATGAACGAAATTCAACGAAAAATTGGATGATAAATATTTACGAATTTTCCAAATTAAACTCGTGCTTTGACAAAGGAAGTTAAGAAACAACCGGAGGCTCATACTGCGTTTTTCCTTAGCACGGTACGTTTGGCCTACCGATATTCAATCAGTGAACCGATTCAAAGCTTTTGCCCTGTATGAACATTCGAATGTTGCCACATGTACTCTCAGATAATACTCGTTTTTTAGAAAAGCTATGAATTGTTTTTTCATTGAAATTTTCAGAAACTCCAGAACAAATTACGAACAAAATTCTAGCAGAAATTAGAAGAAAAATACTTACAAATTTTCCCCAAAAAATCGTAATTTGTCAAAGGAGGTTTGGCAACGTCTGCAGGCTCATACGGTGTTTTTCCTTACCACGGTAGGTTTTGCCTAACGATGTTTAATTAGTGAGCCGATTCAAACTCTGTACACCGCATGAACATTCGAATGTTGCCAAATGTAATCATGAAATACTCATTGAAAATTTTAGAAACTTAATATCAAATTACGAACAAAATTCTACGAGAAATTGGAGGCAAAATATTTACAAATTTTCCCCAAAAAATCGTAGTTGGTCGAGAAAGTTTGGCAACGTCTGGAGGCTCATACGGCGTTTTTCCTTACCACGGTAGGTCTGGCCTAACGATGTTTAATCAGTGAACCGTGCGAATTTTCCCCAGAAAATCGTAATGGAGATGTTGCATATATGAGGAATTTGCGATTTGACTATTGATTATTGTGTAAAAGTTCGTGAGAAACACGATGGTGTCACTGGTTTTCTCTGAAATCAACTCTCAAGCTCAAAAGAAGCTCTCAAGTTGAGGCCAAAATGGAGGGGATATCCCACGCTATCCTGAGAGTCCACCTCTACACAAAGACAAACACAAATACATTGACAGGGCTGCCACTTTATTTGGGGACTCTAAAACTGAAAACACGGCATCACTGCTAATGTATTTGTTCCCTATCTTTCCATGGAGAGGTTGTCTTGATGTAGAAGTGGACTCTCAGAATAGCGCGGGATATCCCCTCCATTTTGGCCTCAACTTGAGAGCTTTTTTTGAGCTTGGGAGTTGATTTCAGAGAAAACCAGTGGCACCATCGTATTTCTCGTGAACTTTTACGTTTGAATCAACAGTGAAATCGCAAATTCCTCACGCATGCAACATCTTCATTGGTCGAAGGAGGTTCGGCAACGTTTGAAGGCTCATACGGCGTTTTTCCTTACCACGGTGGGTTTGGCCTAACGATGTTCAATCAGTGAACGGATTCAAAGCCCCCGCCTGTGAATCCGTTCACCTTTTTCGTGGAAAATCCCGCGGAAAAGAGAGACACCAGTGCGCTCCAATCACCCCCCNCTCCAATCCCCCCCCCCCCCCGCGCTCTCGTTCCGGAATAAATTAATTAATTCGCTCAAATAAACTTCTTAATTAAGTCGCGGAAGTGTTTTCAAGTTGATAAAGGATGAAGCCGCGCACTCTTTCCGTTTCGGCGAGTTGGCGGCGCCAGCTTCCCAGATCGTTGCCGAGTCGAGCACCGAAACGCAGCATTTTTCGCTTTTTTGGTGGGGTTTCGGGGGAATCCGGCAACGCTTTCAATCAAGGCCCCAGTGAGGAGTCACAAAATACTTGAGCCCCGAATGAAAAGTTGGCGTAGTTTATTCGCTTGACTCCCGAGCCGGCTAATCGCTAGATTGAAAATTGAAAGGGCCTTTCCTCGGTAATTTTGACACGTTGGTTCCTCGGCGCCAACTTGCCTCCTCGCTTCCGAAATTGAAGCCTTTTAATGCTAACGTTGGCACATATTAATCGATGATTGCGGAAAAAATTGTTATCCCTTAAAATTGTGGCGCCACCGCAATGGAGAATTTATCCAAAGATTTTTATCGCTTTATTTGAGCGTGTTTAATGATTTGAGTTTGCTGGAATTTTCAGAATGTTTTTCTGATATCGGAAAATTTAGAAACAAGATTTAAAAATTAGAAAGTGTACCACCTCGTTACGTCATCTGGCGGCAGTTCTCATTTAAACATTAATTTTCCCGTCAAATCTCATAAAAAAATCACTCCCAAATGAAATGTATAATATAATAAAATAAACATTTAACAAAAGAATAAGTATAAGTGAAAAATTTGATGCTTACCTTCTGTAATAAAACACGCATTCCTCATATACGGCGCACGGTGGATCAAGTCAATAGGAGAGGTTGGACACAATTTAAAAACGATAAACGCTCATAACTCCGGTTATACAAAACTTTGAGGTTCAAAAAGTGGCTCCATTAGTCTCCTTGTGAAATTGTCCTCTACAACCAATTAACCACCCCTTAAAATGTGACGAAACAAACATCTAAATTTGCGGTTTCAGTCCAAAATTCTACGCCCGACCTCCCTAATTGACTCGATTGTTTGTGCAGCGTTTCCCCAGCATGGGAGTATTCTACCTATAGTGCCACAAAAACATACTGTTTTATTCCAAACCGTCTACAATTTCTCTCGGCACGAAAGAGAGGTCTTCGGAGCGTATTGGGGTGGATCTCCGTTTTCGCGTGAGCCCTGTGCTCCATAATACTCTATGCTTTACGGGGCTCATATGGAAATCGTCAAGATGCGCCCTTACATCAGTGGAGCGACGAAGTGACAGAGCTATTTTGACATGGCCGAGGTGAATTCCAGACGAATGAGAATAGGGATGAGGGGGAAGAGATGGGGTGAAATTGAGACGTAGGTCTATTCGTCGTCCCCCTGACGTAAAGGCGTCTCTCAATTTGCACGTAAGCCTTGTTCTCCATATAATCCCACGATTTGTAGAGCTCACGTGGAAAAAGAGATACGTCCTTACGTCAGAGGTTGGACGTATTCGGCAGACGACGGCGGGCTTTTCACAAATAAAGCGCTTTTAGTTTCCTGCTTCGCCCCCGTTCAAATTAAATTATGCTCGTAAGTTCACGAGCCACGCAGTCCCGGAATATCATGGTCTATGGGCAAATGCACTATGCATTTTTTCAGCGGGACAGTTGCGCTGGTCACAGAATCGTATTTCGATGTATATTTCTTGTAGATTAGCTGAAAATAATAAGATATGCTCAAATCGCAAATTTCCACGTTAAAGATTAACCAAAATATAGGTTAGCCTAGCGGTCAGCACGCGTCTGACTCAAGACCAATTAATAGGTCCCCAGTTCGAATCCTGGTATTGGCAACGCATTTTGACGGAGCTGACGAGTGGATCTGCAGATCTAGATTCTACTCGATCTTAATCCTTGAAAATTTGAAAGCCGCGGCATGGATGTGCCAAAGGATCCCTGATGTCTACTGACAATAAAAAGAATAATCTCTACTTTAAACTCTCGTTTGTAGATGGCTGTAGATTCCTAAACTGATATAGAAGCCAAATAAACTGCAAAAATAAATAAAGATATATAGGTTAATACGGCAAAACTCGATTCTTTGACTAGCGCAACTGGTCCATTGAAAATAACGCAACGTTTGAAAATCAGGCCAAAAAACTATTCGCTCCCATAAGATCGAAAAAATAATCCTCGAAACATTAATTTCATCGACGTTGGTAGTAATGACAACCATATCAAAAAGTTCAGACTTACCCAGAGACGATATTTTTGAAGACTTTTCCATCGCCATTTCCCCCATGGTGGGAAGGTTACTTTTGAAAGACAACGCTTAAAATCGTATAATTTCGGCTCTCGACCTGAATGGAGGAGGAATTCTTTTCCCGATCCTAATTTTCGAAAACTCACCTGGCGAAGTGATCACCGCGATATTAATCAGTTATCGTAACTTGGAATTTATCTTATTTTTGCCCGAAACGAATTATTACTCTCAGGGTGCTGCATATTTTACACAGGAGAAAAATACTTGCAAAACTTTAACCAAGTCTGATTACACTTGTTTTTTTTTTTTTTTTTTTTTTTTTTTTTTTTTTTTTAAATCAATCTCTTCATATGGTTCCACAGGTATTCCAAATGAATCACACAATGTGCCACTAACCGATTCGCTTCGCTACCACAATTGAGTCGTTCACATTTTCCTCGAATTTTTCGCAGCCCTTCTTCCCTCCTCTGACGTGGCCTCAGGTGAATTTTCACAAACGGAAAGCATATTTATTTAAAAGCGAGGTAAGAGAGTGTGGAATAGAGAACAATACTGCGTTTCATGTACTCGTGCAGATTTTATGAGGATTTAACCTCTGAGTATGAAAGTAATTCCATACATACTGTGGCGCACAACAGACAAAAAACCCAGCCAACAGTAGTGCAAACAACTTGACGGAGAGTTTTTCCTTTCATTCTTTTCAAAAAGTGTTTCATTTAATCATTTGAAAGGAAACTTTTACCACACATGTTGCGTACGCTTTTTGGAGTTGTATCCTGCCTTTTCCATGCTTACACAAGACTTAAGTGTTTCTCAAGATTTTTATAAAGTAAGTTTAGTAATTTTTTCATACATTAAATCGTCATGGAAGCGTTCTCCTATACTACCACGCTGAGAAAAAACGCCGTATGAATCTTCAAGCGTTGCCAAATTTCCATTTATTAAACAAGAATTTTCTGGTAAATTTATTCATGATTTTTTTTGTGAAAAATGTCCAATTTTTCAGATAATGTTGTTTGCAATTTCACCTAAAGCTTCTCAAAATTTAAAAAAAAAATATTCCTAACCTTCTTCGAAAAAAGACATTTTATTCAAGAAATTTGGTAACTCTCGAATGTTCATACGGCGTCCTTCCTTAAAACGGCAGTATAGGATTGGAAAAAAAAAAATAAAATCATTATCTTGCGTATTTTATACTGTAGAGTGCGGTAAATTCGCTAACTCATTTTTACCAATAATGTCAGTTCGGTGGTTTTGCCCTTAAGACGGGGCCTCTAAGGGAAAGGATCCGTTTCAGGAACAACCATGAACCTAAAACCTCTCATTCTACGATACGTACGACATGCAGTGGCGTGGCGTGAATTGCGATGTACCGATTGTCATGCCGTTTAAACTCATGGTAAAGAATCAATTATTGAGGTGTTTGCTGCGAACGCCCTGTTTTTCGATCCTTTTCCATAGATTTAAATGGTAAGGAATCGATTATTAAGGGTTCGCTGCGAACGCCTTGTTTATCGATCCTTTTCCATAAGTTTAAATGACATAACAATCGATGCATCACAATTCACGCCACGCCACCGACGACGTGAGTAATCAAGTCTCGAAGATAGGGCAAAGGCAGCTTCTCAGAGATCGGATGAAATTTATTCTCGTATACTGAAATTAGGATAATGGCGGGCCCGAACCGGGGGCCTACGCTCGCGGGATTGGAAAAGTTGGAGCCATGCGCGGGAGGCCCCGACGGGACTTGTGCCGACGCTCCATATTTTCCTGCTAATTGAAGCGATAATAATGTTGTTCGAGGAGGCAACTTTTCATCAATGCCGGGAAAAAAGACCGGGAACTTCTCGAAACTTTTCTTTGGCCGGGTTTTTTCGTCCTGTCGGATTCGCTCTCTTCTCTCTTGCTCCGTCGAAAGAGGAAGAGAGAGGACTCCGAGGAAGAAACGGCGTATGAATATGTCGACGTAGCGAAATTTATTATAAAAATATCTATTTTTTGGGGGAAAATTACGTATATGCAGTACCGAGGATTGAAATCTTTGGAAGAATCCTCCTCCGGAATCTTTGGATCCTCTTTATTCAAGGAGGAATGAGAGAATACTCCGAGGAAAAAACGGCGTATGAATATTTCGACGTAGCGAAATTTATACTAAAATATCTATTTTTTGTGGAAATTACGTACATGCGGTAACGAGGATCAAAATATTTAATTTAAGATTATATTTTTCAAAGACCTTGCGTATTTTGCATACAGTAACCCTATACTGCTGTGCTAAGGAAGAACGCTGTATAGACATCCAGGAATTGTCTCTCTTACTCCGTCGAAGGAGGAAGAGAGAAGATTCCTAGGAAGAAACGGCGTATGAATATGCCGAAAAAAAAATCCGTATCCGTATCCGTAGAAATATGCCGTAGAGAAATTTATTATAAAATTTGTATTTTTTGGGGAAAATTACGTAAATGTGGTTACGAGAATCAAAAGCATTAATTTAAGATCATCTTTTTCAAAGACCTTGCGTATTTTGCATACAGTATCCCTATACTGCCGTGCTAAGGAAGAACGCTGCATAAACATTCAAGAGTTGCCAAAGTTCCCTCGCTAAAACATGTATGTTTGACGACATTCATGCACTTTTTTCTTTGAAATATTCATACATACTAGATTACATTGCGTGCGAAATTATCTGAAAATTTTGGGGGAAATATTCAAAGTTTTCCCTGTGAATTTGGTTTTTTATCGAAAGAAATTTGGCAACGTCTGAAGGCTCATACGGCGTTCTTCCTTAGCATGGCAGTGTAGGTCGAAATATCTGCATTGATAGCGAAGAGAGCGGTTACTATCAAATTTGCAAAATCGAGTCTCCTTAAAAATGCATCTATTTTCTTCCAGATGAAATCACGGAAATAGCTAAAACAGCGAAATTCATCTTAATTGTGTCAAAACGAGACATGTAAGAAAGCCGTAAGTGCGCAAACAATGACTTAGTTTTAGGCAAGACAGCAGTAAGTGACAGTATTCCTCCGGAGAGTCAATCAAAACTGTGCTTTCAAGTAAAGTGCCGCCCTCTTCTAACCTGAAAATGTGTTTGTTATGTGTTCAAAACGCAACCACGAAAGCATGCAGAATATAGCTGTCTTGCCTAAAACTAACCTAACGTGAAAATGAATAATATACCCATGCCAGATTCAGTACCTACTCAATACAATTTTGTCAAAAAAACCGAAGAAAACTTTGCATGAACTTTCAAGAAAATTCGATTTTGATCGGAGATTTGGCTACATATTCATAGTCATGAGACTTTTTTTCGTACACTGCAGTATTAAATGCCTGAGTTCCTGAGCTGTATCCAAAACCTGAGATGAAAACTTCGTAGAGGGATTTAAAAACGATCGTACATAGATTTTAAGGACTGTTGCATCGGAAATAAGTTACCCACTCGAAGCCCTCCCCCCCCCACCCGAAGTGCAAAAACTTGTTTTCCACTTCTAGTGAAAAGAAATTTAATCTGCGTTATAAAATTGGTGGTAATGCATGTACTCGATGCTAAGTATAGACTTTCTATAGCTTTTCGCTTGGCTCCCATCTGATAAAGAAAAGTTCTTCTCAAGTCAGCGCTTAAACCATAAAAATCCAGCAAATATTAAAAATGTATGAATACCCTAATTAATCCTGTATACAAAATGTTTACCTCCAATAATCTATAAAGAACTTTACGTGACAGGGTTTCTTATCTCTCAAGCGTGCGACAGGTCCATTTTCTCCCCGTTTCACTGGTTTATTTTGCCAGTTTTCCGTGAAGGCATACTCTTTAAATGAAAAGGAATAAAAATTATAAAATTTTGCAGTTTTGGCAAAAAATTTCGTGTCCGACATCTCCCGAAGGCCGGTTCGTCCATCTATTGGACTGCATTTATCAATTAGGAACTATAAATTTCGGCCCAGTTTAAAAATAACGTATGTGCCATTAGTTCCCCTATGCACATAAGTGTTTTTTTCTGATGAGCTAGAATTTATAGTTCTAAATTGCAAAATGCAGTCCTATTTGTCAGTTTTTGTTTTCGGCGCACAATGGATCAAACCCACGTGGGAGAGGTCAAACATGAATTTGTTGACTAAAACTGCAAATTGTGCGTTCATTTCGTCAAAGTTTAAATTTTGAGGAGTGCTTTCGACAGGAATTTTATGAGGGAACCAATGCGACAATTTTAAAGGCCTCGACATTTTGTAAAAGCGGAGTTATGAGCTTTCAAAGTTTCTAAATTTTGTCCAAGTGCTTCCATTGACTCACGTCCTTGTACGGAGTCTCAAGGCCATCCGTATGAGAACGGGACGATCATTTTAAGCCTTTACAGCCACTGAGGAGGGTATCGGCCAGGTTTATTGCCTGTAAAACGGTTGTTAAACTGCTAAACAGCTGTGGCTACAGTGTGGTCCGCGACTCGTTTGAGAAAGTAACAGGTGGGCGCCAACCTTAATCTGCTGTGCTAGGGAAGAACGCCGTATGAACATTCGAGAGTTGCCAAAGTTCCTTCGATAAAACGTGTATTTTTGACGACATTCATGCACATTTTTCTTTAAAATTTTCAGACATATTAGATTACATTGAGTACGAAATTATCTGAAAATTTTGGAGAAATATATTCCAAGTTTTCCCTGTGAAATCGGTTTTTATCGAAGGAAACTTGGCAACGTCTGAAGGTTCATACGGCGTTCTTCCTTAGCATGGCAGTAATGCTCTCGCTTCAGATGAATCTACTCGTATGTATACCTGTGCGACACGGTTAAGAGGTTGGCTTGTTAGACGTCATACATTGAGTGAGTTTATCATACGCAAGTGTGAAAGTAAATGGCTTATAGAAAATTCATAGAGTGCATAGAGTCGTAATGTAAATAGGAGAGCTGATGGTGCCACTTTTAATCATTTTCCAGGTCCCAAATGCCGAGACTCTTGTTTCACACCGTGTCACTTTTTCGACACAGTTATCGCAATTTTCGAGTTAACCTGTCTCTAAGGCTTACATTATTTTTAAAACGGGCAATATGAATGCGAGGTAACTTGAAATACAGTAGCTAACAAGTCAACATGCCTTATTTAACGAAGCAGTTTACTTGAGTTAGGTTCCAACCTAAGAATACAACTATATCAACCTCGGTGTGTTGCGCAGTATCAGGCGCAATTGAAGGCGTTTTATATTGGTCCGACTCATAGAGTACATTGAGTCGTAAGTAAGTGGGAGAGCTGGCGCCACTTTTAGGAATTTTACAGGTTCCGAATGCCGAGACTCCTGTGTCACGACAGGTCACTTTTTCTATACATAATCGATTATTTTCGATACACGGGGAGCCGGCCATCCGATGCAAACAAAGATATAGGAATTATTACGTATTCTACATCACCATTTCGGATCGAAAAAGTGACCGAAGCTCGGCGCACACCGGGCATGGAACTTGTCGACCAGAACATGGCACCAGCTCTCCCATTTACAATACGACAATTTGTACTCTCTGAGAAAATTCCATGGAGTTGAATTTTTGGTTCAATTAAGCATAATTAAAAATAAGAGAAATCCAGACACTGTAACATGAAGCAGTAAGTAGAGAGAGAGAGAGAAGGATATTTTTAACAATATTAAAGTGCTGTTCTAATAAATCAGCACTCGAATGTATGTGAATGCATAGACAAAAATAATAGATTTACTATTATTTAAGTGCTGCGCTAATAAAGTAACACTGTAATAAATATAAATGTTATGGACATAAAGATTAAATTGAATAATACATATAAGTAAGTAGACAGATATAATAATAGATTTAATAATACAGTGAACCTCAGATTATCCGAACTCACTTCTCGAAACATTCCTCACTTTTACTTACGGTCACGAAGGAAAATTTTTCCTAGGAGGTTTTTCGGGAGAGCAAAAAAGCTATCTCCGTTCCTTATTTGTCATGATTAAAAGGGAACAATTATTGGAAACTAATGTTTAGTTGGTTTTCACCATGCTTTGAGCATTTTTAAAATAGCCCCAAAAGTTAGGAAATTCGGAGGGAAACCCGTACGTATTACCCGTTTACGTATTTTGCGAATCAGGAACCAGCTCCATTACCTCGAGATAATGTAAATTTGGAATTATGGTTTTGAGCCTGTTACTTGAAGATTTCGATTGATTTAAGGCTTAGCGAAGAGTCATATTGAACATCATACTTTGCGTGGCACACTACCCAATGATTTTATATTGTGGAGTATGATTCCATAATCGCCCCATTTTCGTGACGGAAAGTTTGAAACTTTCGCAAATCTGGGCGGATGCATCGTTAAAGTGGGCGCCCTCGTCGTCGGCGGGCGCCAAAAAACAGGCCGGGTCCCTGACAGGGACAACGCGCCATTAGAGCGCAGCGCCCCGCTCGAAGTTTCCGAAGAGCGAGCGTTTTTTGAGCGCGCCAACATCAGCGGATGACGTTTATTAGCGTTTCGAACTCTAATTAAAAGCGCCGAAGAGAATGAGGGCCTCCGTTGTTGTCTTGCTCCTTTCCACTCACTGCTCAGTTCGAAGCACCCATTGTTACACACTCACGTATTGAAGTATGATCATCTGGAAGGGTAGGGATTCGATCCACATGAATGGATCGAAAAATGGAAACGTGAGTCGATCGACAAACCCTTGAATCGATCGAATTTTGTCGACGGAATCGGTGTCAATTGATTCACGTCGATCTACTCACGTTTTCTTTTTCGATCCATTCATTTCGATCGAATTGACGCGGGTATCTTTTTAAATTAACTGTCAATCGAATCGATGTCAATTGATTCATGTCGATCGATTCACGTTTTCATCTATTGACACCGATTAGATCGACAACCATGAATCGATTAACAAACCTATGAATCGATCGACAAACCCCTGAGTCGATTGACGAACCCCTAATCGAATTTTGTCGACGAAATCGGTGTCAATTGATTCATGTCGATCGCCTCGCGTTTTCATTTTTCGATCCATCCATGTCGATCGAATGCATAACCTCCGATTATCTGATCTTCGCGTCCAGAGAAAGAAATCGGCTAGTTGCGCTGGTCACAGAATCCTGTTTTGATGTTTTATTTTGTGGATCAGCGAAAAATATTACGATCCGTCCAAACAGCAATTTCCTACGTTCAATCTTAACCGAGATATCGCGCTTTGAAAAATTTATCTCTGCACGGAAAAAAAGAGGTAGGGGTTAAGTCCCAACCGTTGGATGATATGGACATTCCCAATTAATTGCGGTAATACCCCGATTAATTGTGGTAGTATCCCAATAAATTGTGGTAGTATCCCGATAAATTAGGTTACTAACCCAAATATTGCGGTACTACCCCAACTTGAGTTGCGGTGCTACCAAAATTAGTTGGAAATGTCCATATCATCCAACAAATTGGGGTAGTGCCACAATGGACCACTAGACAGGGTACGAGTTTAAGCATTCTGATACATGTTTCTTAACCAGAATTTCACTTAGAACACGATTCGCGCAACGAAAATTACCGATATCAACTCCTAACGGAGATATTAACGTTTTTTTTTTCACATTGGTCACGAGGAATTTGAACTGCCCGCTCACAAGAAACTCAACGCTCTACGTGAGTCGAATCGCGCACTACAACGGTTTCAGCAAGCTTCTCAATTGAGCAATGTTCATTTCCCACCATGTGTTGTTCAAATTATGAGCAATTTGCTATAGCTAAGCCAAAGCGTCAAAATCGAGGTTGCCACATTTTTAAATCGCAGATACTGTCATGATAACGTTTAGCGCGCGATGTGAATCACGTAGAGTATTGAGTTTTCATGAGCGGGTGGTTTAAATTCACGCATCAAGAATCATTAAATATCTTCGCGAGGAGTTGATTTCGGCATTTTTCGTTGTGCGCATCGTGTTTTACGTGAAATTTTGGTTAAGACACATGAATCAGAATGCTGAAATTCGTACCTTGTCTAGTGCTCCATTGTTTTTCCGTGGGCTTTCTTCCCTATCAAGGCAGATACGGTATTGGACTCCACGTCCGCTTGGCAGCACCGATCTCCAAATAGTGGTGCAAGAAAGAATATAAATTTAGCTAAGGGGCACCCGAGGAGGGGTGGGCGAGCGGGCGGGGGGGGGGGGGGGGGGGAGAAAAATGAATTACATTTTATTCATTTTTGTCGCGGCGTTTTAAAGTAATTAATGAGCTGATATTTTTCCCCGCCCCGAGTTTCTGGAGCGGAGTCGTTTCCGAAATGATAAATAAAGCGTCCTCAGTCTTTGTCTCTTCAAGTTCCGCCTCTATCAACTCCGCTCGGGGAAAGTTACAGCGTCGTCTCCAATTTCCCCGCTTCTCTGCAGTAACGACGTAACTCAATCTCCACACGAGCCCTGTTTTACGTGTGAATCCGTGGTTTTTGGGGCTCGTGCTGAGATCGAGGTACGCTGTTACGTCGGAGGAGCGAAAATTTAGCTCGCTCGCCGAGGAAGACCCTACTTTTTGGGTTATTTAAACTCTCGCATTGCTCGCTTTGACAAATTTGATGTGCCTCGCTGCGCTGAGTGATCACTGGCCCAAAGTGCCCAGGTGATTATCAGTGGCGTGGCGTGAATTGCGATATATCGATTGTTATGCCATTTAAACCTATGAAAAAAGATCGATTATCAGGGTGTTCGCAGCGAACACCTTAGTAATCGATTCTTAACCATAGTTTCAAATGGCGAGATATCGATAATCGATTATTCACGCCACGCCACTGGTGATTATCATTCACCACTGATGCACTGCATATCGCATATCGGACTGCATATCGTAATAAGGTATTACGATTTCTGGTTCGTTTTTGAAAACACTCATCTGCATAGGAAAACTATCGGCGCGTACGTTGTTTTTAAGATGAGCTAAAAATAGTATATGTATACAGTATAACAAGAAACACAATCCAACAGTGGGGAAGAATGCTAAACGTACAAACATAACCGCAGGACGTTTCGGCTGGCGACCCAAGCTTTTCTTTTTTTTAAGCTATTATCAACAGCTTAAAAGATATACGAATAAAAGTAAGGCGAAAATAGAATATTGTATATATGTATGATATAAAGTTCCTACTAGCAAAATAAGATCCGATTGCGTGCTCATCATTTTGTCAAAAATTTACACACAATTTCTCCTGAACAATACAGAGCAGTGGCAATTTTGAAGGTCGGTAACACTGATTTGGTCCATTAAAATCCACTGAAAATATCGCTTTAAGCACCGAAAATCGATTGTATATTACAAATTCAAATGGAGAAAAATCGGATGACATGGTTATTGATTAAAAATCGAACTACATACAGTTGAAATATTACTTGTTTACTTTATTTTTTTGCTTGTAGCTCAATTTTTGACCAATTACAATGTTTTAAAACCAACGACACCGAGAACCGTTAATTTTAACATACACAAGGAGAAATTAGTTTGTCAAATTAACGTGTCTTTTTTTTTTTTTTTTTTTTTTTTTTTTTTTTTTTTTTTTAAGTATGAGATGTTCGTCTCATCCAGCCATTCTGCAGTCAACTGAGCATTCCAAAAATGTAAAATTAACAACATGGGCAGTTTTGACAAAACTTTTGAGGTCACTGCACAGTCATTTAATAACCAAAATGTTACTTCGAAATACTTCATTTTTCGACGTGGGCATGAAAATCGCAAAATCGTTTAATCTTTAACGTGCGGATACGTTTATTCGCTAAACGCTGCAACCATTCCGAGCCCCCTGCTTTACTCATTGGATTGAGTGCTTACTTTGGTCTGTTTGAAATTGAACGAATGGAAACATCTTGACAGCTCTCTCTCTTAAAAAGCAGCGGTACGATGTGCGAATGCTCACGGGGGTAGTAAGAAGCGTAGGGGGTGGGAGTCGGAGGGGGAGCTTCCCTTCGCGAAGTGTCTAATTCTGGCCTCACCTCTGATTTTCGAGCAAGCTAAACCCTAATTTTGCTAAGTGTTTCCTATGATTCCATGCGCCCCGGCGCCGACGCACAGTGTATATCGAGTTAAGAGAAGAGGTCGGACAAAATTTGAAATTTTTAAAAGCTTAAAACTCCTTTAAACTAAAGCTTCAAGATTTTAAAAGTGGTTGCATTGGTTCTCTCGAGAAATTTACTTCAAAAAGCACCCGTTGAAATTTAATATGTGACGAATTAAACATTGAAAATTGCAGTTTTAGTAAAAAATTTCATGTTCAACCTCTCTGATTGACTCGTTCCACTGTGCGGCGAGCGTACGGTGGGATGAACGTCAAACTGTCTGAGCCCACGTTTGCTTAGAGGTATCGTAAAACTTGGACCGGGTCCAATATAGTAGGGCTTCTTTCTCAGTAAATTTACAAATAGAAACTCGCCCGTAATACCATGCGGGGTTAAAGCTTTTTTATTCCGGGTTTGAACAATTTCCTACGGTTTCTTACCTAACCTCTTTCATGCCTTCACGGTATGTCTATTTTGCATTTCGGAGTATGAAATAGATATTTCTGATTTGCTCGATGTGTCAGTTAAATAGTAAAATCAGGCATTTTATCAAATTCCTGGGCATATCATCAAATATTCTAAATTAGATTGAACTTCGCCTTTTCCCCCTGATTTTAGGCAAAATAACTCATTGCTTCAGTAAGAAGAGATTCTCTGTAAAAATTTGCATGGCGCAATTGTATTTGAAACGATTTTTAGCTCCTGGACGAACATTCTTCTTGAAAAATGGCCATTTCTCCACCTCGTTACATTTTTCTTGAAATTTTCAGCGTGTCATAAAATGCATCGTTTTTAAAATTTTAAAATTTGAATACATGAGAGGCGTTTAAGGAGGAAGAAAAAAGAAGAGTTGGTAGATTTGATCGGTTATATTCCCCCAAAATATTGAAATTTGGGAGCTCTCTGTCATTAATTTACGAAACTCTGTTAACTGCCAAAATTTGACCAGCTACCATGCCTGAATTGACTATTTGCCTACGATAGATGCAATTTTCGTGCGATTCAGGCTGTGAAAATTCTAATTAGTGTCTGGAGAGGACATTATTAACAGGCGATTTTTTTATTCGCAAGCAAGGGGCAGTTTCGCTGGTCATAGAATCGTGTTTTCATGCTTGACTCTTGTAGATTAGCTAAAAATAATAAGAGCTCCAAACTGCAACTTTCTACGTTGAATATTAACCTTGATATCGCGCCCTAATTGAAAAACTTGATTTATGACGTCATCCACCGCGGTAGTACATACCATGTGGATTGCATTTTGCCAAAAGAAACCAAGAGCATTCCAATGCTGCTAGGATTGTGCAACTTACATTCTTTGCAAGACAATTACTGAAATCAAGCAAAAAATTAAATTTACAAAGGTAATTTTCGTCATGAATTTACAGTTTATTGCGAGTAAAGATGAATTTTCTCTAGATGATCAGTTTATATTTGCAAGGTGAACAATATTGCACAAGCTTAGCGACATTCGAGTTCCCTTGGTTCCTTTTTGCAAAATGCAATCCATGTCATGCACAATTGCACACCCGCTGTGGATAACATGGATTGCGTTTTGCAAAAAGGAACCAGAAGCATTGCAATGATGCTAAGATTGTGCAAATACATCCTTTGCAGGAAATAACTGAAATCGTGAAAAAAATATGAAATTTACATGGTCATTTTTGTCTGAGATTCACGGTTTTCAACGTGTAAAATAGAAACTGTCAATGGATGATCAGGTTTGCTATCCAAGACAAAAGAAATTGCACAATCTTAGCAACATTGCAATGCTCGTGGTTCCTTTTTGCAAAATGCAATCCACTTCAAAAGCCCAACTTTTCAAAGGGCAATATCCCGGTTAATAGTGAAATTTACTTCGAAAAAGCTCTTATTATTTTTAGCTATTCTACGAGAATCTAGCATGAAAACACGATTCTGTCACCAGCGCAACTGGCCCATTCTCCTTGGTGAGTTTGAAATCCGAGAAGGAACGTCTACTGAGCGGAACTCGAAGGACCCTTCCTTCCCGCGTCTCAATTCGTCGCGCGCTCATCTGATGTAAGGCGCATCTTCATTTCCACGTGGTCCCTGGAAAGCAGGGAGTTATACGAAGGGCAAGGCTCATCCCAAAATAGTGTAACGGCGTCACGTCAGAGGAGCGACGAATTTGGACGGGAGCAGTGCGGTCTAAGAGCTCTCGGCTTGCGGTTCGCGGGACCAACAAACGGAGGACGTGCAAGACGGCAGCTTCGCTCGGGTGACGTTTGCATCTTCCAAGCCGACGTTATCCTGTCCGCACAAACTGATCCCGAGCAGAAACACAAGCTTCCTCTCGATTTACGACATCCCGTTGCCAGTCAACGCGAATTTCGGGACGACGAGACTCCTTGCAATGAACTTACTGTTGCCACTGTAGACGCTATGGTACAATGTAGCATCGCATCCATGATTTTGGACTCCATGATCAACTATATAATGTTCGGTTGCTCATCACGTCCAAGATCTTGGACTCCATGCTCGCTTTAATGAGGGATAATTGTTTAGAAAAATCGAAGTGAGCATAGCGCCCGAAATTGTGGGATGCAGGTATTGTCCGACAACACACGAGCATATGGTCCAAAAATTTATTAAGACAATTTGAGTGAAATAATGACGTAAAAAAAAGTTTTCGTAAAAAATTGTGCATTGGTTAGGTTAAGTTAGATTAGATAAAAAAATTATACGATTTTCTATCACGATGAACTTTAAAACTAAGAAAGCTCTATTTGCTATTGGACTCCATGCTCAAGCAAAGAAGTGAAAAGTTTGGCGGTGAGCATGGAGTCCAAGATCTTGGACGAGACGAGCAGGCAAGTATATCAAGGGTGAGCATGGAGTCCAATATCATGGACGCGATGCTACAGAATCGACGCTATTAGTGTCGTATCACAGTCGGGGTCGGTTGTATTGAATTGGATCCAAACAATAAAGCATAACCTCACATTGACGGTGGGTTGACGTTTCCGTACAGCATTTCTGACTTTTACATTTTTACACATAAACCAGGTTTGATATTTCCGCACAAAATAAATCAGTAAAACGTTATTTTTGGTTCGATCTGGTAAATGAAATTTGGGTGCGAATTTGAAGGTTCCATCAGCTACCATAATCTGGCTGTTTTCCACCAATAATCGAAGATTAGTTTCAAACGTAACGCTAACTATTTATTCTCCTTAAAGGTTAAATATTGTCCCTCCTGCGACATTTTGGGCATCCGAGGTGGACAAAAATACGACAAAACTCAAGCTAGGACACCTTCCACGAGCGACGTTGCCAGATGTAACTTGTGCGAAAACGTCAATCACACTCATTGTCTAGATATGTCAATATCCAAGATTTTGTGCGGAAAATGCATACTGCCACGTTGACCACCCCCCCCCCCCCCCATTATTCATCTGAATTTCACTTTTTCACTGTCAATAAGTCAGAAATGGTGACTCCTAGTGACTTAATCCCTTATGTTTGTTTGCCTCCCAGGAACTACTCCTTTCAGCCTCCTCATCTTATTGGCGCGTATACGTAGTATACCGCCTTTGCGATCGTTTCGAACCCTGCTCGATACAATAACCGAGTCCCTTAGTTCCTTACCGAAAAGTGACTACCGCGAACTTCTGAGATTTTCCAAAGGGTGTAAAAAGTTTATTTATCCGTCAATAATTATGATTTACAGTTGTTTCTCATTCTGGGGCTCTCTAGTTTATGTGCAGTGAATACCAAGAGTCTACGTTACTTGGTTTTCTTAAAAAAAGCCTAAGAGTACGACGCGCTGATTTAAAATATGCATATATAAGCAGAATCAAGCGAACTGATTCGAGGATGGCTGAGCAGGTCGGCACTCTCGGAATGAGAATTTAACTCCTCCGTTTTGTTCAAAACGTTGCTTTGACAGATCTCCACACCTCTGTTATACTTTTCAAAAGTTGGTACCCGTGCTCTGATAGTGCAATCTGTGTAAGTGCAATCTGTGATGAGCCTCGAGACTCATTAGACCATTAGCTAAACGTGGCTCATACAGGAATCCACTTACCCCTCTCTTCCCCACGCTCCTCATCACTGCGTCGGCGTCTCGACGAACAATAGCTAATGACGGTCGCCAAGCGAGGCCGGGATCCTCAGCCCCTCGCCCAATTACTTACGCTTCATTAACCATTTCACCGTCACGCTAGGATTAGCCCAATTTTCAAAAAAAAATTGTTTCGCGAGTTTTTAGCAATTTTTTCCTTACTCTCCGTTGAAACACGAATTAAAAGAGTTCTCATTCATAAAAATCGGCCAAATAGAAGAGAACTTACAGTATTCGAAATCCGAAGAAATCAACAAAACTTCTCCAAACAAAAAATAAAATGAAGGGGGAAAAAAGAAATGTGTAAATTACAATTTAATATGATTGACCTCAGAATGTGACAAGCAATTCAATTATAAAAAGGAGAAAAAATTGAGTGAAATTACAAAAAATTAGACTCTTGCAAGGAGCTTCCTTGTATGAGTTTTGACCTGAAGACAAGTAAATCCCGTTATATCATTAAAACGAAATTGACTCCATAGTTTAATGCCTAAGTTTCTTGAATACGATTATTTTAAGCACTCGAAAATTTATACCAGCAATTTTACCCATGGGGTGATTTCCTGAGAGCTGATAATATCACGAATTTTTCATAGAGCCCTTCAAAAATGGCTTGCTTTTTGGGCAGCCGATTCGGCCATCAAACCGGGGTTTAAATGGAAGCTGATAATAACACAAAGCTCTGAGAAAAATTTTGAGATGAGTATAGGAACGGTTTGTAAATTACGATGAGAGGCGGGCATTCTGTTCAGCATATCAATACATAAGTATTTTCACACGTAGAATTTAATTTTCACGTCAGGGAGTCGACATATTTTGATTTTTTCGATTTTATACGGAAAATGTATGGTTTTTCGGGATTGAAATTACTTACAATTGTTTCATGAAAAATGAATGCACCCAAAATGACTATAGCATTTTGACTTTCACATACGTGCACTCACTAAATTGATTGGTAAATTCAAAGAGTGGGTACATCGACCTGGTATATCAAGTTTCTGCGATTTTTTACGGCAAATCGGTAGATTTTCGGGATGTGGATTGCTTACTTTCAATTCATAAATGAATAAAGCATGGACATGGTTGAGCTCCTTTGCATGAAAAGACGTTTAAAATAACAAAATCAAAACATATTTAATACAATTGCATTTATATCGAGTCAATTTCTTTTCAATAATATAACGGGATATATAATACCGGTGATTTGGGTATTTTAGCCCCAAAATACCTTTAAATCGACTTTATCTTCTAGGAGTTCGACAGAATTTTTCCTTTCTTCGCTTAAATTATTCCGTAGCACTTTTCTTCAAGAATCTGATAAGATTTTGCTTGAGGCAGATCAAAAAACTTAAATTTGTTCGAATAGCTTTCTAGATTCACAATACACGGTCTCGTCAAGGTGCGTCGTTGACCTTGCAGTGTTGGATCGTGAATTCTCTTGTTGTGCTGCTTGCCTTTTTTGAAATCTCTGTAAATGAAAACTAAAGGGGTTGATATGTGCGAGTTAATGACGCCAACACATTGTGTTGGAGTTCACTGCTTGTTTTTTGTGTCTTCCCGCCCCAGCTTTCTTGTTACCGAACCTAACACTGCGTTGAGAATAGTCTAAATATAATACATTTCTTTCTATGTCATGCTTGTAAATTTTTCCAAGTGTAAATGTTGTACTACATTTTGGCAAATCAAATTATTATTAGATTCTGCCTTTCCTTCTCACGGAAAAGGAGTAGGAATTGCTGGATTATGTGAGTATTTTCGATTAATTGTGGTAGTTACCCAATTATTTAGGCCACTAACCTAATTGTTGCGGCACTGCTACAATTAATTGAAAATTCCCATATCGTCCAAAAAATTGGGGTAGTGCCAAAATTTTGGGATTCCACCCCTGACAATTTGTCTTGCCGTACTCCGGCGCGCTACCCCATCATAAGAGAGGAGAGCAGACGGAAAAGTATCACTCAGATAAAAGCCGTGGAAGATGAAAAACAAACAAGCGGGAAAGCTCTAATACGTGGGTATTAGAGAAGCGCTCAGCGGTGAGCGCAATTTTAATGAGTCCCAGATTTAATTTACTACCTATTAACTGAGTATTTTAAAATTTGCAATAATTAAAACATCTAAAATTGTGCTTCCTCCCCCACCCCCCGAAAAAAAAGCCAAGATCCATAGGAAAAATAATGATCCATTACTTAAGTACCGAAATATTAATACATAAAAAATCCTCGATTTCTCATAAAAACAGAGAAAACTATTACGGCTCCAAAAAAATAACTTTTCTAGATCATTTGAAGAAAATGTATCAAAGATGAACGTATCACTTAACGAGGCCAAATTAATTGTTTTAATGATGCCCTAATTGGACACGTAAAAAATATTATAGGTAAATAAATGAACGAAATATAAATATTAATAGGTAAATGATGAGACAATAAACGAAATCGATCAACTGCAACTGATTTTGAGTACTGAAGGTAACTTTTCGCGAATCGAAGGCACCATGTGTCCGCTAGGTTGCAGCACACTACGCTAAAACCTTCTAATGACTCATGATCAGACACAACCTTTCCTATGTTTATTGTTTATGCTCTATGATACTCTGTCTTCGTGATAACAGGATTTCATACAATACAATAATCTATTACGTAATTGCGTAAATAGAGAAAGAGAATTCTTGCAATACCAGAATTATAACCAGGGTAAACGGAAATTACATTCATTTTTTCCTCCTCATATTATGTTGAGCCTTAGTGAAAAATCTTTCCCACTTTCCTTCCGCAGTTTTCCTTCTGACAGCAAATTGTTAATCATGTTCTCCTGAAATCCTTGCTTTCATTTAGTAGATTCGGAATTTCTCATAAATGTCAGGAATTTAAATGCGTTTACAGAAATTTCTGGCCAACCAAAGGCAGAAGTTGCCTCTACGCCTTAATTTATAAAGGTATCTTACGTTCTGTGTAATTAATAAACCATGTTATCTGAACCCAATTATCTGAAACCCTCTATACTGTGATAACATTCGAATCAGTCACTGTTACAGGGACAGTAATATCTTCAATATAATCTATAGGGATATTGTAGGTATAGGTATATCGTAACAAGTCAACAGTGAAACTAGCAGACCATGTATCTCGTTTGCGGTGCTTAAAAATCTCCGCTCCCATTTTATTCTTTTGACAGAGAACAAATCATTTTTCCTCCTTGGTTTTCACAGAGTTTTCTTTGCACAGAGAAGAAAAATTGCAGAAGTTTTTATAAATTGATGTTGGTTGGTTTTCCGTGTAAAGAAGAAAGTATGAAAGGAAGTCTACAACGTCGCAAACCGAGATACGGGGTCTGGTAATTCCACCGTCCAACTGTATTTTATAGAAATTGCATTGTGAGTATGGAGCTGATCACTAGAATTACTATGCATAGATATGTACCTAGGATAAGGGTGGTTGCAACAGTATTTGTCATGAATGGTCCATGACACCTGCAGAAAAGATCGGTGGTTCCTGAGTGATGATAAAGCAGGACTCGCAGGTTTCGTTGAAACGCATGATTCTCATATGTATCTGTAGAGGTATAGAGTTTTGGCCTGCTGAGGAGTTGAGTAAATTAGGAGCCATTGCTCATAAGCTGATAAAGTTAGGAGGAAACACGATGAAACTGTAGAACTTTTGATACTTTGAGAATGTAAACAAAGACTCAACCTCAAAAATCTTTCACAATAATATTGTGTACTCAATTTCCAAAAACTCTATGGTTCATGAATTTTTTAATCAAAGGTAAGTAAAAGTTCTCCAACTGGATGAGAGATGGCCGTAGTGATCATTCGACGAAATTCTCTCTGAGCCATTTTACCTATTCATGGAATCAAGTAAATGTAGGTCCCCGTTTATTAGACGATGCGACGCATGAAAAAATGCCAGGCGAAAGCAGTATCTTTTGTTATTGTAAGTCATAAAATCAGGTTGTAGGTAAGAAAACTTCCTCACACATGGAGGTGATGTAACTTTCAACCTCATCTCCTACATAGTCTGGTGGAACACTTATTATCGTCTTACGGTAAGTAATGGAGAAACCTTGTTTTATCGTCTCAAAGCGAGTCCTTAAGGAAGGTTATTTACCCTCTTTACTGAAAAGTAGACAACAGGCCAGTTGAAATTTTGCTCTCATTGAGCGTTCAAATGTCTGTGTTAGGTCTGCGGAGATAACACATAAGGTGTCTTGCAATGAATCTGACGGAACCAAATTCACCAGAGAGTGAATGAGTAAATGAGTCATGAAACCTAGAATTTTTAGTACAAATAAGAGGCTAACACATACCTTTGTTATGGAGCAATGTGAGAGGTAGAATGTAGCGGTTTCAGAGTAGAGTGTTATAAGGAAGATTTATGAAACTGTCGGTGCCGCAAAAAATCTTAGACTTTGAAAGTACACAATTTTCTGCTACTTCAGATATCTCAGATTTTTTGACACCTAGTTAAACTCAATAATTAGAAGTTGTGAACTGACAGGGATGTGATGACGACATCGCTTTGAGAATAACAGATATTCTATGATCAAGGATACACTCGAGCGGTCCTTTTCATAATTTGCAGCGATGAGGTGGTGACAATTACGAAGGTACAAATCCCTGCGCTTGAGCTGCGCAAAATGCTCCAGTCGTTTATCTATGCTATTCAGCATAAAAATGCAAACCGTGTTGTAATTGGTGCTTGAGAACAACTGTGGTACACTAGTATAATGAAGCATTTTGCATGTATCGCAAATGGCAGATCTCCTACCTGACATACTTTAATTAACCCAAAAACACTAAAACAGTCTCTGAGGTAGCATGATAATTGGTCAAATAATTTCACAGCATTATACTTCAGAAACTTTCACAAACTTCACGAGGTGGGCAGAACGAGTCTGAAGACAAGACACGACATACGTTGAATAATTCCAAAATATTATGCTTCAAATTTCAGACAATTTCACAATCTTAAATTTCACAACACAATCTTAAACGAGGCGGATGGATTATGGAATTAATTATGGATGGAGGGAGATGGACGAAATATGAAAACACAAAGGAGTAAGCGAGACGCGAGAAGCAAATACGGGAGAGTAGTGTCATCTGAATCTGAATCGCGGCTATGTACCTACAGAAAATGAACATTGATCTTATTAAGCCAGAAGAGGGCCAAAGACGCCAAAACTCATGAACCAATCAGAGAAGGGCAAAAGGATGGCAATACTCTCCAGTACCTAGGTCAAAGACACATAACCTAGATGTAGGCGAATTCTACTAAGGTCTCCGAATAAGGTTATCACCGGTGGAAAAGTTTTCGGAAAACAGAACGCGAATCTTGAACTTTCAGAAGTAATTATAGGATAACTATAAACCGCATAGCAAAGAGAGTTTTAGGACTGTTATTTATTTCTTACGCTAATTTGCATTTAATCGTATTCACAGAGGCATAATGAGGTAATCAAAAAAAAAAAAAAAGTAAAAATGGCGTTTCGTGCATCGATGAGTTGGTGCGCCATTTGATCGCTTGAGCGCCCTACTATACTAGAGCTCTAGTGGCAAATCGAAATCAAAAAGCGCCGCCTATCGGCTGAGCGCTTAAAAGAGCACTAGGTCTCTAGTTTTCAGCACTTCCACTTCCCAATTCCGGTCTCGAGGGCAACCTGTTGCGCACTTCGAGACTATCGGTGCCAATTACCCCCACCCCCCTTAAAGGTCTTCTCGCGGGACTCGTCGGCCAAAGTATCTGGCCAATGTAGCAACTTCGATTGCCTGTTGGTCAGTAATCAATTCCGAGTAAACCAGGGGGTTGGTTAAGGGGGGAGGGGGGTAACTCTCGCGCAGTGGCGTGGCGTGATTTGCGATACATCGATCGATCGGTCATTTAAACCTATGGAAAAGTATCGATAAACAGGATGTTCGCATGCGAACACCTTAATAATCGATTATATGCCACAGCTTCAAATGGGGAAATATCGATAGATCGAAAAGCACGCCACGCCACTTCTCTCGCGAATTCGACTCCGACCGGCTAAACTCTTGCGAACGGGACGTTTTGAATAATTCGCGCGACGTTTAATTGGGGGACGGCGGGGAAATTACGGGGGCGTTGNGGGGGGGGGGGGGGGGGGGGGGGTACTGAAAGTTTCTCCGTTTCCGGGGGTCTGCGAAAAAGCCCGTCGACCTCCGTTGGACGGCGGCGCGCGTCAACTTCTCGTCCAACGTTGCCTAGTTTTGTCGCTAAACAGTCGTTTTTGCAATTTGCAAACGGGTCGCTATACCATCAACGGACGTTGTCACCTTCCGGCCAAAGTATCACAAGCGCCTAGCGACCTTAAGAATTATGCCGCCGTTTTATGATTTCACAGAAAAATTGTTCAACGAGGCTGTCCGAAAATCTCGCTGAATTTTATTGGCACACAAAGAAAATTCGGTGAGATCTTTAAACAGAATTAACGAACAATTGTTTTGTATACAAATAAAGTGGCGGCGGAAATTTTGAAAGTCGCATGGCGCTTGTGATACTTTGGCCGGTAGGTGACGTTACGCACTTTAAGAACGCGGAAGCGGAAACCGAGATATACGCAGTTTAAAAAGCGCAACTTTATTGCCACAAATCTAAACTCCCCGGTTTGGCGCCGAACCGAATGATGTCACCTGGCACCAATCAGAAGCGAGCACGGACTTCTACGACTTATATCAAATGTTTACCTACTCTTCGTACATGACAATGATAGGAAAAATCAAAACTGTATTTTCAGAATCAAAACTGTATAAATAGGAACTGCTTCTTCTTCTCCCTCTCCTTCTCCTTCTTCTTCTTTATTTATTTTTTTACGGTACTCAGAATTTTTCAGTGTCAATACATGGTTAAAATGACGCGCAAAGTGAATAAGCAGAGTAGGGGTTTTTCGCCTTTTGTCATGGGAACGGAGTTCCCCATGATATTAGAATCGTTCCGTTGCTTTCGCTATGGAATTCCCTATACCTCTGCGACCTTGAGCGTTTCGCCCAGTCTCCGATTTTTGGTTGATTTTCCGATGTATCAAAAACCGTTGTATTTTTTAGCCAATCATGTCTCTACGTCAAGTTGTGTTGATTGCTAAAATTCGCTTTCAGCGAGTTTTTTGCCACCTGGAGATGTCGTGTCTGACTGGTAAATCTGCGCAGAACCACGAAGTTCCGTTTTTAGGCAAATTCTTTTTTTTGGGAGGTTCTGATTGGTTATTTTTCGCCATCAGTTTTCTGTTCGTTGGTGCAAAAGATCGCCTACCTCGTTGCTCTTGAGAAGCCGCCATTATCCCACCTCAAATTTTAAACATAGATATAAAGAAATAATAACCATCGTACAAGGTGGAAAATTGCTCTGGAGGACCCGTTACGGATATATGAGCCAAAATCAGAACTCGATTGATGGATTTAATCCATGAATACAGAAATATTGCCTCAGCTTACTGCCGCGATCGCAAATCCATGGTGAGATGAACCTCGTGACACATGACAGCATAGGTAAACAATGTCTCACAGAGTAATGCGGTTGATCCGTTGTGTCTTATCACGCCAGTGGCCGAACCGTTGAAATCTCAAGGACGTCTTTTGTGAAGCCCCGCTCAGCGTCCGAGATCACTTAAGTGTTCTCTTTTTCTCAATGCATATCTGAACAGCGAGATAGCTCAAGTGGCTGCGTTACCGTTTTGCCTCTGGGAGAGTGACACTTTTTGTGCGAGCGGGGGTTCGAATCTCGCAGGGGACAGTTAATTTTTACTGGTTGTATTGAATGTTTTAGACCAATAATCTAACAATAATTAATACTTGGCAGATTAGGAAGCACATAGGTCCCTTATGATGCGTATTCGAGCATATGTGTAGAGTGGAAATATCATACGTAGGGTGTCCCAAAAGTACCGGGACTGGTTCTGTAACTTCAAAATTAAGATAGATACAGACATGATTTTGGTCTCATTTTAAAGATCAACTCAATACCTATCGATTAAAACCAAGATCAGCTCAATCGAATAAAAATTGACCGAGTTATGACAATTTGAAATTAGTGAGGAAAGTTTACCCCTACGGTTTTTAGGAAGATTTTTCGCTTACCAGGATTTAAAAAGTTAATATTCGTATCCACTTTCCTCCGAATCTTCCATAACTTCCTTTTGCTTTTCAAAGTACCGTCCATCAAACCGGATGCACTTTTTCATGCGCTCTTGCCACTTATCCAACATTGTATTCCTGAATTATTCCTCTGGGATGGAGTTGAAGAAGTTTTGAATTGCATTCTGGATTTCGGTCTTCGATACGAATCTTCGTCCGCGAAGCTCCTTTTTAAGCGTGGGAAACATCCAAAAATCACATGGAGCCAAGTCAGCGCTATAAGGGGGATGAGGGATTGTTTCAACTCCATTTTTACTCATAAATTCACGTGTTAAGCTCGATGTGTGAGGCTGCGCATTGTTTTGATGGAGTATCCACGGAGCTTTCAAGTCCGACGGTTTCCGGGAAATGTGCATTCTCAACTCCTTTACTACTTTGCAATAATACGCACTGTCAACTGTTGTGTTTGATGGTACAAAATGTTGATAAATGACACCTCGAAAATAAAAAAACACAAAACGCAATAGTGTATTTCCTTCGGAAAATACACTAATAAGCATCACTTTATCGGCCGACTTTTCGATTTACGGCGATGAAGAATCTTCCTTAAAAATCGTAGGCGTAAACTTTCCTCGCTGATTTCAAATTGCCATAACTCGGTCAATTTTTATCCGATTGAGCTGATCTTGGTTTTAATCGATAGGTATTGAGTTGATCTTTAAAATGAAATCAAGATCATGTCTGTATCTATCTTACTTTCGAAGTTACAGAACAAGTCCCGGTGCTTTTGGGACACCTTACGTATACTTTACGCCGAAAAAGCGAACCTGAAACTTAAATGCGTTAACTTCCGAAAACCATATATAATTCAACGAAAATAAATAATTGGTACATAACAGCTTTCTTGTATGCAAAGAAAATAATTAAAAATGTTAAAAAAGAGATGTCAACACAAAATTACATAGCCCCCTCAATTCAGAAGATACTACAAACGAACTGTACCTTAACATTTTCATATCCCAGAAGCTAACGTTCCCATGACGAATATTGCTATCGCTAGCGATTGCAAAATCCAACTTGTTTTTCTTCGCGGCATCGTCGAAAGAAACCTTTTCGACGACAAATTCAAATCGAGACCTCGTGTCCGTCTCTGATTTTATTTTGAATGGGGTAATTTATGCGACCCTCCAGACCCCAGAGCCCCCCCTTCCCCTCCACTGCCCTTCCACTCCTTGTCCCTGTTTCTCATCATTGCTGCACATTTTGCCTTTTCACCCCTGCTCCCATCCCTCCTTGAGCAGCATCGCCACTGAAAAAGGCACCATTCGTTAGGAATTCATCTCTGGCGAAAACACTCCTAATCGTCAATTCACCGTCTGCTAGTTGCCACATTTCGAGCAAAATTACAAAGGAGAAACAGCGCAATAGCCCGCTTCAAAAATCAAATCCAATTCTTGGTTCTTTCATGGCAAACTTAGAAGTGGAAGAGGGATACCTTGAAGCACAAGAGGGTTAGCCTTAACTCCTGAGTGCAGAATGCAGATACTCATGATAAGTCATCTCATTGTCATCTTATTTATTCCCACTTTTTCTGAATTTTCTGAAGCCTCAAAGATCTTATGTTCTTTTCTTCTCGGCGTCAACAGGTAAAATTGCGAGTATATTTTTGCTACAGTTTATGACTCAATTTTTGCATTAATTCATAGTTTCATGGCAATCTGCACGAAATCTCAACATCAATTTAATAAAAAACGACCACTTTTTCTACCCTTCCTGATGTATTCTGAATAAATAGAGCCAAACCGGCAATACCTAGGACGCGTGTATTTCGTGGCAGATCGGCGAAACATCACAGGAAATGTGTCGGTCAATAATTTGTCTATAGTTTCACTAAGATCTTTCAAATTTGTTTCCAAATTTTTCTTGTGCAGTTTTGTTGATAGGCAAAATGTTTCTAGGGTGTTTCCTTGAAAATTTGAAAACCACCTAGTGCGACAAGCACACATACAAAAAAAAAAAAAAAAAAAAAAAAAAAAAAAAAAAAAAAAAAAAAAAAAAAAAAAAAAAAAAAAAAAAAAACCAGCAGTGGCACCCTCTGCGAGAGAAAATTTAGAAATACGAGTCGCCAAAGATTCTCATTCAACCGAGTATTTTTAAAACACCTCGCTACTTCTTACTCATTCACTTCTTTTCAAAACGACTGAAATATTCCCAAAGCAAAACTGGACATTTCTCGAGCGGCAATCTAATGAAAATTCTTTGAGATCAAGAAAGAAAAAAATAGTGTATTAAAGCTCTATGACGCCCGCTTTTACAACTTTTGGATTCCATCCTTATAAGCTGGTATACGCCGCTTCAAGGAAGCTTCGCCTAATCGTCACTCCTCTGACGTAAGGGCGTATCTTGAATTCCGCGTGAGCCCCAGAAAACATGTATTTAAATGTAAGATAGGGCTCACGAGGAAATTGAGACACGCCCTTACGTCAGAGGGGCGACGTAATTAAAGCGCCGCTCCGGGAAGGCTCATCTTCTCTATTCGGCATACTTATTCGCACTTACACATCCTCCTCCATATTTGAAAGTCACGCTACATTGAGATCGAAGAGCTTCATCCTAGGAGCTTCCGGCGTCTTTTGACGGGGGATTCAATTAAAATAGTTTAATTGCTCTAAAGGTATTAGCGGCAGTCGTCAAAACTTAGAGGCAGTCCTAGCACGCGCGCTTGTTCATGTAAGACGCTCGCGGATTTTTGCGCAGGTCTGACAGGGTATGGGAGCGCTAAAGCAAGAAAGGATGACAAATTCCTCAAGAATTTCTGTACTAACCTCAAAAATAATGGGATACCATTTGTAAAACGAATTTGCAAATCGTCACCTCCCGGTCAAAGCATCATAAGCGTTATGTGACGGTTAAAAGTTTCCGCCGCCATTCTATTTTTTTACAAAAAAATTGTTCGACGAAGTTGTTCGAAAATTTTACTGAATTTTTTTGTGTTGTCGATAAAATTCAGTGAAATTTTCAAGCAATCCAAACAACACTTTCTCTGTAAAAAAAATAAAGTGGCGGCGGAAATTTTTAGACGTCGCATGGCGCTTGTGATACTTTGGCCGGAGGATGACAAATTGTGTGCATGTGTGTTTTTTCCCCGCAATGAGACGCTGAACAAAGTCTGAAGTAGAGAGCAAGTCACAGCTTGTCTTATCAAGATTTTACGAATCTTCTTCGTTGGGCGAGGTAATTTTCCTCGTGGATGGTTGCAAATTTTGTGAATAAATAAACATCTTCTATTTAGTTAAAAAATAAGCAAAGAAGAAATTGAAGTCATGTTGACATTTTAAATGAACGGAAAATTTGCATGTGTCTAAAATTTGATGAATTTAGTGTTTAAGTGGACGCTATCAAGTGAGCTGAACACGTGGATACCCTTGGTTCATAAATTGAACAATTTTTGGCGGAGATGTGACAAAATGATCTAATCTCCTAAAATACATGCGTTTAAATGGAAAATTCCGCCTGATGACGTCACCAGGTGGCACATTTTCTCACTTTTAAATCTATTTTCATACTATTTCTCATAACCGAAAAAAATTATAAAAAATACTGTAAAATCAACTCTTTAGGCACTTTAAGATGAAGCAATAAAAAAAGTTCGTGCAAATTCTCCATTCCTGCATGCATTTCATGAGCGAAAGAGTATTCTCTTGCAATTTCCGGTGTCGTTGCATTGATCCGAATTGAAAGTTTCAAACTTTCGCGTTTAAGTCTCCGTTCCATGAACGGATCTTCAAGAGCGGAAAATTCATACGGTGGAATTTGTGCGAGAATTAGCGACGATGAAAGCGCAGCTGTGGTTTTATGCGCCGAAAATATCGTCCGGATTGCAGTTTCACTACGAAAAGAGATTATCAGATACCGCCAAAATGTATCACTTTTTCCTTCGACTCAACGCAAAGCACGGACATTTCATCCTACGATATGGCAACCCTGCTGGAATAAGTTTTACTCGCGTCAAACCCACTTTCCTCAACTTCCTTTCTCCGATTGAAGTCATCCCTGTGTTGACCCTGACGAGTCTCTGTCCAACGTTTTGATTTATGAATTTTCGAAGGTAAACAGTTTAAGTTTCGGAGGAATTGAACTAAGCAACATCGGCATTACGAAAGTTTCTATAAACATCCAAAATATACGCAGTTAGTAGGTTCTGCGCAGCGGAGTGATTGCTGAAATTGATAGACAAAGTTATGAACAAAGGAAACATAGGGAGTATGGAGCGAATATATATGTTGGTTGAAATGGGTGGTTTTTATAAGTTAAGCTATGTTTTTCAAAAAAACTATATTTTATTAAAAGAAATTAGGCAACTTCAAATTATCCATACGCGGGTTTTTTCGCAGCATGGCTGCTGATACTGTACCGAAAGAGAAACCTTAAGAAGCTGGGAAGTTCTATTGATGGAAGTTGTAGAGATAGTGCGTAAAAATTGGGCGCTGGAGCGCCTTCAATTCGAGTGATACTTCCCGCTTCGTCGTTGAGTTAGTTTAGTTGCGTGACTTAACTTAACCCAACCTGACTCCGTTGCGATCGATTCCCGAGCTTCGTGACCGATCAGAATCATAAAACTGGAGAATTGCATCAACGGTCAAATTTGTTCTGAAGTTCCGGAATCACTTTTTAAGATTATTTCTTCATTTTTTTCGGGTGTAAGTTCGTGAGGAAGACCGAAACAGCCGAATATCATTTTAGCTAGTTTAGTTACGTGACCTAACTAAACCCAACCTTACTCTGATGCTCTAGCTGAAGTATGCAACAGGCCCATTTTGCCGAAATTAGGCAGGCATTTTTCAAGAAAAGCCGAAGAAAATTCAGGGCACCCACATTTCTAAGCTCTATTGTATACCCAGCATCGAAAAGCCCGAAGCAGCCTTTGAATATTTAAGGGGGGGAGAGAAGCGGGCACACAACGGATATGAAATTTTGGGCTAAATTTTCAAATTTTGATGTTTAATTTGTTACAAATTCAATTTCAATAGATGTTTCAAACAAGAAATTTCACAAAAAAACCAATGACACCACATTTGAACTTTTGTGTCTGACTGTTTTGTTTATTTTTTTGAAAAAAAATATGGTAGATTTTTCTCTACTCTGACACAGTAACACGAGTAACGGTAAAAAAACCCAAAAAAACTTTCAGATTCTAAGGGGTAAAGAATCCGGCCAAAGTCTTAAACTTGTTGAACCAAATTTTCTTATTACTCCTAAAAGAAAATTAAAAATTATACTTTACTGCAAATCGAATGTGGGCCCCTTCATAAACGAGTGATACAACATTCACTGCATGTGTGTATGATGTGAGCCTCTTGTAGGAGCCCAAGCGGTTCGCTCTTTGCAACAAACGCTACGTTCGTGAATGGAAAGTCCTTGAAGGAGCACATAACGTCCTCTTTCTTCATTTTACTTTTGCATTTTTTATTCAGAATCTTCGTAAAATCAAATAGAAAAGTATGGACTGATCTGAGCCTTATATGTGCTCTAAAACAATTTGAAATATATTTTATCGCACAAAGTCGAATATTTTATCTTTAAAATTTAGAGCTACGTAACTAATTCAATAATCATCATGACTCGTGCATTCGCAGAAAAGTTTTCTCAGAGACTCAGTGAATTCCCTTGCTAAGCTGCATGTATCTTCAAGTAGGCATTATACTTCTAAAAGGAATTAAAAAGTTATACTTCACTGTAGATCGAATAGAGACTCCTTCATTTATGAGTGATGCAACAGTCTGACGTGTAAGTATGTTTAGCCCTTGCAGGAGCCCCCTTGCTCACCTATTTGCATTTTTATCTAAAGTAAAAAAAAAAGTCGGTATGGATTGATCTAAGCCTTCTATGTGCTCCAAAACAATATGAAATATTTTATCGCACAAAGTCCAATATTTTTCGATTCAGGTCCTACAAATGCTTTTAAAAGAGCATGAGAAAAAATACTCAATCGGCTGGCTAAAGTCCAGTATTTTTCTTGAGAATTGTCTCCTCCTTCAATGAGTGATGCAACAATTGCGACATTTTTGTATGAAAAGCCCTTGCAGAAGCCTTTTTATTTGACTCAGCTAAATTTTGAAGAATCACTGACGTGTCCGCAAAAATGCGTAAAAAAGACAGGTCACTGAAATTAATGCTTCATAGAGATATCTGAGGATCCATGTCAAAACCCTCTTCCCTATTCTACTCTGCGTAAAAAATAAAAACACTATTTTCAACCATGATTTTTGTTTTTTTAAATCTTCAGTAGAACGAGTACATACCTTTCATGAAAGACTTTGTTACACATTGACTGGCCACATGGTGTTTCTAACAACTTCTGACGCAAAATCAAAGAGACTCGAAGAAAACCAAATTTGAGCTAATACTCATCGTCAAAGATCTCTGATATAGGGACATAAAGTTGACTTAGTGATTGAATTATACCTCGCATCCTCGCAAAACCCCATGATGTCTTCGATGTAAACAAGCAACGGAAAGAGGCGAAAGCTTTCCAAGATTAGTCATGAAGAACACAAGATCTTAATGTCAATAACATACACTTACGAAAAGCACAAGCACTCCAGAGCACGTAGGTTGAAAGCAAAATTTAAAGCGAATAAATTTTGGTCAGAGCATAGTGACCGTGTCGCATGTAGTGTGATGGGCGAAGGCTCATATTACAGTAATTTTTAGATCTTTTCTTGAGACTGATAGGGTCCACCGAAAACAACTACATCTCTTCAAGATATGGAAACTAGCATTCGTGACTTGAAGAAAACAATAATGTAATTAAAAACTGAGAGTAATGGGCTCTCCCTTTGATCCATCGAGCCATTGGTGTGCATGGTAGGGAAATACTTGGATGCTGCTAGTCACGAGAATGCAAACTGTGGTGTAAATCCTGCTTCCTTTTGATAGTTTGTCACAACTTTGGTGTCCTTTTATTTATCGACGTAATTTACCTGAATTACATTTATTGATGCTTGGGTCAGACAGATGCACGGACTGATAACCTCACTTCTGAACAAAGACGAAAGACTGAAAGACGTCACTTGAACATTTTTCATTTTAAGAGAAACTAATGAAATAGTGTATCGGGCTCTGGCAGAAGACGTGCGACGTGATAATATAAGTGTGTAAAAATATTAGTTAGCTTCTACAGAGAATTGAACTCTTATATTATAATTAAATCATAGATCTGTGCTCAATTAGTTAGAGTTGGATGTTGGTAACGAGGCAGGGAAATTTCGTTCCCGAAACACGGGCTAGACTGGCTGAACAGAACGGAATCGACCAATGGCGGCAATGGCATTGAACCACTACCGGATTTTTTCTAAAATTCAAAACATTGTAGCTAAAATTTTGAAAGTTATTTGCCGATGTTGAATTATCCGAGCATTGAAACCCTATTAAATGTGGTAGAAATGAAATCCTCATATCTTCAAGCATGATCCTTTGTAGGTTTCATTAGAATCTGTGGCCGCGTAAGCAAGAAATCTGTTGTGAAAGGTGATCATGTCGGTTTCCCGCTACTAAACGGCCCATGTTACAAAAAATATTTGTCATTTTGGGCCTTTAAGTGCTTATAACTTTTTGAAAACTCAATGGATCTTGATGAAACGTTCCCACCTTGTAGGGCCAATTTAGGTGCGTCAGTCTCAGTAGACACCAAGATCGTTGGAATCCGTGCCGTCGTTTGGGCTGCAGTCGATCTAGAGTCGAATCAATTTTCAGAATAAGGGAGTTACGTGTGTCTATGGTTGGCTGCCACCTTTTTCGTTTGGAGGCTTTCCAGTGTTGTCGAGTTTAGACTTTGTCCGGAGGTGGCTACTGCCTCCCATGATGTCTATGGTTGGCTGCCACCTTTTTCGTTTGGAGGCTTTCCAGTGTGGTCGAGTTTAGACTTTGTCCGGAGGTGGCTACTGCCTCCCATGATAATACACACCAGACTCTATGGTAGCATTTACCACATCATGATAAGAATCACCAGATTTCTAGTGAATACTACTATAATTCTGGTTATTTTTACTAAATAGTATTATTGTGTAAAAAATCAAGTAGACTCATAGTAAGTATTACCATCCTTTTTTTTCAGTGGCGTATTTCTGTAAAAATGAGCTTTCAAAGTATTCAGCTTTTGTCCGACTTCTCCTACTAACTCGGTCCAGTGTGGGGCGATCCGCCGTGGAATTCCGAAACTTTTACTCACTGCCCAGCGACTCTGTGGAAATATTAGCAACTGTCAAACTCTCAAAAAGAGACTTGGAGCGAGTTATTCAATGCCCGGAGCGAAGTTATCGTGCGAGTCACGCTTAGGACGTGTTGCGCCCGTTTCCGAAGTTTTAAACGGGACCATAAAATCCTTTGACCGCCCACCACTTGGCTGTCTCGTTGGCAGTTCCTGAAAGGCTACGTTCCGATTCAAAGCTCTAAATTTGAATGAAATACTCTCACGGGGAAAAACTAAGCTTTTACACTGCCATAATAAGGAAAAACGCCGTATGAGCATTCGAATGTTGCCCAATTTTCTCTCAGAAAGTATTAACTTTTGACTAAAAAGTTTTGAATATTTTTTCTTGAAACTTTTAGACTTTTTCGATCAAATCATGAACGAAATCGACTGACAAATTGGAAGTAAGACCGTCAAAAATTTTCCTGAAAATGTGTGATTTGTTGGAGGAAATTTGGCAACGTCTGAAGGCTTACACGACGTTTTTTTTCTTAGCAGTGTAGTGCAGTTGTCGAGAGATTTTCTGTGCTGTGGAAAATCGCCGCATGGGAATTCGGAACGTTGTCATTTGATCACTCACCATTTGAACCATTTGAAGGTGAGATTTACATTTTAGTAGAAATAATTTTTATGGCCTTTTAGGGTTTTTTCGTGATTAGCTCAGTCATCCTAGGCCTTATGGAGTTCTTTAGATCCCGCAAAATGGCGGACGTCAATCAGACGGTTAAAAAGAAAATCCAAGTAGAGTCATTTTGCTTTGCTTTTCCAGGCTCTGGAATCATAGGCGGATCAAAGTAGGGGGATGTAGGGGGCGTAAACCCACCCTCGTTCGTCCGAAAAAAGGTGAGAGGAGAGAAGAAGGTAGAAAGGAGGCCCTCGGACCCCCCTTTACGGCCCCTTGTTCGAGATGTCTAGATCACTCTATTTCAGGAATACCCTTTCTAGGTGAAATACCCTTACATTTTCTCAAAAACGAATTTTTCAGCAGGAAATATTTGGCAACATTCAAATGCTCGAACGATGTTATTTCTTTAGTGTCGGCTGCGTTAGCATGCTCCCCCAGAACGGAAGCCCGATACGTGAACGCAAATTATAGTTCAGCAACGGTCAGTTAATTGACGAAGTTCCGGTCGATTTTGTCCCGCGGTTGACGTCAGGACGAATTCATGTTTTCACATGAGACTCAACGAGCATCAAAGTATACAGATGAAAGGACTCATCCCAAAATGGCATCATGTTCTCGCGTCAGTCAAACGACGCACGATGAACCAAGTCAATAGGAGAGATCGGACAAAATTTGGAAACTTTAAAAGCTTTTAACTCCGCTCATACAAAATTTTGAAGTTCTAAAAGCGGTATCATTGGTTTCCTCGGGAAATTTTCTGTTATAAGCACCTCTTGAAATTTAAAATGTGTGGAAATAAACATCAAACTTTGCAGTTTTAGTCAAAAATTCCATATCCGACCTCTCTAATTGCCTCGATCCACTGTGCGACGGGTCATTTCCGGCCTCTGGTTAAGTGACTCATCGATCGACGCTGAATACTTTAAACGGAGCTTTTGAAATAGTGGAATTTTAGTATTTCAGTTCGTCCATTTTGATCAAAACTTATAAAACGCTGCCGTGCTAAGAAAGAACGCCGTATAAGCCATCAGGCGTTGCCAAATTTAATCCAAAAAAGACAATTTTCGGAAAAATTTGTGAATATTTCTCCTCCAAAATATAGTTCAAAACTGTTTCTAAAAAGTCTGAAAATTTCAAGTAAAAATATTAATAACTTCATTCAAAAATATATATTTTTAAGAGGAAATTTGGCAATATTCGAATGCTTACACGGCGTTTTTTCTTAGCACGGCAGAGCGGGGCTGCACGGATGTGGGAAATAATTTTCACTGACACATTGTTCCGACGTGATTTGTCGACTCGACTTAATTTGCTGTTTTGGCAACAATGCCATGCGATGCTTCATAAGTTCATCTCTAGACTCGTAGGAAATAGCAAACCGTAACTGCAAGTACAGACCTCCGCACTTTGCATATATGTATAAAGAAGAAAGGAAAAGTAGAGCTAGAAATTTTAAGAATCAATATTTGAGAATTCATATATTACCTGGGGTTGGTTAAATTTTCAAGATAAGTACTAGGTTTCTAATTTTAAAAAAAGTCTTTTGCTAACCTTCCCAGGGCTATGAAAGTGTTGAGACTAACACGTTTCTAGTTGAAATTGCAGTTCATAAGGGCGGGTTGAAAGTGTTATACCAAACGTTAAAATCTCGCGTGAGCGACTGCATGGCGCGCAACAGGTGTATTAGTTCGTAGGCTCAAACACGGCCTTAACCCGGCTATGCTGAGCTGTGGACACTCTGAAAAATGCGCTTCGAGTCCGAAAGCCGTAATTAAAGGCTGTATTTACATACCTTCCACGTGCCGCACTCCGTAAATTTCCACTTTAGCGGCTGTAAATCTGGAAATTGAACCTGAGCCGTGGGCTATATGTCTTTTGAACTTCTCGATGTCGTTCTCAGACCCGCGTTCACTAATTTTCAACTATACCTGTGCGTGTGCTTTTCATGTCATGTCAGTTTGCCTTCAAATTTAAGTGTAGGCAAAACAAGCTCCCACGTGGTCGAATAGTGGCATCATTCCCGAAACAATATCGGTTTAATGCCCCGGTACATTCCGATGAATTAATCACCATTGTTAAATAAATAATTTTTGGTGAAGCATACAGACCCGTAACTTCAGTCAGGGGCTTTCCACTAGTTCTCAATAAGAAATAACGCTAAAGCACATTAAGCACCGCCTGCTATAGTTAGGCTAAGTCCGGAAAAATCTGCCCATATACACGTCACGAATCATTCGATGCCAAAATCTAAAATACCCAACAAATCAGATTTTAATAATGGAGACGAAGAGATGACTTGAAGAACGAAGTATCGAATCGAGACAAATCCATTCGAAGTTCCCAAGCGAGTGAGCGAACATGACGAAACATGTATGTCAGCACCTGGATGCAACAATACGTGTTCAGGGACTGCCCGTGTTGCATATACAGAAATTTGAAGGCGCTTCGGCTAGTACGTGAAATGCAGTAAAGTAATAAACCGTCACAGCATAGGGCAATACTGTTTTTCTTTCTTATTAATTGATTACAGCTGTTATCGGCACAAAGTTTTCCTAGAAAGTTATTGTTTAGACGGATTCTTTTATTTTAAACTAATCCACACGATGATCAAGCATCAAAAACAAAATTCTGTGGGCAGCGCAACCAACCCATCGGCAAATCTCATTTTTAAATTTTTGAAGTTCGGAGTCTCACGATGATGAGTGCGGGTTGGGATGTCGGCATGTAGGAGATACATGCCCGACTGCACGGAAGTTCAGAATAATCTAACTCGCAATTAAGCGCTCAGCCGATAGGCAGCGCTTTTTGATTTCGACTTGCCTCTACAATACTAGTATACTAGTGCTAATTCGTTTAAATGGCGCACCAGCTCATCGATGTGTAGGCTCTTTGGGGGGGTCCAGTTTTAAAATAAATAAAGCTGTGATAACGCGTATTTTATGCTTTTAACGTAATGCGCGGGTAGTTACGATCGTTTGTCCATAAGAAATTTCCTCAGCGGTAGAGTAATTCTTATCGAAATTGATCGTTGAAAATGAAAGAAGCCTAAAAAAACCGCGCCTGATGAGCTCAACGGTGACTATCATTTTCGGGAAACGAAAAAACGCGTTTACGGTTTCCTTGGTAACCTTTGTTTGCTATCAGCTGATGTTTTATTTCCATTTCCCAGCCAAGTCGACGGAGTTTATACTTCCTTTCTTCACTAAATACATTGACTTTGACTAACACCTGAGCGCTTTTCTAATACGACAGTATTAGAAATTTCCCGCTTGTTTTTTTGAAGTTCGGAGTCTCACGATGATGAGTGCGGGTTGGGATGTCGGCGCGCTGAGGTACATGCCCGACTGCACGGAAGTTCAGGATGATCTAACACGCAATTTTTGAACTTGGATCGTCCTGACCCTCGTTTCTCCGTAGACGCGGGTCACGTTTTCTTTCCCCGTCTGCTTTTCAGCAAACTAGATTTCTCTCAAACGAGCTCGGACGTGAGTGAAACGTCTTGAAATACAACCATCGTCCCTCACGCGGCTGCCAAACTATATTTTTCTCCGCGATATCCTCTGTAATTTCGTCTTCATCTCAGATGATGGGCCTGTTACGAACTTCAGCCGGAGCAAAAAGTTTTCTTATACGAAGAAAGTAGCTCAAAAATTACAATGACGCATCGGAGAAAGTCTAAAATACACTCCTGACTCAACAGCACGGAAAAAAATTAAATGTTGATTTAGCATTTATACTGTTAAAAAGATGTCGTCCGACAAGTTTCAAATGCTGATTTTACAATACAAAAATGCTAACATAAGCATAAGCCAGAGCAAAAAGTTTTCTTATATGAAGAAAGTAGCTCAAAAATTACAATGACGCATCGGAAAAAGTCTAAAATACACTCCTGACTCAACAGCACGGAAAAAAATTAAATGTTGATTTAGCATTTATACTGTTAAAAAGATGTCCGACAAGTTTCAAATGCTGATTTTACGATACAAAAATGCTAACATAACATTTTAATTTGTACGTTATGCAGTGGGCGTAGTTACGTTAGCATTTGTTAAAACGTAAAATCAGCATTTGAAACTTGTCCAACATCTTTCTAACAGTATAAATGCTAAATCAACATTTCATTTCTTTCCGTGAGTCTGTGTGGGGATTTTGCATTTTTTAAGCCTCCCGCTTTAGAAATGATACTCAAGCACGGGTGAATATTTCACATGCGAAACGTGTGGAAAATCTGTCATTATTTCGCACAACGTAGACTAAATTTTAAAACTTACACTGCCGTGCTAAGGCAAAATGCCGTACGAGCCTTCAAGCATTGCCAAATTTCCCTCGATAAAACACAAATCCCCTGGTAACTTATGAATATTTTCTTTCAATTTGTTTAGATAATTTTGCTCGCAATTTAACCTAATGTTTCTGGAAATTCCAAGGAAAAATATTCATACCTTTCCTCAAAAATGAACTTTTCATCGAAGGAAATTTGGCAACTTTCGAATGTTTATACGGCGTTCTTCTTAAGCACGGCAGTACAAGTCTGAGGTTTTTTCATCGATATTTTTTAATTTTAATTTATTTCCCCACTGAAAATGGCCCGATTTTGATTCGAAACGACTGAGGTTATTTAACGTTGTATTTTAGCCTTGTTCCCCGTTGTTTCCCTTGTGGTTCTCCTACCCCCTAAAATCAAGAGAAAATTATCCAGGAAGCTCCATCCACACATCACCCATGACTTCCCGCTCTTTCCATACGCACACGGAAATTCGCACCGGGATCTCATTATAAGTCCTGCTAAAATTTGTCGACGCACGGAGCTCTGCGGGAGGTATCCGCACAGCTTGCAGGCGCGCTCCATCTCCGCCTCATCCCCCTCCCAGGTATCAATTCGTTCCTTTTGCCGCCGCGATTGTTATTCATACTAACAAACGACAACCCCCCCTCTTTCCCCCTTCACCCTCCCCTCACCCAAACGCCACCCTCCATCGCTTATCGTTCCTCCCGTGAAGGTACATAATAATCACGATTTATAATCCGTCCCCTTAAAAGGAATGAGGCTCCGCTCCAGATTGTAACCACATTATTCGTAATCTACCCCCTCCTCTCCCCCGCCCGTCCTCGCTCGGAAAAAATCCGAGACCTTCTTCAACGCGGCACTCGAACAAAGATTTCTTTCTACTTTTATTCCGGAGCTTCCGTTGATTTCCGGAAAAATAAGTGTGGTGATGAATGAATAATTTTTACTCGGGTCTCCTATCTACGCCAGGAAAATATTAATCATTAATTTTAAAAGCCATCGGGCGTCGATTTTTTAGTTGGCTCGTTTTATTGCGATAGAAATTGGAAGTCGATTATGGCCGGCGGTGGTATGTTCTTTTCAAGCACGTAATAGGAGCACTTCATTCTCAAAATGGATTTTGAGAGCGAGTTATTATTTTTTAAAAAATTCATTCATTCGTTTAATTATTCACTATCGCAATCGTTAATACTTCATTAGAAAAACCAAATCAGCCAAAAATTGTCAAATTGACGTTTAACATATTTCAGTTACTGGAAAGATTTACTGATAAGAGATAACAACAATCATCAAATAGATGAATTTTGCTGTACCTTTGAAGTTTTCTGACCTACATGAACAATGTAAGGTCAACGTTGAATGAGCAATCTTGTGTTGATTTTGCTCCATCTAGTTGTTCCAACTGTCCATTATAATTTTTAAAGTAATACGTTTTTTTATTTGTTTCGTTTTTGGTTTATTGGTTGTTTGTTTGTTTGTTTTTGGGCGGATAGTATTCCGATCAACGGTCAAAAAGTCACCCAATAAAGGCTCCTTAGCGGTAGGAAGTTTTCCTGTTAGCGGTCAAAAAGTAATCACGTATACTCGCCTTAGCGATTTTTAGAAGATTTTCTAGTCAGGATACGTTACCGCCGGATAACGTTAATATTGAAGGTACCGTAGCACCGATGCCGTATTCATTCGGCAGTACCGCACCGCCAAATAATGCCAACCAAACCAAAAAAAACAAGTTGGATTTTGCAATCGCTAGCGATAGCAATATTCGTCATGGGAACGTTAGCTTCTGGGATATGAAAATGTTAAGGTACAGTTCGTTTGTAGTATCTTCTGAATTGAAGGGGCTATGTAATTTTGTGTTGACATCTCTTTTTTAACATTTTTAATTATTTTCTTTGCATACAAGAAAGCTGTTATGTACCAATTATTTATTTTCGTTGGATTATATATGGTTTTCGGAAGTTAACGCATTTAAGTTTCAGGTTCGCTTTTTCGGCGTAAAGTATACATAAGGTGTCCCAAAAGCACCGGGACTTGTTCTGTAACTTCGAAAGTAAGATAGATACAGACATGATCTTGATTTCATTTTAAAGATCAACTCAATACCTATCGATTAAAACCAAGATCAGCTCAATCGGATAAAAATTGACCGAGTTATGGCAATTTGAAATCAGCGAGGAAAGTTTACGCCTACGGTTTTTAAGGAAGATTCTTCATCGCCGTAAATCGAAAAGTCGGCCGATAAAGTGATGCTTATTGTGTTTTTTTATTTTCGAGGTGTCATTTATCAACATTTTGTACCATCAAACACAACAGTTGACAGTGCGTATTATTGCAAAGTACTAAAGGAGTTGAGAATGCACATTTCCCGGAAACGGTCGGACTTGAAAGCTTCGTGGATACTCCATCAAGACAATGCGCGGCCTCACACATCGAGCTTAACACGTGAATTTATGAGTAAAAATGGAGTTGAAACAATCCCTCATCCCCCTTATAGCCCTGACTTGGCTCCATGTGATTTTTGGATGTTTCCTACGCTTAAAAAGGAGCTTCGCGGACGAAGATTCGTATCGAAGACCGAAATCCAGAATGCAATTCAAAACTTCTTCAACTCCATCCCAGAGGAAGAATTCAGGAAAACAATGTTGGATAAGTGGCAAGAGCGCATGAAAAAGTGCATCCGGTTTGATGGACGGTACTTTGAAAAGCAAAAGGAAGTTATGGAAGATTCGGAGGAAAGTGGATACGAATATTAACTTTTTGAATCCTGGTAAGCGAAAAATCTTCCTAAAAACCGTAGGGGTAAACTTTCCTCACTAATTTCAAATTGTCATAACTCGGTCAATTTTTATTCGATTGAGCTGATCTTGGTTTTAATCGATAGGTATTGAGTTGATCTTTAAAATGAGACCAAAATCATGTCTGTATCTATCTTACTTTTGAAGTTACAGAACCAGTCCCGGTACTTTTGGGACACCCTACGTATGATATTTTTACTCTACACATATGCCCGAATACGCATCATAAGGGACCTATGTGCTTCCTAAGTTGCCAAGTATTAATTATTGTTAGATTATTGGTCTAAAACATTCAATACAACCAGTAAAAATTAGCTGTCCCCTACGAGATTCGAACCCCCGCTCGCACAAAAAGTGACACTCTCCCAGAGGCAGAAAGGTAACGCAGCCATTTGAGCTATTTCGCTGCTCAGATATGCATGGAGAAAAAGAGAACACTTAAGTGATCTCGGACGCTGAGCGGGGCTTCACAAAAGACGTCCTTGAGATTTCAACGGTTCGGCCACTGGCGTGATAAGACACAACGGATCAACCGCATTACTCTGTGAGACATTGTTTACCTATGCTGTCATGTGTCACGAGGTTCATATCAACAGGCATTTGCGATCGCGGCAGTAAGCTCAGGCAATATTTCTGTATTCATGGATTAAATCCATCAATCGAGTTCTGATTTTGGCTCATATATCCGTAACGGGTCCTCCAGAGCAATTTTCCACCTTGTACGATGGTTATTATTTCTTTATATCTATGTTTAAAATTTGAGGTGGGATAATGGCGGCTTCTCAAGAGCAACGAGGTAGGCGATCTTTTGCACCAACGAACAGAAAACTGATGGCGAAAAATAACCAATCAGAACCTCCCAAAAAAAAGAATTTGCCTAAAAACGGAACTTCGTGGTTCTGCGCAGATTTACCAGTCAGACACGACATCTCAAGGTGGAAAAAAACTCGCTGAAAGCGAATTTTAGCAATCAACACAACTTGACGTAGAGACATGATTGGCTAAAAAATACAACGGTTTTTGATACATCGGAAAATCAACCAAAAATCGGAGACTGGGCGAAACGCTCAAGGTCGCAGAGGTATAGGGAATCCCATAGCGAAAGCAACGGAACGATTCTAATATCATGGGGAACTCCGTTCCCATGACAAAAGTTTTTAAAGTATCCAGAGTGTATTTGAGTTGAGCATTTTAGCAACCGGACTATTGGAATTCCTTCCTTTAATTGCTTTGAAAAAACCCGTAATTAACGGTTTTCGTGATTAATTCTGCTGATATTACGGATAAAAGTACCAACAATGAAACCGCAAAAACGCGGGAAAACTACTATAATTTAAGGCTCGCACCCGAATTATATTCTCGTCCGGGACACTCGACCGCAGTAATTTACGAAAAACGAATTTGAACAAGCGGAGAAGTCAGCAGATGTCATGCTTGTTTGTCGCTCGGGCTCGCCCCGACGGAAAATTAGAGAAGTGACCGCGCTGTCTGCGCTCAAAAACGACGAACGCCGCGCGCCGCGACAGGACCCGCGCCCGGTGGCCGTGGTGTCGGCTGGGTATGCAAACCGCTGACATGCATTCCCTCCGAGGATTGATTGCTTTCGTCACAAAGAGGAGGTGAGGGGTCGTATTAGTAACTGACCCGTTACCTACTGCTCGGAGTGTGGCGGGGGGCGGGGGCAGGGGACACGTCCCCCCGGAATTCCGCATTCCTCCGAATCGACGTTGCCATCTCTTCCTTTGTGCGAATCCTACGCGGGAATCCCTGGAATCCTAAGTGGAATCCTAATGCGTCCTGCAGCGTGCGTGCACGGTGTGCACACAGCTCCTTTGAATATGAAGGTCTGCAACCTGCAATACACTGTCGATTCTTGGTGTGTCTAGAGTCCCTTTATATTGAGAGTCAAGACAATGTGAATATATTTCTGATTGGTTTCCGTGTTTTAGGCGTACGCAGGGTCACAAACGTGAATAAAGATTACATTTTCACCGATTGCAAAGATTATAATGTAGAATAGACCGGGGGATAGCGGGCTCAACAAGGAACAAATGGAATGAGAGAGGGAACGGAGAAAGGAATTTAAGAATGAGCCGATCAAAGATTACGAAAAACTGTCAATTTGTGTAATCTTTGTTCCCGTTTGTAACTCCAAGAGGGGGGGGGGGTTGTCTTGACTCTCAGTATAAAGGGACTCTAGGTGTGTATCGAATTTTCCCTCGATTATAGCAATTATACCCCTCAGTCGTCTTATATTTGGACTGCGTTAAGCAGAAAAGAACCAAGCCGAATCAGCTATTGCCAAATTTATTTGGGAAATTAAACTTTTTACAGGGAATCCCTGGAATCCAAAGCCGCGGCTTTAATGCGTCCTTCTGCGATTTTGTCTCCAAGAAACGACGCTTTAAGTCAAAATAATGCCTCAAGAAACATTTTTACAGTGAGGGTGAAAATGATGTACTAACTATAGGGTATCTCGTGGATTGTGTAAGTTTGACAATTACTCGCCTCCTTGGTTCATCGAAACCACCGGCCTCCACCAACAGAATCGCTTTATATCCCTTTTGTCATCTCTATCTATAGCTTTGTCCATGAATTCCAATAATCAGCCCGCAAATTAACTCGAGAGGGCCCGCAAGGTGGAAGCGCACTCCATCACCAAAAAAAATGATGCTGATTTTACATTCTGAATGTAAAAAATTGTGCGAGAACTCAAAAAACACTGAATCAACCACCACAGCAGTTAGTTTTAAATCGTGTCATTGCTAAAGTAACTGCTGTAGAGGTCGATTCAGCCTTTTGTGAGTTTTCGCACACTTTTTTACACCCAGAATGTAAAATCAGCATCACTATTTTTCGGTGAAGAGTCGGGCCACGCAGTGGCCAGGGGGCGTAGCCCCGCGTATTTTATACTTTATACAAGATGATTAACCTGTCTCGATTCATTTTCTGATTCTAGCGGCGTGATACAATTATGTCGGATACTGTGACGGTGCGACCGGACATCAGGTGACACGGAAGCGTCTCGAAACAATCGGAAGAGGTCACCAGCGGAGAAATAAACGGACACGAGACCGTGCCAACCACGATGCTATGAGTCTTCGATCGAGGGTTTTGTTTTTGCCCAGTCCGCGGATTAAGAAAGTGGTGTCGCCGTCGCCCTTAAACGAGTGAAGTGATGGACCGCGCCAAGATGGGGTTGGCAGTCCTGCTAGCGCTGGCGTAAATCCACCCGCCCTCTGAGAATGTCTATGTTTAGCAAAAAAAAAGGTATGGTCCATCGAGTTTTCTTTGCACGTTTTATGTTTCAGATGGAGTCATAGGCGGATCCAGGGGGCGTGGGGGCTTATGCCCCCGTCTTGTTTGTCCAAAAAAAAAGGAGAAAGACAGAGGAAAGAAAGAAAGTAGGAAGGAATTGAGGGAAGCAGTGCTCTCATTCCATATCCGTCAAAAATTCCGGGATGTGGAACTTGGTTGTTCCAATTTCTCCCACTCCATGACCGTCCAAAGCTCCGGGATTCCTTTCAGATTGTCTCAAGAGTGCCGAGAAAGTTCCGGGAAATGAAAAGGATTCGAAAAATTTCGGGAATTTCAAAAGTTCCGGGAAAAATTCGGAAATGATCCGAAATTTGCAGCTAGTTCCGCGAAATGAGAGCACTGGAGGGAAGAACTGCCGTGCTAAGGAAAAACGCCGTATGAGCCTTCTCGCGTTGCCAAATTTCCTTTGATAAAACGCGAATTTCCTGGTGAATTTATGAATATTTTCCTCTCAATTTTTCAGATAATTTAGTTCGCTATTTTAATTAAAGATTCTGAATATATTAAGGGAAAATATTTACAACTGTCCTAAAAAAATAAATATTTTATCGAATGAAATTTGGCAACTCCCGAATGTTCATACGCCGTTCCTCCTTAACACGGCAGAGAAGAAGGAAGGACGCTTATATTTGCTGGATATTCAAGACGTAGTTGACTCAAACGGTATATTCGATGTCTTAAGAAAATTTCCGGGGGGGGGGGGAGAGGTTTCATGAAGGATCAAATTCCAAACGGAAGTGTAACTGAAATTATTTCCACCAAAAAGAGCAGTGTGCATGATGTTTTCACCAAATAGCTTGTTCGGTGTGGTCACGTATACCAAGATCGCCTACGATGAGTTGCAGGCAGGTGTTGTGAATGAGAAAGCCACAGCCCCTGCAATTCTTGTGCATGCAACACGGACATTTTTCGTGTGTGAATAGTTACACTAAGGTGTGACCAACAACAAAAACTAAAGCTACCTCAATTTATTTCACTTGTGGCAATGGAATATATTCCGTCATTTCATATGTATATCACAAATTAGGGTCATAAAACAAAGTCTAGCATTCAAGCATCACATAAATTCATCCATTAAAACACCTTTAACAAGTTCAGAATATCCACAATCAACGAAATTGGGAGACAAGCGTGTTACTTTCATTCGAATATTAGAGAATGCAAATGTCCTGCTCTCAAAAAACGAAATTTGACGANGGGGGGGGGGGGGGGGGGGGGAGCAAATGTTCCCGTCGTGTAGAGGGATACACGTTTAAGCAAGCGAAACTTCTCTCAAAGATCAAGACAAAGAAATGAAAGCATCATCCACTCGTATCCGAAAATGGAGACTTGAAGGAAAACATGTGTTTTGCCGTGAAAATTTCCTGAACCTTCATGCATAAATAATTTATTCAATTTTTGTAACACGTGCCAGCAACTTGTGTCAGCGAGGGGAAACTCAAGGTCAACTTCAACGTGTCTTTTGAAGTAATATGGGAAACACGCTTTCTCCAGGCTTTGAAAAAAATTCACACACCCAAACTTCCACAGCAGGAGTGATTTTCAAAAATTCACATATTCCGCTATCTTCTCGGTTTTGAAAAGATTTTGTGTAGTTTTCAGTGATTTTTAGTGCAGAAAATTGCAAAACGTGTAAAAACAAACCCGTCTATTTATTAAAATGATTCTGGACCCTATGTTACGCGTCATGACATTAATTTACGCATTTTTTGCGCCGTTTTTTGAAATAATTCAAGACCAAAATGAACCTGACTGGATATAAAAAACATCGGCAAATTTTGTCTCCTCTAATCGAAGATATTTCAGTTGTACACCAATTGATAGAAGCGCTAAGAGTAGAGCAAAACTTTTAAAAGTTTTGTTCGCTTGTTCTCGATGTGTAATGAGTGATAAAATATACCTATGACATTTTATATGTTAAGATTTTGGTTAATTTTTCTTATTGTGCTTTTAATCCACCCAGTAGGTAAATCAACTGCCGGGAAAGGGGCAATGCCTGTTCTTGCCTTATAATTTTCTTTGGGAAAGTGTTGAATATCCGAAAGTAAAAGCCTCACCTGTCGCTAAGCGATTAGTGGAGGGTCCCTCTTTTTCCCAGCTCTCCCTGCTCCTATTCTGCCGTGCTAAGGAAGAACGACGCAACAACATTCGAGAGTTGCCAAATTTCTCCGGATAAAACATGTATTTTTTTAGGAAAGAAGGTGGAGAAATGGTGCTGGGTCCACGCCGTTTTGCGGGGAAAACGAAGCCAAGAATAGTTCCAAAAATCATAATTGGAGTCAAAATTAAATTTTTTGAACTCTAATGTTGTATGTAACGCTGACCTTGTTACATACAGTTCGGGCCACTTCTTAGTGGTTTTTTTCAGTTTTTAGGAAAGTAATATTTATTTTTCCTTGAAATTTTCAGATATTTTAGATTAAATTGCGGGCAAAATTGTCTGAAAGATTTAAGGAAAAATGTTAAAAATGTTCCCGGTAACTTCATTATTCATTGAAGAAGATATGGCAACGTCTGGCGGCTCATACGCCGTTCTTCCTTAGCGACGTGTAGAAGTTGTAGAATCAGTGCGTAAAAATTGGGTATTAGAGCGCCTTCAATTCGAGTGATACTTCCCGCTTCGTCGTTGAGTTGGTTTAGTTGCGTGACCTAACTTAACCCAACACGACTCCGTTGCGATCGGTTTCCAAGCTTCGTCACCGATCGAAATCATAAAACTGGGGAATTTTCAAATACATCTGGGGCAATATTCGTTCCAAATTTCCGAAATTACTTTTCAGGATCATTTTTTCATTTTTTTGGGGTCGAAGTTCGTTTGAATATCGAAAAGGCCGGTTTCCATGATTTTTACAGCTACTGATGAGTCTCTGGGTAATCCCACTCTATTCAGATCAAGTTAAAAGGCCCGCAAAGGGCCTCGCAGGGGTTAGTCCGCGGAGCCATCATCATCCCTCAGGCCTACTGATTGCAAAGTAGAATTTTCGTGACTCTCCTCAAAAATAAACATTTTTGGGGAAACTTCGTCACCTTCCTGACAAAAGAATTTAACGTAAGTAAATTTCAACGCTGCAATGTTACCACATACTTATTAAATTTTTATCAGGAAACATATACAGTTGAGCATTGCTGACTGAAAATTATTGTAAAAAATGGTGATGGCCCAAGTGAAAAAAATGAAAAGTGAAGAAGCAGAACGGACAAAATAAGATAGAATGAAACATAGGCAGTTTCAGAAGCTGACGCCACGTCTTCATTTGACCTTTGCTGCAACTTCTTTTTGTCTTAATTAATTCCGGACTCCTCTCCGGGTGTTGGATTTAACCCGCTGTCGGGTGTTAAGTTGTAGCCCGTAGTGAATTAAAATATTCCTCCGTAACCAAATTAACCTTGTCTTAGTCACAACTCGCTTTGCTATCATCGGCTTTCGCTATTCTCTTGATCCGCTTCTCCAACTGCGAACGGAAGCTTTGGCCGGATGAGTTACGCTTTTAATTCAATTAAGTTGCATTTCACTAGTTTAATTATTTTATCTGCATGCGATTACGAGCACGAGAGCGCTCTTCCACTTTATTGGCATACTGTGCGAAGAGTTCCGGGGCATGGTTTGAATATTCCTTGTGAGTCAATATTTTCTAAGTTCATAACTATGATTATTTTGTTACGTGGACTACTTTTTGCAAACTAAAATTTTCGGCTAATTTCAACATACCTGCCATTACTTCCCCTAGGTAGATAAGTGTTTTATGGATTAGGTAAACATAGTATATTGACGGTTTTAACTCGATAAAACTCGATTTCGAAAATTTGACCCTCACTACACTCTTCAGTATCACGGCAAAAAGGGGATCTTGTCTCAGATTTAGCATAAGTACGTCCATGTTTAAATATTTAACGTAACTAGCCTAAAAGCTAAGTCATGAAACAAGCAAAGAGAGAAAGAAAGAACAGTATAAGAAATCAAGCGATGCACCTTTTTGCCCGTGTTTTTAACTTCATTAATTAACAATTTAAATAAATGAAGTGAATGAATAAAATGAATTTAAATGAAGATTGAATGCGAATTAGATATCAATTTAACACCAAACACTATAATAAAAGAAATGATTAGTAGTAAGGCAAAATGGAAATGTATAAACGAGTTTAAAGAACATTGTAATTGTCAAAAGAAACATATCGACGGTGTAAGTTGGTAATCACATAACTCGGATTGCGACGTTGTAGACTTCCTGTCATAATTTACTTTTATACGGCAAACTACTCAACGACAATTCTTTCAAACTGCCGTGATTTTTCTTCTCTGTGCGAAGAAAATTCTGCAAAAACTTCAAGGAATGATGTCAATCTGTTCTTTTTTAAAAAGATAACATAAAGGTGGAGATTATCAGACACTGCAAACGAGATATGTGATGGCGGACTCACGCCGTCGATATATAGTTTCTCATTGCAAAATGCACTTATAACTGTCCTTGTTGAATAAACTACATGGCATGACATATGCCCGCAAGGAGAGCTTGGAACAATTTGGACTTTTGGTAACAAGAAAATACTATTTAAGACTCATCTACATATATAAGCACCTGTTTGCGTATAGGGCATGGTTTGAATAATTTTTTTTTCCTCAATCAGCTCCTTCTCCACGAGGGTCATTTATGAAGCCGTGCTAAGGAAGAACGCCGTATGAGCCTTTAGGCGTTGCCAAGTTTCCCTCTATTAAATGTGAATTTTCTGGAATGCTTGTGGACATTTTCTTCCCAATTTTTCACAGAATTTCATCCGCAACATTATCTAAAGCTTCTGAAAATTTAAAGGATGAATATTCATAACTCTCCTCAAAAACTAGCAATCCATCGGAGGAAACTCCTCAATTTCGAATGTTAATATGGCGTTTTTCCTTAACATATTATTCAATTTGTTCATTAATTCCGACCATATTCAAAATTTTAAACATCGATCCTGAAAATTGATAGATCTTTGATCAGACTGTGACAAAAAATACTCGTTTATATGAAACAATTCACAACGCACGTTTTATTAAAAGAAAGTGTGAGTCATCCATCTAGGATTCAGCAAATTGGCAACATTGTATCCTCTCCGTTTAAAATATGGAAGTCTATCGATCCTTGGAATGAGCAGGTGCTCCAACAAGAATCGATTATTTAGCAAAGTTTAAAATAAAAGCAATCCGATGTTGCTAAATCGCTGGATCCGCCTCTGCAGGCCGATTATTGAAATTGATAGACAAAGCTATAGACAAAGAAGACAAAATGGGTTTAGAGGGATCCTATTGGTGGAAGCGCGTAGTTGCAATGGACAAATGAGGTAGGCAAAAGACTAACTAAAGGCAACTCACGAGAGAGACCCTTTGGTTAGTCCAGCATTTTCTCCCTTAGTCTATAGGAACCACCCATTTCGTCCAATAGAATTGCTCTATACTCCCTATGTCTTCCTTGTCTATAGCTTTGTCTATACTATCAATTTCAAAAATTTGCCCGGTGGAATAGAGCGGGCTCATATGAGGACTTATATGTAACAATGGCGGATGTGAAAAATTACCTTTTCGAAACACGCTTAAAAAACTGTTGTGTTCACACAAAAATTTAATATGTTTGGCTCTAGCATAATGTGCAGATCTCGAAGATCACATCTCAACTATTTTCTCAAAATTTTCTCAATACCAAAACAGTTTTTTGAATGTGTTTCCAAAGGGTAATTTTTCACATCCGCCATTGTTACATATAAGTCCTCATATACGGATTATTACCTGGCGATCAGTGTGATTAGATTAATTTGTGCTTGAGCGAGCTCTCCGCAACAAAAAGTTCGAAATTTTTCAGATGACGTAACAGTAACACAGGCGTTCCGTGCTGCACGCTCGAACTGACGCAGATTAAGGGAAGACCGTCGATCGAACTCCCGATCGCAATCAACGGAGTTTCCGTATCTCAAAGGAGTTAAGCTCGCAATATAGCGGTTGCCTGTCAAACGTTCAGTTGCGAGTTGGGAAGAGCCGCTTACTGCCTCCCGGGGCTCGGGCCTGCAGATCCCCTTAAGTGAAGTGCGGATTTGAGCTCGAACGGAAACATCACTGACCGGGAGTGAGGTTAAATAACGTTTTATTTGAGCGGTGTGAAAGATCGAATTCAACACAACGGAGAAAACCGGCTTATTGATTGTTAATCGTCGTGCGGAAGGGAGAAAAATGCTCGTGGTGGAGAATTTGCTGATTTCTGAATATTGATGAATTTCGTGTCTGAGGGGAAGCACTATGTGAACTGAACACGAGGACATCCTTGGTTTATACATTGAAAATTATCCCAAAAATTACATCCAAATACATTGAAAAATTAATCCATCGAAAATTGATCTAATCTGCTAAAATGCATGTGTTTAAATGGGAAATGCCGCCAGATGACGTCACTAGGCGGAGCATTTTCTCATTTATAAATGACTTTTTTCACTGTTTCCCATGTTAGAAATTTGTTTTGAAAAATATTGCGAATTCAGCTCTTTAAGCACTTTTAGATGAAGCGATTAAAAATTTGCGTGCAAATTCTCCGTTGTAATTATGGCAAGTGAAATTTTAGTTGCGGAAAATGCCGTCAGATGACGTCACTAGGCTTTGCATTTTCTCACTTTAAATGACTTTTTATACTGTTTAACATAACACACATTTGTTTTGAAAAATACTGCGAATTCAGTGAAAAAAAAATTGCGTGCACATTCTCCATTGTAATTATGCCAAGTGAAATTTTCATCCCTGAAAATATTCCCGTTGTTTCTCAGACGAGGACATTTGGCTACATTTCAACGTTTTAAAATCTCTAATCACTGATTAATGTACACAAACTAACCAGGAGGCTGTGAAGGAATTCGCCAGTGTGGATTATCGTGCATGTAGAGGATATATTTCTAAATAGACATGGATCTGGCTGGCAACGATGATTCATCTCTGGGTATAAGATTTGGGTTCGTTTTCCCGTTTTTCCTCTTCATTTCAGATTATTAATTTTCCTATTTGGACGTATTTCTGTCAAACGGAACTATGTGCATTAAGGCATAAGCCCTTAGACCCATTAAAATATATGCATAAAAGGGCTCAACTCATAATGCACATAGTTCCGTTTGACAGAAATACGTCCATTTCATTCGGAATGTAATTCAGGAATCTGCTATACACTCAAATGGGCTGGGGTTTTTAACAGATCATCGGTGCTATTCAACTATTAGCTTTTTTATGAGCGTCTACGATCGCAATAACGGTGCGATGCCTTTCGAAAATTCGCTGAGAATCCTTTTTGAGGAAAGTTAAGGCATCGTTTTTTGTGATAATCTTCGCTTAACTCATTCCCGAATTCCTTTCCTCCAACCCTTTCTTATCCCGTTCCTCGTTAGTTTTTCGGTCCATTCCAGGCCATTTGGGGCGTTCGTGAAAAGTTCCGTAAGTAGTAGTAGTAGTAGTAGTAGTAGTAGTAGTAGTAGTAGTAGTAGTAGTAGTAGTAGTAGTAGTAGTAGTAGTAGTAGTAGTAGTAGTAGTAGAAGTAGTAGTAGTAGTAGTAGTAGTTAAGTAAACATACGAGAAGTTTTTTGAGCAGACACTTGACGGAAGTCGTGGAAACCCGTGCTCGCTTCTGTTTAGTGCCAGATGATATTCGGTTCGGTGCGAAACCGGGGCGTTGAGATTTGCAGAAAAATTGCGCTTTTTAAACTTGCGTATCTCTCAGTTTCTTAGAAGTTATTCGCGCTTTTGATGTGCTAATCGTGTTCTACGCGTCATTTACCTTTGAAAATCAGAATTCGCGAGTCAAAATCCGTTCATGGTTTAGTGACCCATCCGGAGTAAGCCACGGCCACAACTCACTCTCGTGCACTTTGAAGCTCACTCGCAAATGTTCGTACTGCTATCTCCCGTAACACGGCGAAGAATGTTGCGGAAGAGAGCAGTGAGTGTGACTCATCGCGAGACGCGCTTAGTACGTATTTTAGAACGGTTCATGGCTAATTTCAGGCTGCACTTACTGCTTTCTTGTTAAGTACGGTTTAGAACGGGAAGAAGCGAGGAGGGGGGGGGGGCAAAGATTGTGAAAGACCTGAATGGAGGTTCCCTGCTCGCTCGAGCGTGGCCGGGTTTGGGAATCTACGGCTCATCGCACTCTGGTATGATCCGAAGCTTTTAGGTAAATGGTTTAATGCGCAATCAAGAGCAGTGGCGTGGCGCGCTTTGCGCTGTGTCGGTTGATCTGCCATTTAAACCTATGGAAAAAGATCGATAAACAGGATGTTCGTAACGAATACCTTAATAATAATCGATTCTTTACCATAGTTACAGATTGGGGAATATCGATAATCGATCATTCACGCCTCGCCGTTAATCAAGAGGATGATAAGTCCGTTGCCGATTTTCTGAGAGTACCCTCTTTGATAGTGTGAAAATGGTTCCCTTGTAACGATGAGCAACAGGATACAGCTAACAGAGTGGACTTGTTTGGGTAGAATTCAGAGAAAAAAATGTAACGCAGGTAGGAAAATGAAAAGGTCCTCAATTAGGGAACTCGAACAGTTCAGTGAAGTAGAACACTCAATTTAAGGTTACAAATTCGTCGTTTACATTGGCGGATCAAGCAAATTTATGATCAGATCCAACAATAATCGAGAATAAAACTTCTTGTAAAATTATACAAGTTTCTCAGAGAATCAAATTTTTTTTTTCAGAAGAAATTTGGCAACCTCAAATTATCCATGAGCTGATCTTTGGCAGCATGGTTGCTGAGAGTATACCAAAAGAGATAAAGAGCCTGAAAAGTTCTATCGATGGAAGTTGTAGAATTAGTGCGTACAAATTGGGTATTATAGCGCCTTCAATTCGAGTGATACTTCCCGCATCGTCGTTGAGTTAGTTTAGTTGCGTGACCTAACTAAACCCGACCTGATTCCGTTCCAATCGGTTCCCGAGCTTTGTGACCGATCAAAATAATAAAACTGGGGAATTTTTAATCACATTAAAGGCAAAATTCGTTCCAAGTTTCTGAAATTACTTTTCAGGGTCATTTTTTTTTTTCATTTTTTTGGGGTCAAAGTTTGCTAGGAATACGGAAATTGCCGATTTCCATGATTTTTACGGCTACTGATGAGAGTCTCTGGGTAATCCCACTCTATTCAGATCAAGTTAAAAGGCCCACAAAGGACCTTGCAGAGGTGGAGGTATTTTTTAAAAGAATAGAAGAAGTTCATTATTTTGAAAACACTGTGATTGCGCGCTGGTTCCTTTTTGCTAAATGCGATCCATATAAACCCTTCACTATTCACTTGCCTCATCCGAGGTCTGCAAACGGAAACCCATGGTGTTTAAAACGAAATAAACCAGCTCCCAGGTGAACCCTGAAACCCATAAGAATCCAAACACTTCGGGGTTCATGTGAAATTGATAGTTTCCTCATCGAAGACCATCGGCCCACGTTTGGCTCAAGTCCCAATCGAGTATTTGCATTCGCGTTCGGTTATTGCGGTGGGACTTCACTCCACACCACCAGCTTGTCTCCGTTGCCAAATTCACGGCAAATTTGGCAATGAAGCCTTTACTCCTCAATGTTCCGTTGGATCGTCGTGCGGTTACATTCCCGTACACAAGAGGCCTCACTGTTGCCAAGTTGTTGGACATATTATGTAATTTAGGCCACCTTAGGAACTTGAATGTGATTGATTAGGATGTCGGGATGGAAACGTCGTTACGTGTACATAACATTCTCGTGCGCTAACTGGGTCCTGACCAACTCAAAATTCCGAGCTTCCTCCTGTGGCTTCCTACTTCCGGATGGAGCTTTGCTGTGATGCCAGATCATCACTTAAAACGGTAAATTCAAGAAAGGGAATGATGGTGAGGTAACCGTTTGGAATTTTTGTCGTGTAAAATAGACCTTTGGACAGATCTAGAGTTATTAAAGTGACGACACATGTTGTCAGAATTTCACGTGCTACATCACGTTGAACGAAGTAGGATACCCAAAATCAACTTAGTGTTTAGTGTTTAGTTCATTTAAAAAGTAGTGTATCTGAACATTCTCATTCTGAAGAACTAAAATCAGTATAAATCAAATTAACCGTTTGAAACCAAATGCATGTTTTCTTTGCATGTATCTGTGGATTAAAACAAAATTATTTCCTACTTATATACAAACGGCATTTCGACGGTGAAAAACGGCAATCACATAACTCGTTTGCGGTATGTCTGAAAATTTCCGCCTATACGTCATTTTTTTAAGAGAGAACAAATTGACATTATTTCTTGAAGTTTTTGCAGAATTTTCTTCGAATTGAGAAGAAAAATCGTGACAGTTTTAAAGAATTGCCGTTGAGTAGTTTTTCATTTAAAAAATAAAGTATGACAAGAAGTCTGCAACGTCGCAAACCGAGTTATGTGATTGCCGACTTACACCGTCGATTTGCCAATAGTGGAGTGAAAAAGTGTGGAGGCAAAATTCGAAGGGTGTAGGGAATCCCCAGTGGAAGACCCGGTTATCTATCAATCCTTGATCAGAGGGATAGATTTTAAAAGCACTTACTGCAATATGCATTCAAAGTGACATTTCGACATAACATTTCTGGTGCTTCATTTTTCGAGTATAGTAATTTTTTTAGCATGACTCCAGGAACATAGAGTGCTAAGTTCAAAAATGCGTTTCTGCCTTTTCAACGTTGCAAACTTCCAGCCATTTTTTTTAAAATAAACAAACCAGTCGTACTTGAAACTCTCTTAGATTTCTTTATTCATTAAAAATTCTTCACAGATAATATCAAAGGGATATTTTGGTTTGTTTTTTTTCCTCGAATACACTGAGCACGGTCGGAGATTTACCACGTAGGCTCATGTCAATTTGTCGAGCCATCTATAGTTTTAAAATGAATGATTATCATCGGAATGTCACTTCAAAAACACTCTGTGGCAAATCCGTGTGAACATTTTGGCTCAACACCAGCGGAAGCAATGGGCCAACTGTTGCACAAAATGTGTTTACAACTTTGTATCCCATAATCCACCGCATTTTGCGACACAGAGTTCCACTAGCCGCGAGTGGTCAGAGGGTTGAACATATCAGAGTGTCGAAATAATCATGAAACCGTGTGGAACATTGTCATTGATGTGAAGTCCGTTTAAGGACCAATGTTCTCGATTGACGAGTGCTATATTTTTGACTAAATCACGGTATATATTCACGAAACGCCGTTGCTCCGCTAGCACGATTATGATAGTATGCCTAGAGATGACCTCTGAATTTCTTATGACTGTGTGCTTTCTAGGGCTCATGTAAAATTCTAGATACGTCATCTTGTCAACGGAGACAGGTGGGTTTAGCTAAACTATAAAGCTCGCTGTGATGTCGTAAAGCCGGCCGTTTATCCTGCATACAAGCTAGTTCGGTGCGAACGGGGTGTAGCCATTTTTCAGATATAACAGACGTTACCGAAGTTGATTCACGCTAAACGACTAGAAACGGTTAAAACGTGAAAAATAGTTTCATAACGATTGAATGGACCAATAGACAAGGTACGAATTTAAGCATTCTAATACATGTTTTTTGACCAGAATTTCACGTAGAACACGATGCGCACAACGAAAATTACCGAAATCAACTCGTTATGAAGATATTTAATGATTCTTGATGCGTGAATTCAAACCACCCGCTCATGAAAACTCAATGCTCTACGTAACTCACATCGCGCGCTGAACGTTATCATGACAGTCTCTGCGATATAAAAATCTGGCAACCTTAATCTTGACGCTTTAGCTCAGCTATTGCAAGTTGTTTATAGATTGAACAGCACATGGTGGGAAATGAACATCGCTTGATTGAGAAGTTTGCTGAAACCGTTGTAGTGCACGATTTGACTCACGTAGAGCTTTGAGTTTCTTGTGAGCGGTCAGTTCAAATTCCTCGTAACCAATGTGAAATATAAACGTTAATATCTTTGTTAGGAGTTGATTTCAGTAATTTTTGTCGCGCGAATCGTGTTTTACGTGAAATTCTGGTCAAGAAACATGTATTAGAATGCTTAAATTCGTACCTTGTCTATTGGTCCATTGTGAAATAATTTAAAACGAAAATCCGAAGAAATCATCAGAATTACCGCAACGACCAGAAAGGTACAGACATGACCAGAACTGTCCAGAAAATATCCAGTGCGGATGAAAAGCATCCCGAATGACGAGTTACAGCCTTAAATTACCCGAATTTGCTAAAATGACTACGATCCTCTAAAAGGAATATAAATCTTTTGATTTATTATCATTAATGACCAGATTCAACTAGAGGCGTAGAAAATGAACAAAAATACCAAAATTTCCCAGAAATGTATATTTCATATTCATTTGTCTTGTATTTTTCCGTTTTTTTCTGAATTGCCTTTCTAGAGCGTTCAAAAGCGTTGATGGAATTTATGCTGAGATTCTGAGTTTGTATAGTGCATGGAATCATGATTTATATTTTGTCAATTTCGTTGTGTTTTTTTTTTTTTAAAGCCTAGAGATTTATATTTACTGATAGCATATCGTAACACTTTTTAAAATCTTTGTACTCTTAATTCTAATGCTGATTATATTTTCTTTATGTGTTGCAGGTGAGCCTAATATCTAACGGCTTCTATCAGGCGACAAAATTTCAGGTAGGACCAAATTGAACCATCATTTTTTTCTAGCTTCGACAGCTCGGAGAAGCAACTACTGCCTGCATGTGTCAGGAATAAATGAGCCAAAAAGATTAATTACTTTTTGCAATATATAGTCCAAATAGATGTATCAACAATGAGTTAACAAAGGCTGTAACTTGCGTCACCGCACTGGCCCATTAAAAACTAGCAAAGGCATGAACAGCCCATTTCAAGACTTCAAGATCGTGTGAAACCGGCATTATGAATGATACCACTATTAGTGCTTTGAAGCAACCGCGTGTGGTATCGTCCTAATGTGAAGGCGGAATGTAAGCCATTGCTGAAATAGGAATTTATCAAGCAAGGTCATTTGATAACGACTCAACAATCGACATTGAATTAGGAAGATGGAGCGAATCTTTGGGTTGAAGTGAGTGGTTTTTATCGACTAAAGGAGAAATTATGGAGTAATTAAAGGTTCTCTCGTCGATTTCCGTTAGTTACTCTATTACTTTACCTCCTCTATCCACTGCAACAAACTGATTTTACCAATAGAATCTCTCCATTTTCTCTTTGTTTGTAGCTTTGTCTATCGAAATCAAAATTCGGCCCACTAGCATGACCACACAGCAAGCCAACTTTTCCAAATTTCCAGCCTACCTCAATACGGTGGAAAACTTTTGGTGGAAGGCTCAAACGGTGGAGAGACTAATGAAGAGAAATGCAGGAATGACTTAAAGGTCTTTAGTTGTTTGCCGTTAGTTAGTCTATCACTTACCTCCTTTGTCTATCCATTCCAATAATCAGCCTGCGGGTGAGAGTTTCAAACGTCGCGTGCCTCCTTTTAAATCTACTATAATGTGCCGTGTAGGGTCGATCAGTGATATATACCTGCTGAAACCTGCGGTCCCTCAAGTCAAATGTGTGCAGTTCCGATAAAGAGACAAAGCCTCAAGGATTGAAAGGCCTTGCTCAAAGGCGAGAAGTGTCGCGATTTGCTGACGGTTTAGTCGTCCGTCCGACTGAGGGCCTTTGTCTCGACTTGCTGCGCAGTGTGATAACTCGCGCCTTCGAACGGCCGACCGACTTCCCGCAATGCACTCACGTGCCTCCAATCATCTCCGTTTCCGGGACAGCCGTCGGTCAACACAATGGACGAGAAGACGGGTGACAATCGAGCCAAAATTGAGGGATAATCGGTCATACGTGGAAACTTCGTTTACAAAAACTTTGCGCGCTTGTTGTTTTTACCTTGTGGGCCTCATTTTTCAGGTCGTATTTCGATAGTGCAATCGCAGAAATGCGTATCTCGGTTTGCGGCGTTACAGACTTCCTGACGTACTTAATTTTCTGCATGCAAAACTAATGAACGTCATTTTTTGAAAATTTAAACAATGTAACGCAAGTAGGAAAATGAAAAGGTCATCAATTTGGGAACTCGGACAGTTCAGTGAGGCAGAACACTCAATGTTAAAATTCGTCGTTTACATCCGTGAATCTAGCATGATCAGATCCAACAATAATCGAGAATAAAACTTCTTGTAAAATTATACAAGTTTCTCTGAGAATCTGTTTTTTATCAGAAGAAATTTGGTGACCTCAAATGATTCATAAGCTGATTTTTCGCAGCATGGCTGCTGAGAGTATACCAAAAGAGATATACCCTGGGAAGTTCTATTGATGGAAGTTATAGAATAAGTGTGTAAAAATTGGGTATTAGAGCGCCTTCAATTCGAGAGATACTTCCTGCATCGTCGTTGAGTTTAGTTGCGTGACCTAACTTAACCCAACCTGACTCCATTGCAATCGGTTCTCGAGATTTGTGACCGATCGAAATCAAAAACTGGGGAGTTTTAAATCACATTAAAGGCAGAATTGGTTCCAAATTTCCGAAATTACTTTCAGGGTTATTTTTTCCTCCATTTTTTGGGGGTCAAAGTTTGTTAGGAATATCGAAAAGGCCAATTTTCATGATTTTTATGAATACTGCTGAGAGTCTCTCGGTAATTCCACTCTATTCAGATCAAATTAAAAGGCCCGCAAAGGACCTTGCGGGGGTCAGACCGCGTAGCCGCCATCATCCCTTATGCCTACTGACTGCAAAGGAGAATTTTCGTGACTCTCCTCAAAAATAAATATTTTTGGGGAAACTTCTTCAACAAAAAAACTTGGGGGAACAAAAGAATATAACGTAAGGAAATTTCAACGCCTTAGTACTTCGATAGTGAAATCGCAGAAATGCGTATCTCGGTTTGCGGCGTTACAGGCTTCCTGTCGTACTTTATTTTCTGCATGGAAAACTAATGAACGTCAGTTTTGAAAATTTCAGTGATTTTTTCTCTCTTCCTAAAGGAATAGCCTGTGAAAACTTCAAGCAATGACGTCGCTTTGGTCTCCTTTTGAAAAATAAAACAGGAGCGGAGATTTCCGAACACCGCAACTGAGATCGTCGTTCTCCTCACGAAAGAACGTAACTCCATTCCAATGTTGCCAAACATCCCCTCGTAAATTGCATATTAATCAGGAGGATCTTTGGCAATTCTAATTGAGAATTTCACTGATTTTGCCTCAAATTGCTTTAATCCAATGCCTCAAATCAAACAAATTTTGGATAAAAATTACACAGGTACATTTTTGTAAAATTAATTAATTGTTTGAGACAATGTTGCAACCTTGGATTGTAGTTACGTTCCTTCGTGAGGGAAACGACGAGATGAGCATTTTTGCAGTTTCACCGTCATTTGCTAGGTTGGTGCGTATTTCTCTCCGTCTAGTATAAATACAAATCTCACATTATAGGAATGAGCTATAAAATTTCAAAGTTGGGAACTTCTTTGAAGGTTTCTGTGTGATTTGGTCCCATTGCTCATTCATGGATACTCGACGTAGAAATTTTGCGTTGGTATATTTTTTCGTTTTTTAGGAGGGGGGGGGATGTAATATAGTCTGAAATCATGAGAACATGATTTTGTGACCAGTGCAACTGATTCATCAAACGGTCCAGTATATCAAAATGTAAAAAAAAAAAAAAAAAAAAACATTCTCGTCAACCCAAGAAGGGCGGTCTTAGGTCGAGTGAAATTCTCGTAGATCTTAAGGACTTCATACAAGATTCAACTTACAATATTCAAGTAAAAATTGAGTTCATAGTCTTCTTTGAAGCTGTTTGCTTGCAGAATCTCGGATGGAAAATATAGTATCTGGCATCAAAATATATCCTTCTCTAATTAATGATGAGTAAAATACTATTGATTTAAGAGCATATAATTGGAGGTAGTAAAATTTTTATTTTAGCCCTTTATTAATGTGAGCGCGTCGATTAATTGTTTGTTCGGGCAGGAAAAATGAACGGAGATCTGCCGTGTCAAGTAAAAACGTCGTATGGCTATCGAATGTTGCCAAATTTTCTCCCAGAATATGATTATTTCTGAAAGAAGTTGCGACTATTTTTCTTTGAGATTTTAAGACTTTTTAGATCAAATTACGAACGATATCATCTGAAAAATTTGAAGAGAAATATTTACTCATTTGTCTAGAAATTCGTGATATTTCGAAGAAAATTTGGCAACGCCTAATGGCTCTTACAGCATTTTTATTTAGCGTAGCAGAGATGTCGTCAACAGACTTGAGCGTTGAGGCGTGGAGCGAGGAACTTCATCTGGCGGGAAGAGGGGGGCTGTCAATCAGTTGATGGCAAATCAACTCGCTTGCACACTCACCACCCGTAATAAATTACAATGGCTGTCCGGCTTAAAAAACTGACCCCGGTCAATGAATGCCTCGCGTAACATCACGGTGACTACACAGCTGTCAGATTTTAATTGAAAACCAGGTATATTAATTTTCATTAAGAGGATGACCATTAAAAGGACTGTAAATGGAGATGTTGCATGTGTGAGGAATTTACGATTTGACTATTGATTCTTATGTAAAAGTTTGCGAGAAATAAGAGGGTGCCACTGGTTTTCTCTGCAATCGACTACCAAGCTCAAAAAAGCTCTCAAGTTGAGGCCAAAATGGAGGGGATATCCCACGCTATCCTGAGAGTCCACCTCTACATCAAAACAAACTCTCCATGCAAAGATAGGGAGCAAATATATTGACAGGGCTGCCCGCTGCCACTTTATTCGGGGACTCTAAAACTGAAAACACGGCATCACTGCGAATGTATTTGCTCCCTACCTTTGCATGGAGAGTTTGTCTCGACGTAGAGGTGGACTCTCAGGATAGGGTGGGATATCCCCTCCCTTTCGGCCTCAACTTGAGAGCTTTTTTTGAGCTTGGGAGTTGATTTCAGAGAAAACTAGTGGCACCATCGTGTTTCTTGCGAACTTCTACGTAAGAATCAACAGTCAAATCACAAATTGCTCGCACATGCAACCTAACCATTCCTCTTGCAGAATGGACTTGAAGATTTGTAGAATTCACAATTTCTTCACGCTGTGTGTATTCCAATTTTTGTTAAAATTCATCAGACTAAAATTTATAATAAATCTATATTTATAATATTAACACTTTTCATATTTACTTTTTACAGATGGAATTGAATAATATTCTACGTCACAGCGTGAAGGAATGGTATATTCTACCAATCTTTTTTTTCACTGTAAAAAAAAAACCAAATACAAGCGTCCTTCATTCTTCATTCCTCCACTCCTTCCGTTTTCATCCCTTTCTCTTTCATCCTTCATTCCTCCGTCCCTTCTTCCTTTTCCTGCCTTTTTTTCCTCCTTTTTTTCCCGGCGAATTCTCACCCTGTTCTGCTGTATTTCACACAGCGTGAAGGGATGGTAAATTCTACCGATCTTTTTTTTCGTTGTAAAAAAAACAAAATACAAGCGTCCTTCATTCTTCATTCCTCCATTCCTTCCTTCTTCATTCCTCCATTCCTTCCTTCTTCATTCCTCCATTCCTTCCTTCTTCATTCTTCCATCCCTTCCTCCCTTTCCTGTCTTTTTTCCCTTCTTCTTTCCCGGTGAATTCTCACCCTGCTCGGTTGTATATCACACAGCTTGAACGAATGGTAAAGTCTACCGATCCTTTTTTTCAGTGCAGGCAACATAACCGGCGTCGTTTACTTCGGAGCAGCGGTAAAACCGCTGACTCTTCGGACGCTCCGCAGAGTGTGCATAATTTACACATAATGAAAAGGGATCAACGAAAATTTCTCACCTCCTCGTTTGAATGCTTCCATGACGTCATGTTAAGGGAGAAAGCGGTGATTGCCACCGCTGTGAACCAACCATGAAAGCGGTGACTCCATAAATCAGACCGGCGCGGAAACGCCCCTGTCGCTGCCCGCGGAATTCCACACTTCCACCCCTCGCCCCCTCACCCTCATTTGCGGGGTGGAGAGAGCGAGAAGGGGGGGGGAGGGGCTAAAAATTGTGTGCACTTCATTTCCATTTGGGCGTATTTCAATAAAAAAGGGCTACCTCCATTGTGACAAGAGCACTGTGGAGATAGTTCCTTTCGGCTTTAAATACGTTCATTTCACTCGACTATGAAATCGCACAGGCGGCTGGAATTTTGGATCAAAGAAAGGGGTGTTGTCGGATGGAATTCGTCACTAATTTGGACGTATTTCTGCCAAACGGAACTATGTGCATGAAGAAATGAGCCCTGAGACCCATAAGAATATGTGAATAACACGGCTCACGTCAAAATGCACATAGTCCGTTTGATAGAAATAAGTCCATTTAATCGTTTAACAGATGAAAGAACCTAATTTTATTGCGTCGTGTGAGTCTGGTCAAAGTGTCTCAAGCGCCACGCGACGTTTAAAAATTTCCGCCGCCATTTCATTTTTTGTAGAAAAATTGCTCAACGAAGCTGTCTGAAAATTTCACTGAAAAAAGATATGAGGAGGAATATTTTTGGGTTGAATATACAGGGTGATCCAAAAGTCCCTTCCACCCCCTCTAACTTTTTACCTAATTGAGGTAAAGATTTGAAACTTGGGAGATATTCCTAGGTCAAAGGGAGCTACTTTTTGGCCCCCCTAAAATTTTCAGGGGGCCTCCCTTGGGGGGGGGGCAACGGCCCCCAACTTTAAATTTTCAAATGGGAAGACCCCCTTTGTGATAGCTCGTTCGAAAGAGCATAAAAAAAGAAAACTTTTCGCGCAAACCCGAAGTCAATATCTCAAACCGTCTCAAAATGGCGGCCGGTTAAAGTTCAAAATGGCCGAAAATTCACACCGGTTATTTGTCAATGGATTTGCGCGAAAATCGGTATGTAGGGGTATTTTGACACGAGAAAAACGAATTTGACGTTAGATTTTCAAAAAAACCAAAATTTCCAAAATGGCCACCGGTTAAAGTTTAAAATGGCCGAAAATTGTCACCTCGGTTTTTTGCTGATGGATTTGTCTAAAACTTGGAATTTGAGAGTATTTTGGCATAAGATAAACAAATTTGAACTTACATTTCTAAAAAGATCAATTTTTTGTCATTTTGAACTTTAACCGGCGGCCATTTTGGAAATTTCGGTTTTTTTGAAAATCTAACGTCAAATTCGTTTTTCTCGTGTCAAAATACCCCTACATACCGATTTTCGCGCAAATCCATCGACAAATAACCGGTGTGAATTTTCGGCCATTTTGAACTTTAACCGGCCGCCATTTTGAAACGGTTTGAGATATTGACTTCGGGTTTGCGCGAAAAGTTTTCTTTTTTTATGCTCTTTCGAACGAGCTATCACAAAGGGGGTCTTCCCATTTGAAAATTTAAAGTTGGGGGCCGTTGCCCCCCTAGGGGGGCCCCCCTGAAAATTTTAGGGGGCCAAAAAATAGCTCCCTTTGACCTAGGAATATCCCCCAAGTTTCAAATCTTTACCTCAATTAGGTAAAAAGTTAGAGGGGGTGGAAGGGACTTTTGGATCACCCTGTATACAGCCTCGTAAAAAGTCTGGCGCCGGCCGCGAGGATCGAACCTGCGGCTGGATTGTTGGATCTATATCGAGCCCTGATGTCTATATAACTGAATGCTTTCTCGGGCTCATCTCAAATTGTAGTTACGGCCTTTTGTCAGGCAGGCGACGATTTATACAATGCAGTTTTTTCTAGGGTATCGGCCATGGATTTTTTGTATGGATATTCCCATACTAGCATATAAGCCATTTGAGAAGATTTGGGTGTGGGTATAGAACACACATGGGCTTGATGGTGGGCTATAGTATGGAAAAATCCATGCAAAAAAATCTATGGCTGTTACCTCGGAAAAAACTGTATTGAAGTTTTTAACTGTGTCGTATCGCGCGGTGAGACCATTATTTTCCACCACATGGCAACCATTTATGTTGCAATAAAGGTGGCTGTGTCACAGATACTTTCCCGACAGAGGGGGAGTTTCATTCACTCCCGGAATTAATTATGTGACTGTTACCCTTGGGCTTGAACCACGGCCCCGCTCCCCTGGTCCGATCGTAATTTTTGAATAAATTGTTCCCAACTCCCGGTGAAACAATGCGCCAGTGAAAAACTTATAATAACGCGTCGACATCCATTCACCTGGAATTCCTTCGTCTTTCGTCGCCTGTTTCCAACGGTTCTTAAACCGTGTTCAAATACGTTGCCAGATTGATCTAAAAAACATGAACAAATGCTCACGTTGGACATGGTTTACGGGAGTCAGTGTATTAATGTCTTCTGAAACACTTATTTACTGATGCGTACACTGAAAAAATGATTGGTAGAATTTACCATTCTGTCACACTATATTTCACGCAGCGTGAAGGAAAAGTAAATTCTACCAATCTATAAGTCGATTCTGCCATAGGAATGCTTACTTGTACCGGTATATAGTAACGTTTACCTTTCTTTGGTAAAACTAACTCTATAAATTGACGCTGTGTGAAATATAGAGCGTGAAGGAATGGTAAATTCCACCAATCTTTTTTTTCAGTGTATGATTCCGAACTTGGTGGACCTCTATGAGAAGACTAGGAGGTCTGCCCCCTGGCCCCAACTCTTAGAAGGTGTTTCGCGTCCTTTAAGGCCCGCCTCAATGGTCCTTATAACTTAATCGAGATAAGGTTCGATTATCCAGGGACTGATCTGCCATGTAAACCTATGGAAAAGGATCGATAAACAGGTCGTTCGCAACGAACACCTTAACAATCGATTTTTCATCAAACCTTCAAACGGGGGAAACATCAATAATCAATCAATCACGCCTCGCCATTAATTAAGTAAAAAAATTAAATTGCGAACAAAATCGTTAGAAAATTCGAGGAACAGACATTTAAAACTTCCTCATAAACTTAGTTTCTTATTGGAAGAAATTTGGCAACGCCTCAAGGTTATTATACGGCGTTTTTCCTTAGCACGGCAGTACGGCCCCACGCGCATAATGCAGCTTCTTCCAGGCTCAGTTTTGGCTCGGCTCTGAGCTAAAATCAACCGGGCTGAAATTTCCTTCGATAAAATGTCCATTTTTAAGGAAAATTATGCAAATTTTTCCTTGAAATTTTCAGAAGATTTAGATCAAATTACGAACAAAATTATCCGAGAAATTGGTAGACAAATATTAAAAAATATTCCTGAAAATTAGTGATTTGCCGGGAGAAATTTGGCAACGCCTGAAGGCTCATACGGCGTTCTCCCTTATCACGGCAGTATTGTATTTTTTATAAATTTCAAAAATCATCCCTCTTGGCTCCTTCGAACCTCAATCCCGCCTCATCTCAGCAGACCATCCGTTTCGGCACCAACGCCAAGCTGAGAGATGGAGTGTTGAGGGGCGCCTCGTTACGGTAGGTTAGCGCCGGAGTAATGCCGGTTGCGTCAATTCTAATCAGGCGCTGTCGATTTATCCCGCCCGGTAATTGGGTTGCGTCCGTTATGTTTTCTCCGCGAGTCCGACTCCATTTATCTTGCTCGGCTCGCTCCTCCCGCCGCACGGTGGGTCAAGTCAATCAGACACGGAAACTATTACTGAAACTACAAATTTCGATGTTTATTCCGTTACATTTTAAATTTCAAGGGGTGCTTCGAGCAGTAAATTTCACGAGGAAACCATTGGAACCATTTTTAGGACCACAAAGTTGTGTATGGAAGGAGATATAAGCGTTTGAAGTTTCTGAATTTTGTCCGAAATTTTACATCGACTCCAACCACTGTGCGGAGTCCCGGGGCCGCACTTGTTTGCCCCGAAACCGCCGATCGTCGCACCCACTGCAGCTTCACTCCAGCTCCCTTTCAATCTCCACTCCTTGATCCGCATTTACATTTAGGACTCTTGGTCGATTAAAGGAGCTCTCGACGTCTGATCCTGCGTTGCGACTCCGTCTTATCCAGGAGAACTATCCACCAATCATCCAAAAGATTCTTTGAGATTGCGTGGATGAAACAAAATCCAAAAAAATTGGATGAAACCTAGCGTTATATCGTCAACTTTCGGCGAAAGTATCACAAGCGCCATGCAAAGTTCCAAAATTTCCGCCGCTATTTTACTGTCTTACAGAGATTTGGTTAAATCTGTTTGAAAATTTCACTAAATTTTATCGGCAGCACAAAGATTCAAAGAAGGCGAACTATCCACCAATCATCTAAAAGACTCTTAGGTATTGCTTGGATGAAACAAAATCCAAAAAAATCGGGTGAAACTTTCCTCATATCGTCAACTTCCGGCCAAAGTATCATAAGCGCCATGCGAAGTTCCAAAATTTCCGCCACCGTTTTGTGTTTTTACAGAGAAATTGTTCAACGAAGCTGTCCGAAAATTGCACTGAATTTTCTTTATGTTGCCGATAAAATTCAGTGAAATTTTCAAACAGATTCAACCAACAATTTCTCTGTACTACAACAAAATGGCGGCGGAAATTTTGGAACGTCGCATGGCGCTTGTGATACTTTCGCCGGAAGGTGACGATTTTATCTGACTTACATATTTTTTTTAAGTCGGTGTACACGATTAATTTGGTCAAAAAATGTGTTTGAGTATTTCAAAAACCTGGCTCTCCCATCACTAAAATTTGACGGAGGGTTGCACAAATTGTAAAACTTATCGATGAATGTGATACGTGTTGCGTAAACTGAAAACCCCTCAATGCGACCCGTTCAAGAGGCACCATTTTAAGCCTGATCGAAAATTATTAAAAGTTTACAGGTATTATATAGTATTGAAATCAGGGTTCAAAAAAATAGAAAATGACCACTAACAAAAAGTTTAGGTTATTTGGAAAAGGTGGAAATGAGAAAATTCCTAACACTTCCACTCTTAATTAGACGCATTATAAGGGTAAATTCGCATGGACTTTTATATACGCACAAAACTTTTCAAGACAACTCTTTTCTTGATCCCCACCTGAATAGAATCGGCAACGGTACGGCAAAAGCCCTCTAAAGGTAGAACAGGGGTGGCAGGGGCGAAGGAGGGTGTCTGATACTAGCGCTCTCAATGAAGCTGCCATCGGTGCAGTTAGCCGACTGCCGAGGGGTGCATAAATCCTGCACGAAATTTTCGGTCAATTCCGATCGGTGATCACTTTGATTAATGTCACTTGCAATTTGGGAGTCCGTTATTGTTGTCGACCGATACTGGGATCACAGCTTCAGCGTTGCATATCTCACGCTTAATTCCATCGTTCCGAGCTGAGCTGATCACCCGAATGGAGCAATATACTATCCAATCTGTCGGACATGGAAGCAAAAGTGCCTTCATTTTTTGGGGTAGGCAATATAGACATCCGGAAAGCACGAATAGTTGCATCCGAAAATGAATCGCTGATGTTAATTGTGAGAACGTCTCCATATCCCCGTTGATTTCTCAGAAACGCATAGGGCAATACCACGTTGCAGACATACTGTCAGATTTCATTTTCTGAATTGAGAACTACACATTGTAATTTTGTGAAAATATCGATAATTTTTCTCATCTGCGTGAAACATATTCTTTGGAAATTACAAGCCATAATCTTGATTCGGTCTCTGTTTAAAAACTGAAATAGGGGCCAAGATTTAAGAAATTATGTTCTGAATACGCAGATTTGCAGCAGAAACTGGGCAAGGTTGCAAAATTGGCGCAAAAAATTCATTATTTTACAAAAATGTACCCGTGGAAGTTTTGTCCAAAATTTGTCTAAATGTTGCATGAGGTCAGGAGAAAAATTAGTGAAATTTTCGATTACACTGAAAAATTTAAAAAAAAAAATCACGAGCTCAATTATACTTCTGGCTGATTTTGGCGGCAGTTATAAGAGTAGTTACATTGGGCAGTAGTATGGTTGATCCAACCAAACTTTCAGCTGACTCTACCGTAAGATCTGGCTGGTGCGACTATACTCTTATAACTGCCGCCAAAATCGGCCAGGATTATGGTTGGGGTTGTGATATTTTTTTCCGTGCAGAAATTTCCAAGATTCTCCTTTTAAAAATGCAATTTGTGGAGGGAAATTTGGCAACATCAAAGTATAGTTACGTCCTTTCGTGAAAGGAAACGCTTCCTTATCGTAAGTCGTAACGTATCAGGCTCGCCAAGAGTGATGTAACCGATGTAAGCACAACCGTAAATAAGAAGCTCAAGAAAACTACCTATACCATTCAGTGTAACGCACATAAAACGCGCGTCAAAATCCTCTTGTGCCTTCGATAAAATATGAAAAGTCGACTTTTGCTTGCCCATAATTCCTGGTGGGGAAAATCAATTAAATAACGGAGCGCCCTTTGGCTCGTTTAAAATGCTTACAGGGGCTCCAAACGCTCTTCTGAAAGTGCGTTACGCAACTGATAAACGGTCTTCCCTCCTCGTCGTGACAGGGTGCCCGACTTTAACCTCAGGAAGCTGCGCGATTATTTTTATGGGGCGGAAGCGATGAAGGTCTCTAAAAATTGATGAGATTGACTACTGTTTACTATCTACTTCATAGGGATTCTCTGTTGCCAGTTTTCTGGGATAAACATGAGGAATATGCGCTTATGAGTTTAGGCTGTAAGGGGTCGTTCAAGTATTACGTGCGCCACTTTAGGGACCGTTCAAGTATTTCGTAACGTACTTATTCCGATTTTTGACCCCCTCCCCCGTGTAACGCAGCCCTTCACCCCCCTTTTTGAATTACGTAACGCTGGCCTGCCCCCCTCAATTTTTCAAAAGATTTGTTCGGGAAGGGTGGGATTTTCAATTTTTTGCACGTTTTTCAAGCCCCCCCCCCCCGCCGCGGAGTTAAATTTGTTACGTAACTCTTGGCTTGACTCTTCTCCTCCCTTGGAACGCACCATTACGCTGGTTAAACGCCCCTCCCCAAGTGCGTGAACGACCTTGCGATAACGACCCGTGCGTTAACAAATACTTGAACTACCCTTTAAGAGGGAAGGAATCTAAACTTGGCTTACAAAGCCTTCCACTTTTTAAAATTAATAATTATATTCCGATAGAAAGAATTTTCACACAGATTTTTTAAGGTTTTTTGCATTATTTTTTGAAAGGAAATGTCGAGGAATGGGGGTCAAACCAGGCGTAGGTATTTTAAAATGGAAGAGGGGTGCAAGGTTGGCTTACAAGTAGAGAGTGACGAGTGTGACCTACCGATTAAGTCTAAAAAAAACCCAAAACGTTACAGATCTCTCGGCGTGACCTCAACATAATATTGCAATGCAAACTGCTTGAGCTGAACACTCTTCCCCTCAGTTTTGTACTGGTACTCATAAGAGTTAAAATTTGTTGACTCTAATTGTAATTTTTGGAAATTCTCGGCTTTGATTTTCCGGCGAAATAGTGTGGACCCAGTAACATTTCTCCACCTAGTTACTTGCGAGTAGCTTGCAAGGTAAATAGAGGGGTCAAAGGGTCTACTAAAATGTCTTACAGAATACTTGAACGGCTCCTAGCATCACTTTGAGCCTTTGAGTCCTATCGAAAAGGAGAAGAGACTTCAATTTAGTGCATTCGGGGCGTATTTTAGTTCAGATCTATACCCTTAATTTACTTTTTACTGTAATTTGTTGTAAATTTCAATGTTGTTAAATACTTTCAATGGATTACCTATAACCTAAACTCGTAATAGTCAGCGGATTTTTCTCTTAAGTCACAACACCGCTGATAACCGATGTGACTTAACTTCTCTCTCCGCCTGGTTTTCAAGAACCGGAATCCAAGGAAGTTGCCGCGCCGCGGCCGCGCCTGTTCGGGAGAGCCCTTCGGAGTAGAATGAAGAGGGAGTGGAGGGCTCGATATGCGGAATATCCCGAGACGCGGCAAGTTCTCATAAGGGTTGCACCCACTAAAACTTTTACGGCGATTGAGTAAAGAGCTCCCTAATCTGGATGATTGCTCTCATGCATCTATTTTTCATATTTTATCGGCGGGCGCATCCTGATTGCCTCCGCCCTCTTCGCAACCCTTCACTCTTTTCCACGTCCACCTTCTTTGTTGTCAGATCGCTTCCTCACACCTTCGTCTCTCGCAGACTTTAATCTAACTCACGTGAGGATTTCTCGTGAGTAAAATTGCCCACGGTTTTGGAGTTCAATCTCCACCACCACTACTACTACCACTACTACTACCACTACTACTACCACTACCATCACCACTACTACCACTACTACCACTACTACCACTACCACTACTACTACCACTACTACCACTACTACCACGACTACTACTACCACTACTACTACCATTCCTACCACAACTACTTTTACGAGTGATATAACTACTACTACTACTACTACTACTACTACTACTACTACTACTACTACTACTACTACTACTACTACCACCACTACTACCATTACTACCACTACTATACTCCCACTACCACTATCATAACCACTACGACTACTACCACTACGACTACCACTTCCACTATCATCACTACTCCGACTACAACCACTACTACTTCTACTATAGAACTACTACTACTACTACTACTACTACTACTACTACTACCACCACCACTCCTACGACCACTACTACTACTGCTACTACTACCACTACTAGCTTTACCACTACCACTACCATTACTACCACCAATACCATCACCACTACTACCACTACTACCACTACCACTACTACTACCACTACTACCACTACTACCACGACTACTACTACCACTACTACTACCACTACTAGCTTTACCACTACCACTACCATTACTACCACTACTACTACCACTACTACTACCACTACTACTACCACTACTAGTGTACCACTCAAGTCTTCAAATGAATTTGGTTTGTTTTAAATAGCAGGTGTGTTCTTTTATAAATAAAATTAATTAATAAACTTACTTGGTTGGTTACTATCCCTTTTTCTGTAGTTTTTAATATTTTAGCGTTTTGGGTTATAAATATTATTTTACTCATTAAGTTTAAGTTTTTTATAAATCATATATATGTTAATATTTGGTTAGTAATTTTATTGGGTTTGTTTATTTTATATTCTCTAGTACAGCGTATTGTGACCGTTGTAATAAAGATTATTCTAGAATTTATAAATTTTATTTAAGACTTATTTGAATCTTAATTTTGGGTGGTTTGTTCATTTATTACGACTACTACTACTACTATCACTACTCATACTACTACCACGACTATCACTACTTGTACTACTACTACAACTATCGGTATAACTATCACTACTTATACTACTACTACTACTACAACTATCACCACTCATACTACTCCTACTACTATCACCACTTATACTACTACTACTACTAATCCTCCTCCTCCTACTACAACTCCTCCTACTATAACTGCAATATTTCTGGTGTTTCTTCTTTTCTCTTTTGGAAAATTATCGGGGCTTTGCCATTAAGGTGAAAATAGCCAAAGTTTTCATAAAAACGATCGGTAAACGATCGACCAATCAAAATATTAAATTTTGAAAATTAAGCTCTTCGTGTTGAATGTCTTACATTTAGCTTATTTATTTACTTGCTTTATTTTCGAGACATTTAATGAAATACAATCAAAGAATTATACCAAGGAAGGGGTGACGGTAAAATAACGATTCCGAGTATTCAATCCATTACAAGCAATCGCAGCAGCAGGGGTTTCCGAAAAATCAGAGGAGTTTGAAAGTCTTATTTCATCGCGGTCATTAAGAGGCAATAATTTTTCATTATTCTGAAAAGTTTTTTAAGAAGCATTATATCTTTAATCTTTAAGCGTTGAAATTCAAAAGCCTTGCCAGATGTGACTCTTTTGTCCTCGACTCCTTTTTTGACGATGACAGCCACGCTCCCCTTTCTTATAAGAAATTCATATTTATAACTTCAAAATTAGCAGTGTTGCAACACATAAATTAATCGCGATTTTTATACGGTGTAAACATGAGGGTCTCCACAAGTATTAGAGGTCCAAATAGTATTATGTTATAGCGATTTATTCAAAAATAATCTTTCTGAGCCAACTTTTTCTGCCACCAAATACTTTAGACGAATTACTCAAATTCATTCCGGTTCGTCAATTATTTATCCGGTACAAGTTCAATGCCTTTCTTTTTCACTCGAAGAAACCAATCGAACAAAAATTAGGAGAAGAACTTGAATAACATTTGCATTTGCGTTCAATTTTCGGTAAAATGATTTCGGTCATCTTAAATTTAATTACTGCTCTACATTATCAAATGAAATATCACCCAATGTTGCATCGAAAATTCAGATTATAAGGAACGGGTTTCACTGTAATCGGGATCTGCTCTTCGCATAAGGCCTATCGACTTTTCAATAGAATACACCCTCTGATGTTTCTTGATAAAAAACATTCTAGGTTGTTTTTGACAGCAAGGAAGATTGAAAAAAGTCAAAGGGGATAATTTTGAAATCAAGTAACCGTACTGAAAAGCTTCTTCCTCCCCGTATTTTAAATATGTGTAGAAATTAGGTTGAGGTGCTGGGTTGATTAATTATTCTTAAGATAATTCACTCAGTGATTCATTTCCCCTTTTCCTAATTTTCTCCCAGAATTAATGACTTTCTACGTCGAATCCCTTTGTGTCGGACCTATAATAAACTTTTTATGTCTCCATTCTGCGATGAAATAATTTTTTCTCTTTTATATCTTTGGATCACAGGCATAAATTACAATGAAAAAGGAAAAGAATAATCTTTAGAAAAAAACACACCCGCCTCCACGCTCCAAAATGTCCCTTTCGGAGGTGTGATCAAAGAGTACGTCTTTCAACTTGCGGCGTTTTAAATTTATTTATTTTTTGGGGGAAGGGGGTGTTGTTATTGACGATTATAATTTCACAAAATTTTATCTGATTTCTTTTTACTCTATCAAGAATATTCCCTGAGAATGTTCATGAATACTTTTAAAAAATTAAGTATGGAAACTCCGCAAACTTGTTGAGTGTGTTCGTAAATTCTCTCTTCTTACCTCCGAAGAAATCCGTATTTTCTTTGCCAGAAGGTAATTAAAGTACCCAAGTATATGCAGAGAGTTTCGAAAGGCAAAAAAAGGTAGATCCTTCCTAAAATACTTCATGAACACATTGTAAAAATTGGTCGGGATCAAGTTTCCGCTACCCCCGATAATGAAAATATATGGCGCTACTTTCATCCCTTAAAAATTAGACTGGTGCCACTTCAGCGTAGATATTCTTAATTTTTACCTCGAGAACCAAAATACTTTACACGAAGTTGCTGTTTGGGCTGATGTCATTATTTTAAACTTATTTACAAGAATCGTGCATCAAAAATTTGATTCTGTGACCAGCGCATTTGACCCGTTCTCGCTGCCATGCTTGTTCTTGAACGATAGCTTCAATTCAGATGGATAAAATGGACTGAGTTAAGCAGAAAGAAACCAATCCACATTTTTAGAAAAAATTGAGTTATGAGTGGTTTTGAACTCAACCAATGCTCTACTATCTATCGTCAAAAATTCCAAGTTTTTGTTGGAGCAAATTTTGCAAAAATTGAACTTGAAGTTTATCTTTTACATTGAGTCTTATGCAGGAGCTAAACTTTAAACCTCTTTTTCTCGTTTCGATCCCGATGTGGTTTGGTTCCTTTCTGTTTAACTCCGTCCAAATATGGATAAAGTGACTGAGTGACAGGAGAGAAAGCACGAAATTTAAAATATCTGATTTTAATGTAAAGAGCAGTTCTAGGAGAGAACGATAAACTGAAGCTCCTGGCAAAATGCCTCTCACCTAGAACGGTCGACGAAGTTAGGCGCGAGTTTGCGGCAATAAACCTGTTGGAGTGTCGGTTGGCTCAGCTACCGTGGGACCTAGAATGAAACTAAAAGCCGACTTACAGGTGTCTCTCATCGTTAAATCCCTAACTGGACGACTTTCTGCCAAATGGATGTATATGCATTATGGCGTGAGCCTAGTAAAGCATATATTCTTATGAGTCTCAGGGCTCATGTCTCAATGCACATAGTGCATTTGGCAGAAATGCGTCCAACTGATCTCATCCACTTTGTTTTCTCACCATTTTCCCTGATTTCTTGCGGAGGTGAATGTGAGCTAAGAGACAATGTTGTCGATTTGCTTCGATTCAATTTATTCTTTAAATTTTTTCGGTGCGGAACGGACTATATTTTGAAAGATGAGACTAGTATCTCCGACTCATCCATTAAATTATTTTCCTGCACGGAAACCCTACTGGCACTTTCAGTGTTTTACGCTAAGAATAGTGGCTCCTTTTTGTAAAATTCAGTCAAAACGTCTACTTAGTTGGCTTTAGCTTTCGTATGAAGCAGACTTATTCTGCCATGTATGTATGTATGAGCCGCTTTTACGGCGCGCTAGGGCGCTCTGCGACGCCTATTCTCCACAGGAATCTGTCATGGTAGAGATCCTCCGGAAGCTGGCATCTCTCCATCTCTTCATGGATGCCCTCTACCCACCGTTTGGCTGGACGCCCTCTCCGTCGCCTACCTGGGGGGACCCACTCCAACACCTTCTTCGGCAACCTGGTATCAGCCATTCTCTGCACATGCCCATACCATACCAATTGCTTGGTCATGATATCGTGCACAATCGTCCCCTCAACGCCCATTATCTCTCGGACACGTTCATTCCTGACACGTTCTCTCCTCGAGATTCCAGCCGATCTTCGCCAGAAATCCATCTCGGTCGCCTTGAGCATTTCTTGGGTCCGCTTCTTCAACTGCCACACTTCACTGCCATAGGTGATAATAGGCTTGACAACCGAGTTATAAATCCTCTTCTTGTTGTCTTTGGAAATCCTTTGGTCCCAAAGGATCCCATTAAGCATGGCGATGGCTTTCCTTCCTAGAAGATTACGGTCCCGAATGGCCTGATCCAGCTTCCCATCCGAAGTCAGGTTCACCCCCAGGTACTTGTATTGTTCGCAACTTTCTATATGTTGACCATCCTCCAGGACTATGCTTTGCTGAGCGCCTCCGACTGACATCTTTTTTGTCTTACGGACACTAACCTCGAGGCCCCATTTGCGGTACTCCTCCACCAACTTCCGGGTCATATACTCCGCGTCATCGTGATCTTGACTTATGACTACCTGGTCGTCAGCAAAGCATAGCGTGAACAGTGTTTCTTGGTCATTTAGAGGGACGCCCATGCCGGCACACTTTCTTTTCCATTCCTTCAGAACGTGCTCTAGATATATCTTAAACAGCGTCGGTGACAGACAACATCCCTGCTTAAGCCCCTTGGTGACAAAAAAACCGTCTGAAAGCCTTCCTTGGCACTTAATTCTAGCAAAAGCCCCCCGATAAAACTGCTTGACTGCCCCAATAAGTCCTTTACTAAAACCAGTTTCTTCTAGGACTTCCCAGAGTTTCACAAGAGGAATACTATCATAAGCCTTTTCAATATCCAAAAACACTAAATGAAGCTCCTGGCCAACAATTCTCTTCTTTTCGGTTAACTGGGTAACACAGAACAGATGATCAGCGGTAGACCGACCAGCCCTAAAACCTGCTTGCTCCTCCGCCTCGAACGGGGTCCACTCCTCTTCGATCTTCGCTTTCAGCACTTTTCCATAAATTTTACTTATCGTTCCTGTCACCGCTAACCCTCTGTAGTTCCCACAGTCATCCTTCCTTCCTTTTTTATGCGACGCTGTTATCCAGGCCTCTTTCCATTCTTTCGGGATGTCATCACCGTCAATGCACTTCTGCAGCAAATCCCTGAGATGGTTAACCAACTTGCCAGTCCCACATTTAATTAACTCGGCTGGAATGTTTCCTGGCCCAGGAGCTCTTCCATTCATCAATTCCCTGATTGCTTTGACCACCTCCTCAACTCGAATTTCCATTGAGTGATCCTCGACTATATTTTCAGCATTCCCCGTTTGAAACTCTGGTCGTCCTTCCGTCAATAATTTATTAAAATGTTCGTCAAGCTGTGAGATTGTTATCGGAGATATAATGCCAAACCTATATGAACTTATATAAACTTATTCTGCCATGCCTATATGAATATGTGCTGTAAGAGCAGTCAAACTAGCAAATTTTCTAAATTATCAATTTTTACGGAAAGATACCGATATTCTTCTTTTACATTTTTAGATATTCCAAATTACATTTTGAAACATTTTGTTCCATGATATATTAATACTTAAGGAAAATTGTCAATATTTTTCCTTAAAACTCTCAAACTCTCTAGATACAACTGCAATGAATATTATGTAAAAGTTACATCAATTTCAGAGAACGTGTATTCTAAAATTTGGCATCGTCCGAGGGCTCTCAAAAGGCATTTCTTTTTCATTGTGGGGCAAGATTTGTAAGTGTTAAGGGTCGAATTTATAGCTTGATCTGAAAAAGTTCATTTCCTAAGACGATTCTGAGTGGTGTACTTTATTAATTAGCGGGCCTTTCACATTTCATTGGATGAATGGAAATTTTCTGAATCTCCAGTAAAATTCACCCGTTTTACTTCGGAAATGGATCCTTGCAAGGAGTAACAATGATTTTAATTAATAAAAAAGTAAATAACAACCAAAATATATCGCAAATTTTTAAAGTTTTAAGGTAAGTCCGCACATGAAGTTGGTCAAATTCATAAAATTGTCTCCAATTTTAGTTCAACTTTCTTAGTTGGAGGAGCTTCTGAAGGAGGTGGTCATGAGAAGTTCTCTCGAAAGTTTGGCGGCGCAGTCGAGAAACGGTGAATTCAGATATACTTCCGTGCTAAAGAAGAACGCCGTAAAAGTCTTCAGGCACTGCCAAATCGCCTTCGATATAATACGAATTTTCAAGGAAACGGTTGGTTGTTTTTCTTCCAATTTTTAAGAGAATTGATTTGAAGTATTTGAAAATTTCAAGGAAAAATATTCATAACTATGATTCAAAGCTATGAGTATTTTTCCTTTAAATTTTCAGAATCTTTAGGTGAAATTGCAGACAAAACTATCTGAAGAATTGGGAGGATAATATTCATAACTTCACCAGAAAATTCGCGTTTTATGAAAGGAAACTGAGCAACGCTTGACGGTTCATACGGTTTTTTTCCTTAGCACGGCAGAAAAGGCGTTTAGATATTTTAATTTGTTGATATGTATCTCCTCATGTTGTACTAATTCATCTAAAGTTTCTGTAATTCTCAAAAATTGGGTCGTCGCAAGAGAACCTGTACATGGGGCTAGACCGTTGTTGAGGAGTGATGCGAATAAGAATTAGTATAGTCTACTTGGTTGTTAGTTGGACTTCATTTTGCAGTTAGGAATTACAATTTCCACTTCATCTTCAAAAACACTTTAATACAATGGGAAGGTACATACGTACAATGGTACATGTTCTTTCTAAACTGAGCCAGAAATTGTAGTTCCTGGTTGCAGAATGTTGTACAGTTAATTGACAACTGCAGAATCAGAGATTTTTCACGGAGGCTCAGAGAGAGAAAACTCAGAAGAAGAGAATGACAGACTCCTACGGTTTTTTCCCCGCCGTAAAACGCCGTATGAGCCTTCAGGAGTTGCCAAATTTCCTCGGTAAAATCACTAATTTTCAGGAAATTTTTTTAATATTTTTCCGCCAATTCCTCAGATAATTTTGTTTGTAATTTGATCCAAAGTGCCTGAAAATTTCAGGGAAAACTATTCATAATTTTCCTAAAAAATAAACATTTTATCTTTGGGAAATTTGGCAACTCTCAAATGTTCATGCGGCGTTCTTCCTTAGCACGGAAGTATAGGTTATCGGTGGAGAGGCCTCTTCCTCATCCTCCCAAAACTGCGTGGTGGGCTGACAACACGGGAGCCATTATAGGCGGCATACCTCTGCGCATGGACCGGACAAGAGGATCAAAGGGGTGGTATTGCATAACAGCCTGCGGTGGGCTGTTTCGTCCTCAATCAAGCACGGCGCCAGTTTCCGAGAACCCACCCCAAACAACCGTCCAACTCCGGCCGCTAATGAGCCAGCTAGGCATGGTCAAGTTATTGAAGTCCACGTTACCAGGTTGTTTGTTGCGGAATCTGTCATTTTCACATTTCTCCCGCGCTAAGCAAGAACGCCGTGTATGGACCGCGTTAAACAGAAAGGAACCAAGCCACATCAGCCATTGCCAAATATAATGGAGATGTTGCATGTGTGAGGAATTTGCGATTTGACTGTTGATTCTCACGTAAAAGTTCGCGAGAAACACGATGGTGCCACTGGTTTTCTCTGAAATCAACTCCCAAGCTCAAAAAAGCTTTCAACTTGAGGCCAAAATGGAGGTGGTATTCCACGCTATCCTGAGAGTCCACTTCTACATCGAGACAAACTCTCCATGCAAAGATAGGGAGCAAATACATTCGCAGTGATGCCGTGTCTTCAGTTTTAGAGTCCCCAAATAAAGTGGCAGCCATGTCAATGTATTTGCTCCCTATCTTTGCATGGAGAGTTTGTCTCGATGTAGAAGTGGACTCTCAGGGTAGCGTGGAATATTCCCTCCATTTTTGCCTCGACTTGAGAGCTTTTTTTTGAGCTTGGGAGTTGATTTCAGAGAAAACCAGTGGCACCATCGTGTTTCTCATGAACTTTTACATAATAATCAACAATCAAATCGCAAATTCCTCACACATACAACATCTCTACTAACTAGACATTATTTGAATGCTTTGTTTCAAATTTTTCGAACGATTTTGTTCCCAATTTGATCTTAAATACTTGTAAATCTCAAGAGAGTACACGAGGGAATATATTCTAAAAGATAAATGATTAATCTGGAGAAATATAGCTATTCTTGAATACTCATACGAGTTCAGCATACGAGCATTGTATAAATGATCATTAAGACCAATTTCATGGACGCAATGCTGCATTATCGTTTCACAAAATTCAACCGAAGAACAGCCGAGATAGCATTTTAGGCCAAATGCGCCATCTTGGATTTTGAGCATTGAGCTGCAGGTTTCCATGCCTCATTTGGCAGAGCAGTTCACTCAAGTTAGGTTCTAACCTAAGAATACAACTAAATCAACTTCGGTGCGGAATTTCTACGTTCAAAAATATGAGAAGCAATTTAAGATACCTACTGCAAACATAAGCATGCATATATCCATTTCCACCACAACTCTTGAGAGGAAGTCTTCAAGAAGTTCATACTATATCTATAGACCCGTTTTATTGGGGGAAAACCGATATTCCTCTCGAAATAATTGAAATCTTTCAGCGGAAGTTAAAAAATAAACGCCCCTCTTGATTCCAGAGGAAATGTATTTCACTGCAGCGAAAACGATCGGACTATCCGGAGAGAATCCGGTCCCACTCAATCCCTGCAATCGAGCGCTCTTTTGTCACGGCACTTGAAAATTTGATCTCGATTATTCCGACGCGCGCCAAAAAAGTTGCGAAAGAGGTTATTAGTCCAGTCGTTAGTCTGACGCCCTGCAGAATTAGCCGCAAAGAAACACGCCCGGTGTTGCTGAATCGTGCATTAAATCGCAATTTCCCCGTCTCATTACAGGAGCTCGAAATCGTTTTTACAAGTTGGCAACACCGGTCGGACTTGAAAAGTTCGGTGGTGAAACTCTTCTCGCCGTCTCACTATCAACCTTTTTGCAATTTTGTCGACTTTTTCATTAGACCGCCGAGTTCTTGATGCCCTGACGCGATCGATTGTGAAAAAGGGATCACTAAATCGCTTAATATAAAATAAAGAGGGACCGAGGGTTTGTAAAGAAGCTTGCCTTTGAAATTAAAACGTTGAGGTCACGTATTACGAAAAGTTTGGTTGAATCGTTAAGTTTGGGACTGGTTTTTAAAGATCTAAATTTTGAAAACTGCGTAACAGCTAGCCTAAAAATATATAATAAATAAATATATAATATGTAATAAGGAGGGACCGAGGTTTTGTAAAGGAGCTGATCGCCTTTAAAATTAAAACGGTGCCCAATCGGAAATTTGACCTTGGTACAAGCTTAGTATGACATTTTTTCACATTTGAATGGAGTTGCCAAGTTTATCTTGCTAATGTTCCCACAATGTTAGCAGGACATTTATTTTACCTCTGGGACAAGCTTGAGCCCAAAGATTGTGCCAAGGTTAGGTTTGTAAGACTGCTCCAAGCCTATCCTGACAATATTGCCACAATATTGGTGGGACATTATTTTACTTCCGAGACAAACTTGGATATTCAATATTGTGACAACGTTATGTTAATAATATTGCTCCAAGCTTGTTTAGCGGATATTGTGATCACGATGTTGCCATAGACTTGATGTTAAAATATTGCCATAGTATTGGCAGGATATTTATTTTACCACTGAGACAAGCTTGGATTTCCAACCTTACCTCTGAGGCAAGGTAAGCGATAGAACGCCGTATTACCTGCCGTCCTCGCGGAAGAAGTTTCATTGCGTCGCAATGCCTAATGTAGGCATACGGAAAATTGGAGGGCCGAGGAACCTTCCTAAGTCAGCTATTTTCTTGGCTGCTTGCACTGGCTGAAGTATTCAACTCGGATCCCACTTGTAACGGGCACTGCCCAGGCGAAACGAAAACCAGCCCCAATGACGGGGCGGCCGCGCGCGGACCGTTGCCAAAAAGCTCAATTTGAGCCCTTGGCCTAAGAATATCGGTAAGATGGGTTAGACGCCTATGGATCATGTGCCTATTACGTCAAAAAGCGAAAGGTCGCAGTTTTTGCCCTTTAATTTGCCCTTAAAGGGACCGCAACGGCAGATCCGCGGCGAGCGCGCCCTGGTGGCGGAAATAGCAAACGCGGTCGAATTGTGCTCGCCGCGCACAATATTGCGTTAATCTTATGACAATATTAGAAACAGAAGCCTAAAATGTTTATTTTCTTAATCTTGTGACAATGTTAAAGTGCGAATATTACCACAATGTTGTAAAAATAATGTTAGCATAATATCAATTCAGCAGTTTTAGATATCCAATATTGTGTCAGTATTATGACAATATTACGAACAGAAGCCTGTTATGTTTGTTGTTCTAACGTTAATTGAATGTTAACATAATAACAATACCGCAGTATCACAGAGATAACATCGTCTCGATATTATTTTAGCAATTTTGTTTTCCTAATATTGTGTCAATATTATAAGCAGAAGCCTATGTTCAGTATTTTTTTTAATAATGTGCCAATGTTAAAACTAACATATTACTGCAATATTGAAAACATAACTCTACGGCAGTATTGGTTTACCAATATTGTATAACCAATATTGTGACAACATTGTGACAATCTTGGAATCACCGAGCACCACCTGACCTTGGATTTCAAATGTTGCTAATATTGGTGCAATATTAAAATACTAAGGTTATATATCCAGTATTGATGGTATATTGTACCAAGATTCTCAGGCCAACCTTACTGTTGAAATATGCTCACAGTCTCGCTAAGGTTGCCACAATATTATTCCGATCTGCCCAAGGTCAAATTTCCGATTGGGTGAGGTCACGTATAATTACTAAAAGTTTGATTGACGTTTGAATCCTTAAGTTTGGGACCGGTTCTTAAAGATCTAAATTTTAAAAACTGCGTAGCAGCTAGCGTAAAGTGGAGGGGACCGTTTTAAGTTATTGAAAGTTCTTGATATTGGCGGAATGAAAACCTCATTATGAAGCAGGAAGTAACGGTTTGAAATTGCAGAGTTGGGTCATATCAAACTGGACGATTTTAGGAAGTGAAAATGTGTTTTTTTCCTTTTTCTTTGTCGACGTCGATTTATTGCCACATTATCGGATCAAAAATTGCACTAAATTGCAATTTTGTATAAATTTGCAAAATAATCGCGATTTTATTGACATCGATTTATTTCAATACCATCTAACGAAAAATTGTGACAAATTGAGTTAAAATTTCGATTGTACCGTACGCGATTTCATAGAGATAATATTAGGACAAGATTGAGGATAACCTCTTGGATTTGAATAATCCTAGCAATTTGTCACTGAAAAATCTCAGAAAAATCGCGATTTAATTTCAAAATATCGTGATTTTTCCGTTGGAAAATGCTACTTGAGATTACTTTCCTTTCCTTTTTCCAGCCGCACCTTTTTTACCACCCCCTAACGAATTCCCCGTCATTCCCCTAGCGAAAGAACGTAATTTAATTTTAATGTTGCCAAATTCCTCCTTGTGTATTAAAGAGGAGGATTTAAGGCACTTTTCACTGTATATTTCACTAATTTCTCATCAGATTCAATGAAAAAATCGGGAGAATTTTTGATACAAATAGCATTGGTACGTTTTAATAAAATAAATTAATTTTTTGGGCCGATTTGGTAACCTCGGAATGAAGTTGAATTCCTTCGCCCGGGAGACAACGCTCAGTGGGTCCAGCCAATAGGAGAGGTAGGATGAAATTTGGAAAATTAAGATAGCTTATATAACTCCGTTTATACATAGCATTAACGTTCTAAAAGTGGTTTCAATGGTTTCCTCTCGAAATTTTCCTTTAGAAGCACCCTTTTGAGTTTCAAAAGTGACGAAATAAACATCAAAATTTGCAATATTAGTAAACAACTTCACGTCCAACCTCGCTAAACGACTCAATCCACTGTGCGACGCACAGTGGAACGAGTCTTTGGAAGAAGTCGAACATGAAATTTTTCACAAAAATTGCAAATTTTGATGTTTATTTCATCACATCATAAATTTTCAGGGGTGCTTCCAGAAGAAAATTTCACGAGGAAACCATTGGAACCACTTTCAGAACGTTAAAGCTGTGTATAAATGGAGTTATATAAGCGTCTAAATTTTCCAAATTTTGTCCTACCTCTCCTATTGGCTCGACCCACTGTGCGTCGTCTCCCGGGCGAAGGAACTTAACTCCATTCCGAGGCTGCCAAATCGGCCCAAACAATTAATTCATTTTATAAAAACGTATTTTTGTATGAACGGAGTTATAAGCCTTTAAAAGTCCCGAATTTTTTTCGACCTCTCCAATTGACTCGATCCACTGTGCGACGATTTGAGAGCCCGACAAATTCATCCCTCGGAGCATTCCGAAACGTCTCTCACCTCCACGAAAAGTCATCCGGAAACTTTGGGAAAGTTCTCACGCCTTTTTCCCGGGCTGTAATGCAGGTCGGGCGAGCTTTTGAATCGGGTCCCGGAGTAACTTTTCAGGACCCCCGTGAATGGTGGTGTCAACTTTTATTACTCGTTTTAAAAAGCTCCGCCGGCCCTTTGATCCCTTTTTCTCCGGGCAGGGTTGAGCGACGCGTCGGCGGATTCAAAATCCGTCAGCCGGCCCCGGCCCTAAACCCGCGGTCGCGCGGCATCAAAACTTTGATTCTTTATTGGGATCATGCGACATGGGTATTGTTCTTCGAGCTCGCATAAGGTCTGTCGCCAAGTTGACCTTGAAATATACTGTATTAATGCTGAAAAACAACTAATAAATGCGGATTAAGTCAAACACAAAGAACTAACAATAAAAAAACAATTTAAAAAGCGGGTAACAAGGCTAAAATTTCACATACAAAAAACCAAAACGTTTCGGCTGAGAATTCAGCCATCCTCAGTTGGATGATTATCAGTTGATTTATGCAACTGAGGATGGCTGAATTTTCAGCCGAAACGTTTTGGTTTTGTGTATGTGAAATTTTAGCTTTATTACCAGCTTTTTAAATTGTTTTTTTATTGTATTATATATCTTGTCACGGGCTGCAGAGCATCTATCATATTTCAAAAAGAACTAAGAACCAGGGTGTCTACAAGTCCGGGATTACCGGAAAGTCCAGATATAGTACTAATTTTTTAAGAGCGGTCTGGAAGTACTGAAAAAGTGCGAATTTCGCGAGAAGGTACGGAATTTTTGTCATTTTTGTCGCAATTCGAGCGAGGAATTCAAATTTTTGAAAATCTTCAAATTTCGTCAATTGGAGGTACTGAAAAAGTACTGAATTTCTCTTATGAGGAGGCACTGATTTCTTGGGAATGAAATGGAAACGTACTGTAAAAGTACTGATTTTTGGCCAGCCTATGTAAGTAGATACCCCGAAGAACTGATGGAGATTTTGGTGTTCTTGTGTTCCTTTTGGTTAATACAGGAAGTGAACACAAATTTTGTGTTTGGTTCAGTTTGTGGTGAATTTAGCGCCGAATTCAATGGGAAGCTGATCGTGTGGAGACACCATGATTTAACGTCATTTTTTTATCATCCAAAAAACGGGTTTAAAATGTTTGAAAGTCTTTACAATGTAACACAAGTTTGTCAGTGTTTAAAATATTGAACATTTCTTACATTTTCCAGCAAATGTTTTTCTGCAATAAATATGTTAATAATTGTTAAATGTTTTTGACGCTTTAACATGTCTTAAAAACAGGTATATGTTCGGAGAAATTTTTAAAAATATTTTAATTTCTTATCTTTAAAAGCAAACACAAAAAAATGCACCTAATAATATGAAAAGGTCTAGATACCAGAAGTAAGATTGCCTAAATCGTTTTCTAAATTTGGTCATACGCAATTTCTCATCATTTCCTAAAAATTTGCTCCTTAGAAATTAAAATTAAAAGTTTCTGAAAGGGACCTTTCTTCGGTGCAATAGTTAGGTATTGTTGACATCAATAAAGATGCATACTATTGAGACAATTGCAAAAAAACAGGACTTTTATCACAGAATGTAGAAACCCAGCCGGTTGGTTCGAATGAAGCGAAATAATTCCATTTGGAAGTTTTTGTTTTTACAGAAGAATATATTCAATGCCACATTAGAGGATGGGAAGTAAAGAAGTAGCACAAAAAATCCAATCTCATTTTATCTGATCTTTCTACCTCGCGAAATTGTCGGCTAAAACAAAACTTGGGTTGATTTGAACAATCCATTTCGCCTGTTTTTCTACCTATCTCGAAACGATTTCCTCGGGAAACCAAACCTATATGAGAAACCGTTCGGTATCTGAGCCTTGATAAATTGGAGGAAGGAATTACGATGTTTCAATTCCGGCTTCCATCACCACCTTTTCAGGCCAGTCCACGGGGTCCAGGGCACCGCTCTGAGAAGTGAGTCCCTTTTCAAAACCTCCATTCACAACCCCCCACCCCCCCCCCCCCCCCCC
>NW_017549178.1:4151054-4161058 GCF_001854935.1 Bemisia tabaci
AAATGGAGGGTATATCCCACGCTATCCTGAGAGTCCACCTCTACATCAAGACAAACTCTCCATACAAAGATAGGGAGCAAATACATTAGCAGTGATGCCGTGTTTTCAGTTTTGGAGTCCCCAAATATAAAGGGCAGCCCTGTCAATGTATTTGCTCCCTATCTTTGAATACAGAGTTTGTCTTGGTGTAGAGGTGGACTCTCAGGATAGCGTGGGATATCCCCTCCATTTTGGCCTCAACTTGAAAGCTTTTTTTGAGCTTGGGAGTTGATTTCAGAGAAAAGCAGTGGCATCATTGTGTTTCTCGCGAACTTTTACTTGAGAATCAATAGTCAAATTGCAAATTCCACATGCAATATTTTCATTGCTGCGTGTGATTTCGGAATATTAGTTTTTGCCAACCCACATTTGGACGTATTTCTGTCAAACGGAACTATGTGCATTATGGCGTGAGTCCTATTACGCATATGTTTTTGAGGGTCTCAGGGGCCATGTCTCAATGCACATAGTTCCGTTTGACACAAAAACGACCATTTGATTCTATCAGTATCAGAACTGACCCATTAGGGACCGTTCTTGAATTACCTAACGCTCCAGGGGGAGGGAGGTCAAGAAGAGCGTTACGCCCTTTTTCAACGTGTTAAATCATAGTGACCTACGTCATAAAAACGTTACAGGGGGAGTCAAAAATGCCGAAAAAATGGTTCCCGCATGTCAAAACTAAAGTATCCGGGGAACCGTCCGAAATCTTCCGAAATGTTCTTCAAACTCTTCCCGCGGGAAAATCCTTGATTCTAAAAATCTTTCGGAAAAATTTTCGATTTGCAAATATTCCGGAAAAATTCTCGATTTGGGAATCTTCCGGTAGAATATCTCGGAAGGGAGAAGTCTCCAAATTCCGAATAATTATCCGGAAATAGGGAGGCCTGGCCGAAAAAATGCGGTACGTAATGTAGAGACGGCCCCTCACACAATCTTTATGACACTTGATGGCATTTTCCAGGTTTTGAATTCCGATTGCTCACTTAGCGGCAATAATGTTATAATTCGAGTTCTCGCTATCAGGGAGGATTCCATTCAACAAGATCAACTCTATTCATCACACCCTGATGAGCCCCGTCCCATTCGGCAGCGAAGCTGAAATATACAGGGCCAGTGAGTAATCCGTTGAATAAACCTTGGACGGCAGCGTTGCTTCATCATACATAATTAAGCTAATTTCCTTCCACCACAGAATATAAATTGGCCAATTTTCTTCGCAAGATTTGGCAAAGAAGCTTCGCGGTCCGGCCGGGGCTGCCTGGCCCCCGTAGCTCGCACCGCTGCGCCGCGCCGCACAGTGGAAAGAGCTAATATCAGAGATGGATTTTCGTGGTACTTCCAGAAAGGATCGCGTCAGGAATGAGACGGTACGGGAGATCATGGATGCCAAGCAGACCATCGTGCATGACATTATGACAAAACAACTCATTTGGTATGGTCATGTCCAGAGAATGGCAGGGGACAACAGGTTGCCGAAGAAGGTCCTTGACTGGGTTCCTCCTGGGAGAAGACGCAGAGGGCGCCCAATGAAAGGTTGGAGGGAAGGGATTGAAGCGGAAATGTTAAGGTGCTCAATGCCCCAAGATTTGTGGTTTGAAAGAGAGCAGTGGAGGTTAGGAGTCGTAGAGCGCGAGGGAGTGCTGTAAAGCGACTTATATTTATGTATGGAATTTCGTTTTTAAATCGCAAATTTTGATGTTTGTTTTGTTGTATCATTACGTGTGAGAGACGTTTCGTAAATGAATTTGTTTGAGGAGCCCATTGGAATGATTTTAAAAATGGACGTATTTCTATCAAACAGAACTATGTGCAGGTAAGAAATATGGGGTGTGCTCTGAAAACGTCACTGGCGCATTATCATTCTCATTCACTTTTCCGGCCAGACGACTAACGAGCATACCCCATATTTCTCACCTGCACATACATCTGTTTGATAGAAATACGTCCAAATGTCTACTATTTTATTTGTATGAATGGAAATAAAAGCGTTTGAAGTTTTCACATCATGCGCCAACTCTCTCGTCGAATCGTTTCACTGTGCGTCGTGGCGCAATTCCCGCGGCAATGATTATTCGGGTCGGCACAAAACCGCACATCTGACCCTATTTTGATTGGGCTCGAAAAAGACCTCTCTGCGCTTCGCCGACCGTTGCAAAACACCCGTGAAGTGGGAATGGTGGTTGGTAGTCGGAGTCCGAACCAGTGCGGTGGGTTTTAGCTCGAATTCGGCATGAGTTCCGCTTTGCTTGCTAAGTCACATTTGTATGCCATTTCGCGGGAGAGATAGATCTGCAGCAAGTGCTCAGAGACAATATATTTTAGAGCCCCAGCGTCCAACGCAATGTGATCGCAATTCGTGCAAATGTTAAATTCGGAAGTCAACGCTGATGTTCTATGCGTAGTGATGGTTGGTGAACAATTTTTTAAGCAACAAATAAAAAAACTTCGCCCAATGATAGGGTACGTATCAAGATGCCAAAGAAAATTTCCCACGAAGTAACCCTTTGCTTGTATTGGCTACATCTTTGTGAATGTTTATGTTGTGTATTTGCGTCCCAGAAAGTTTAAAATTTGTAATATAATACTATTTTTCATCTTCTTGAGCTCGTATGATAAATTTGTTTTCTTCTTTTACGTCTTTTGTCAAGCTAATCGAGTATATTCAATGATAATGGATACATTATCTAGAAATCTATCTTCTTATATCTTCCACAAGAAATAATCTTGTGATAAAGAACTTTAAAAAGCCCTTGCATCCCTAATTCTAATACTAATTCTAGTATTATTTCTGTTACAGGTAAGTTGAAAAAAAAATCTATTCCATCGATCACCAAAACTCCAGGTAAGAAAATTGAACCTTGGCGCATCGGTAAGCATAAATTGTGATAAAGGAATCTTTTATAATCGCAAATCGGAACATATGCTAATTTTTGGACAACTTTTCACACGGTCTAATCAAAGGTCCCTACAATGCGTGATCGAAACCTAAGACTTGCACTATTGTCCAATCAAAACACTGCCGAAAAAAAGGAAGACAGCGATTGGTCATTCCAAAATCTGAAGATCAGGTGAAAACATCATTATTGATGAATACCACTCTTCGTGCTTCTGAGCCGCCTGTGTGGCATCGTCTCCAGTTGAAGGCGAAATATGAGTCGCACATCCTAGTGGACCAGATAGAGACAGAGGAATATCCGACACAGGAACAAAAAGAAGAAAACAAAGCAAATGGACCTCAACCTCCTCACGCTTTGCAGCTAAAATCACGTTGGTGGTGAGAAAACGCAATGTAAACATTCGAATTTTGCCAAAGTTCCGCTGATAAATTATTTATCAATAAGGAGAGTCATATATATTTTTCTTTCAAATTTACAGTTACGGTTCGCAGCAACTATACAAGTGACATTCGGCATTTAATGCATCTATTTTGTATTCTGGCATCAATTCTATCTCCGTTAACAAACGTGTTAATGTTTGAATGTAGGTAGCCAAGTGCTAAAAAATAATAAGAGGCCTATGATAAAAAAAACTTACATTTCATCGCAAAATGTGAAAGGCCAAAGCTTTCCGAAATCTAAGCTTCATCGTCAGGGCCGTCACAAAGTTTATGTAAAAGGTCATAAATTAATTTATAAAAATCGATTAGCAAGTAACATTTAAATCAGTTGGTGATAAAAAAATTATGCAATTAATAATGAAATTATTATAATTTGTTATGACCATTTTTATAGACGTTTAGACAGTTTTTGTCAAGAAATTTTTTTTAGAATATTTGCTGAACTTGTAACTCGTTTCTATAACGTTCAAGGGTTGATTTCCGAACCTCTCCTTGTATTTGTTTTTAAAAAATATTCTAAAAAACACATCACGTTTTCCCTACATTATACTTTGTGTGGTAACCTATTGTCACTTGTAAACTATTTGACGTATGATTACTCGTTTTTTCCTGAACTAACCACCAATGAGTCGTTATCCTTAGCTGCATGACCACACCACACAGCGGCGTGGCGTGAATTACGATGTATCGATTGTTATGCCATTTAAACCTATGGAAAAGGATCGATAAATAGGGTGTTCGCAGCGAACATCTTTATAATCGATTCTTTACCATAGGCTTAAATGGCATAAAAATCGATATATCGCAATTCATGCCACGCCACTGACACCACAATACCTGTTGCTCCGAATAAGGTGAGTGCTACTCCGCCGTTCCAGACCAGAAAGTTTCCAACTGAAAAAGTAGGGTTGAAAGCTTAGCGAAGGGGGATTTAGAGGCAACCGCAGGGGCGGGGGGGGGCAGGGGGAGGATTACAGAGCCGTAAAGGGTAGGGGGTGCGTCGACACCACGCGCGTATCGTAGAGGATCCCACTTCCGAACCACACGCTAGGAAAGAAAAAGAAAAAAAGACAAATCCACGATGGATCTTTTCGAGATATTTTACGCAAGTGGCAACGCCGGGATGAAGTTTCTCACGGCGGGGTAATTGCTCTCCGGGGGGTCCCAGGGAGCCTGGTTGTCGCTTGGTGAGCTCCCCGTGATAGGGTAGAACGCCGCAAGAACGTCCGAATGTTGCCGAATTTTGCGGGAATTGATCATAATTTAGAGACGTTATGCGTGTTTTTTTCCAGAGACATGAGACCCTCAACTAGTATCTCGGCCATGGTGGAAGCTTTTACTTTCGGGACTTAAGAATGCTACTGTTGACTCACCCACATGGTTGATGTTCAACAATGTGTTGGCAATTTAGTTCTGCAAACAAGCCGAAAATGGCCGAAGTTTGGGAAAATGGTTTGGCTCATGACATCACCTGAAGCTCATTATCCAGCATGCAGATAGGTCAACAGCGAAATTAAGGTGATGACTGTTGCTCCCTTGTAACTGTCCATACAGGGAATTGTTGAATCCCCGAAAGTAAAATCTTCCACCTGTCGCCAAGAGGTCAGTGGAGGGTCTCTTGTCTCTGGTCTTCTCAGAGTTCTCAAAATTGAACGAAGCCTTTAATATGAAGATTGCTAGTGCCGTGTTTTCGGTTTTAGAGTCCCCAAATAAAGTGGCAGCCTTGTCAATGTATTTACTCCCAATCTTTGCATTGAGAGTTCGTCTTGATGTAGAGGTGGACCTTCAGGATATCGTGGGATATCCCCTCCATTTTGGCCTCAACTTGAGAGCTTTTTTTGAGCTTGGGAGTTGATTTCAGAGAAAACCAGTGGCACCATTGTGGTTCTCGCAAACTTTTACATAAGTAGCAACGGTCTAATCGAAAATTCCTCACACATGCAACATCTCCATTGACTCTAAATTGATGCTGTGTGAAATACAGCGTGACGGAATGGTAAATTCTACCAATCTTTTTTTCAGTGTTTCATGACGGAATTGACTCAAACTACTTGTTGGATGCTTTAAAATCCCAAATATTTTGACTTAGCCATCTTAGCCATCTAATGACTTTAGCCACTAAATCAGACCCTTTTAAGAGTCAACCTGGCAAAGATCGACACACTCCGATCGGTGCATGGTAGGCGCGGTTTTTTTTTTCGAGTGAGAATTGGCAACCGGTTCGGAGTGAGGAGGACAAATGTTTGCTGAGGTAGCGAAAGACGAGTGTCTTTGAGTGTTTTGTCTTCATCAGTCGTCCGGAAGTTCACTCTTGTCACTCGAGAAACACCAGGAAGCCCTTAAGCCTCGCGCGGACACCCATCGAGCGTAAGCAAATTTTTGCTTTTTGCGCCTGACTCTTTCACCGAGTCTTGCCTAGAGTACCTATATACGGGAGAGCGTTGCCATCTTTGTGCCGCCCTCTGATTGGTTCATCAGTTTTAGGCTATCATGGAGCTCCGAAGTTGGTCCGATGTAAACGACCCAGAGGAAAACGTATTATCTGCTGAGAAATAAACGAAAATCACACCCAAAGCTTAATTTTCGGCAAAACTGTCCATCAAAGTTCAATAAGAATGCAATTCAGAAGTTGATCATAGAAAAAAATTCTATCACATCCAAAATCATGTCTAGAACTTTGTAGAACTTTTTCGCCATCTTGTTTGTTTACATTGGGCAAAACTAGGAGCGGAGGGGCTGGGGTATGTTTACATTGGCCTAACTTTTGGGCTCCCCATATAGCCGACCAATTAGAGAGCACATGATAATTTTCATGAGGACATAATGTGTGATTTTTTAATTTCTGGTCATACGCACTGTTCCTCCTAAATTTTCAGTCAGATTACATCGCGGTACGGCCCTTCTCTCACGTTACGGTCTCTTGTCGTAATGTCATTTACCAACTTTTGAGTCCTTTTCGGCCTTTTCGTGCACCTAAAACACTGGTTATTCGAGACGCGTCGATTTGATTTGTCGGCGTGAAACGTCAGCAGAAGGTCGGAGCATATTGTGCTGCGATATTGTCGGTTGCAACAATCACGTGCCTGGAAACTACCTCGTGAATCTGGGAGCTCACCGCTGTGAAGCCGTGGCAAACAGCTATTTGATATTCAGCATTCGGCGGGGGCATAAAACAGCCTCCGCCACGTTTCCACGCCCCAACGCTTCGTATTTCCGTTATAATTCGGGGTCGGATCGCTCCTACCTAACCTTGCAGTGAGTGCAGCTATACTGCCATGCAAGAGAAGAACGCCGTATGATCCATCAGGCGTTGCCAAATTCCCTCCAACAAATCACGAATTTTCTGAAAAATGTGTTCCAATTTTTCCGAGGATTTTGCCAGTCACTTAATCTGAGTCTTAAAATTTCGAGGGAAAATATTCATTAAATTCTCCATAAATGAGTATTTTCTGCGAGGAAATTTGGCAAAATTCGACTGCCTATACATTTTACTTAGCACAGCGGTTTGGTAGAGTTAAAATATTTTGAGACCAGTCACCAGTGGTCTCCCAGTACCTACAGTTACCAATTGCACAGTAAAAATGTTAATATCTTCGCTAGAGGTTGATTCCATAAGTTTTTGTAGCGCGAATCGTGTTTTACGTGAAATTCTGGTAAAGAATCACGTATAAGAGTGCTTGAGTTCGTACCTTTTATAATGGTCAATTCAATCTAAGACTATTTTATCGGGAGAAACGTTGGAATGCTCATACGGCGCCGGCGTCGAACATGGTCCTTTTACGCCTTACGATTCGATGCCGCAATTATACTAACGGGAGGTCAAAAAATCGCTCCAAATACAGTGCGGCCGGTGTCGAACGCATATTAGCGCCTGCAAGACTGGCGAAAAACTTCACGCATGGCGCCAAACAGTGCAGTCGGTGTGGCGAGCATATTAGCGCCTACAAGACTGCATGGATACTTCTCGCATTGCGCCAAACGCAGTGCAGTCGGTCAGTCGGCGGGAAACGCATATTAGCGTTTACAAGACTGTAAGGAATACTTCAAGCATCGCGCCTGGCGATTATTTCCGCTTAGTAAGATATGATATATAAGATAAGATAGGATGTATATTTATTCAAAATGTAAAACATTAAAGAACTAAAAACAACGTTAATCTGTCCGTAAAATTGGGATACCCAATGGTCTATTAGACAAGGTACGAATTTCAGTATTCTGATGTTTCTTAACCAAAATTTCACGTAAAACACGTTGCAAACAACGAAAATCACCGAAATCAACTCCTCACGAAGATATTTAATGATTCTTGATGCGTGGATTCAAACCACCCGCTCATGAAAACTCAATGCTCTACGTGATTCACATCGCGCGCTAAACGTTATCATGACAGTATCTGCGATTTAAAAATCTGGCAACCTCAATTTTGACGCTTTGGCTCAGCTGTAGCAAATTGCTTATAGTTAAAACAACACAGGTTGGGAAATGAACATTGCTCGATTGAGAAGCTTGCTGAGACCGTTGTGGTGCACGATTTGACTCACGTAGAGCTTTGAGTTTCTTGTCAGCGGGCAGTTTAAATTCCTCGTAACCAATGTGAAATAAAAACGTTAAAATCTTCGTTAGGAGTTAGTTTTAATAATATTTGTTGCGCTAATCGTGTTCTACGTGAAATTTTAGTTAAGAAATATGTATCAGATTGCTTAAATTCGTACCTTGTGTCGTGGTCCGTTAGGATACCCAATCATTCTGAATCCCCCTTTTCCGTTTCCCCACAAGGAATCACGCCCACTTTTACATCGTTTCTTATGCAGCTCACCACGAGCACAGCCCATCTTTCCCAAACGTCCCTAGTTCCGTGTAGCAGAAATACGTCCAGATGAGCGTGCTCTTAGAGGGCCCTCGAGGGTTGGGCTGTGTAGTAGCTGTGGCCCCTTAGCACCCTGATAAAAGAGCCAAACCCTTGTCGCAAGCAATGAATGAAGTCTCCCGTTTGCATTTCCCCCGAGTATTGTCAAAATATTCCTTCTGATTCTATGTCAAGAGCCTCCGTCAACCTCTCATCACAATTTAAACTCTCTGGCATTTTGCCGTGCTGAGGAAAAATGCCGTATGAACATCCGAGAGTTGCCAAATTTCCTTCGATAAAATTTTGATTTTTAAGGAGATTTAGGAATGCTTTGCCTTGCAATTTTCCGGAGCTGTCGGTGGAATTGCGAGCAAAATTATCTGAAAAATTGGAAGAAAAATGATCATAAGTTTTAACAAAAATTTGTGCTTATCGAAGGGAATTTGGCAACGCCAGAAGGCTCACACGGCGTTCTTCCTTAGCACGGTAGTCGTAGAGTCGGCAGAGGCAGAGGTAGAGGAGCTGAGGTGGAAATTCGACTGTGAGCATATCCCTGAATTTCAGCCCGGTTGATCGTAGCTCAAAGCCGAGCAGTGGCGTGGCGTGCTTTGCGATATATCGATTGATCGATCCTTTAAACCTAAGGAAAAGGATCGATAAACAGGGCGTTCGCAACGAATACCTTAATGATCGATTATTCACCACAGCTTCAAATGGGGAAATATCGATAGATCGCAAAGCACGCCAAAACTGAGCCTGGAAGAAGCTGCATCATCCGCGTAGGGTCGTACCAGAGTGCTAAGGAAAAACGCCGTATAAACCTTGAGGCGTTGCCAAATTTCCTCCAATAAAAAACCAAGTTTATGAGGAAGTTTCAAATGTATGTTCCTCGAATTTTCTAACGATTTTGTTCGCAATTTAATCTACAACATCTGACAATTTCAAGGGAAAATATCCATATCTTTCTTCTAAAATACATGTTCTATCCGGGGGAATTTGGTAACTCTCGAATGTTTATACGGCGTTCTTCCTTAGCACAGCAGCGCACCCGTTCCTCCTCGCTCGTGGGCTCATGCAGCCAGTGAGCAAACAGAATTGATTTTCCTTCGATGCATTTCGCGGAAAGATAAACACGCGGAAAGCCAGCTGCAGCGGTCTCGGGTTGCCAAAATATGCAGTGTTGCATAATGCGTCGTTTTCGAACATTGAGAATACCCAAGGGTGAGCCAGAGTACCTATGTAGGGGGAGCAGGGTGGCAAAATTTCATGGAAAATAAAATCTTGAAATTTCACGTGAAATGTCTCATGAAATTCCGGAAATTTATCAAAATACCGGTTTCTCTTCATGTTTTTTCAAGTGTAAACAATGTGGCTTTCTTATATTTTTGTGTGTTTGAATGCGGGTTGTATACTCTAGCCTTGAAAAGTACGAAATATTTCACAGCTTCGTGAAATTTTATGAAATATTTCATTGAAATTTCCAATCCGTACCTGCCAAAAACATTGGGAAAATCATGGGAGTTGGTTCTTCAGATCTCCACATGAAACTAAAATGCGTTCAGAATTTGATGCACAAAACGTTAATAATCGTTGTAATTTAATCGAAATCAGCCTTGAAATAAATTGTCAGGCTTGAAACTAGATTCCGCATTCATACTTCTTAAATTGCATAACTAAGCTGTCTGTCACATAATCACCTGATGCTTTGTCAGATTCAAGTGAGTTTAGTTTATATTTTGAAAAGTCTCAGACATTAGGACTTGGAGTCACTCCCCAAGT
>NW_017549178.1:4169443-4235461 GCF_001854935.1 Bemisia tabaci
ATAGGTTTACGTTAAAGTCATTCAGGTCATTTATATAACAGTTATAATAAGCAAATTAAGCAAAAGGATACTATGCGTATAAAGAAAATTTATAAAAACCCTTCCTCAATTATATAAATTTTATATAAACGTTATCTTCTGAAAATATGAATAATTATTTTCATGGGCATTTTATATAAAACTTATATACACGATATATAAACTTTAGTTAAAATGGTGATTATATAACCGGTATTAATTCCTTATACGTTTGTTAGGAAGGGGAAAGTGAATCATGCTACTAGGGTATCCTGTATAGGTAATATTCCTCCCTTTTATCCTGGTTAATTAGAAGAAATACATCCCATTTTTATACGTGTCTACCTATCACTAATTCCTTTAACGATAACAATAACGATTAACGATATATCGAATATCGATGTATAAAGATCAATATCCTTCCTGTTATCCCGGTTTCTTAATATAGTTGCATCCCGCTTTATTCATGACTATCCTGTATAGGTAAAATCCCTCCCTTTTATCCCGGTTATTATGAAGAAATCCCGTTTTATCCCAGTCAATACTGCTTTGGAACAAACGATGTATCGAAGATCGATACACAAAGATCGATATCCTTCCTGTTATCCCGGTTTATTAATATAGGTACATCCCGTTTTTCCAGGACTATCCTGTATAGGTAATATTCCTCCCTTTTATCCTGGTTAATTAGAAGAAATACATCCCATTTTTATACGTGTCTATCTATCATTAATTCCTTTACGGAAGATATTACATTTAAATTTCCCGGGGATTTTCAATGAAGTTTTCTGATTGGTTAATGAAAGACCAATGAGCATGCGAAATGACACGGACGTACACACAAAAAAGGCCTTATATTTTTTTACTATAGTAAGATAAGAAAGAAGAAATACGTAAATGAAGAGAAGAAATATTAGTTGGGTTTTAAGTTATGTTTTATTATTTGAAATGACAATAATTCTAACGAACTGTGCGAAAACTTTGAAATCATAAGTTGGAAATCGCTGACGCCGTAATTTTGAATAATCGCGTCACAGCGATACCGGCGCGGGGCTAGCGCGCACGGTGCGGAACGCATAGTAGCGCCTTACAAGATCGCAGGATACTTCATACATTGCGCCTACAGCGCTGTTCGCGCGGCACATAGCAGCGCCTTACAAGTCTGCCGGATACTTCAAGCATTGCGCGTATGGTATGGTGCGCGCTCAAATCGTTGAAACGTCGTATTTTCTTGGTGTTGAACTTACACCGGTTTATACCGCAGATATTTTTGCTAGAACTATTATGAAACTCAGAATAGGACCGCGTGAAACCGAAAGGAATCAAGCCACATCAGCTATTGCCAAATTTAGTTGGCTAATTCAATTTTTTACATGAAAACAGTTGTGCGGATTTTCGTGCAAATTTCAGTGAATTTTCTCTACAGTAAAAAGCAACATTTTCAAAGGATCCGCACAAACGTTTTCTCGCAAAAAATTAAATTGCCCAGTTAAAAGTGGCAAGAGCTGATGCGGCTTGGTTCCTTCCTGTTAAACGCGGCCAAATTTACAGTATATGTTATGATATTCAAATAATCCCAGATTTCGGTACTAGATTTCAGCAGCGCAACCTGGTAGATTTTTTTGAAACTACGGCTGAAGATTCACCTTAAACAAACCTTAGGAGATTCCTGATTCCCGACTCGCCCAGCATAAGCTCAAAACGCAGCCTCCAAGCGTGAAATGAGTCTCTTTTCCCGCAGATACTTTTGCACGGATCGTTTCCAGTCAATCACCCGCGTGATGCTGGCCTCCAAGCTTTTCCGTTTTCCGTTTTCCTCCAGCCTCCTCATCGACGGCGGCGGCGGTCGCGTGTTGGAGCGGGAGCGAACTGCGAACGAAGCAGTAAACTCGAGAGCGCAGTACATGCCTTGCTAAGGAAAAACGACGTACTAACTTTCAGGCGTTGCCAAATTTCCTTTGATAAAAGACGAATTTCCTGATAAATTTATGAATATTTTTCTCCCGATTTTTCACATAACTTTGTTCGCAATGTCACCTAAAGCTCCTGAAACTTTCAAAGCAAAATCGTCATAACTTTTCTCAAAAATGAACATTTTATCGAAGGAAATTTGGCAACTCTTGAATGTTCAAACGGCGTTCTTCCTTTGCACGGCAGAGTGCGCCGCCCCCGCGTCGCGGTCGGGAACTCGAGGCGTCTTCGAGAGCTAACAAAATCTATTAGGAGCAACCACTTTTGCACGCTTGCCTCGTCACCGCCGCCAAGCCGCCCTCGTAATTTCATCATCAGCACTTTTCCAGCCGAAAATCCCCCGCCGAGCGCGGTTGCCAGTCGGACGTGCCCCGAAAAAAAGTATGGTAACATCTTCTGTGAGACTTGATTGTTTACCAGGCCCACCACATCCCATCTCGGGCCCTGGTACCAGTTTTAAGGCCCGGGCCCCCAGCACAGAGGGGGTCCGGGGGCCTCCCCCGGGAAAAGTTCAAAATTTTAAATCTACTTGGACGCATTTTTGAAGCTCCCATGACGGAGATTTTCCATAGTTTCTGCAGAATAATGAGCTTGTTAACCTGTTTCTAATTCTTGCATTTTCAGAAACTGCATTGTCTCCTGATCACGCAGTAATTTTTTCAGATTTTTTCGAGCCGTTTTTCCCTCCGAAATCGACTTTTGAAGTTCGAAATTTTAAAATGCCGCGTTTGCCCGCGCCTTAGCGGCAATTCAATATGGCGCCGGAATTACCCCCTGGCTTTCTTGCCACACATTCGACCGGGCGCCGTCAGCGGGACCTCTACGCGTTCGAATATCGAGGCTAATCAAAACAACCACCAACTGGCTGTTATCAATTTCATCTTTTGACAAAGATTTCTCTAGTTTTTGGCATATTTTCTGAACTGTAATTCGTTCAACTAAAATATCTAACCCTGCTTTACGAATATCTCGACCTGCAATCTCCTTGGAACGTTGGAAAATCCGAAAATATTGACCAAATTTGTGCTAGTTTACTTAGTCATTTCAGTACACTGAGATACTGAGTTTCCATGGTAGTGAAGTGAAGTTGGGAATAATTCTTCTTGAAAATGTTGAGTGCATATATGTTTTTGCAATAGTTTTTGTTTAAACTCCAGAAACAACAACAGATCGGCCGGTCAAATCCTCACTGTTATTGACCATGCCGAAGCTTCATGATGCGAAGCCTCGTGCTTTGTTTCGGGAAGTAAATATTTTGGAGAAAGTTCCTACTTCTCATTTACAGCAATCTAAATAGAATCAGTAATCGAATGTCCTTCCCTTAATGGCTCTCTTTAAAGAAATATCCACAATATATTACATGTAGGTATCACTTGTTTACTCTTAGGAGGCCACCCAAGAATAAATAGCCTTCGACAATTTTCTATTCTGGGACCGTAAACTTATTAAACTGTTCAGTGTTCCATAATTATTAACAGGTATATTGTGAATTGCTAGTATGTGCCATTCTTTGATAGTTTATCTCAATGCGAGATATAACATCAGTGATTTAATCTCAATTTCTCATCCACTCATTTTCTACGTAATCACATCCTCCACATGACTTTGATTCACTTTGAACCTGATTTTTTTTTTGGTAAACAATGGCTCACTATGCTGAGCATTTTACCAGAAAGTCAGTTTTAAATTACATTCTTCGACATGGAACTACATACAAATTTTGTGAAGATGCATGCCCTGACTCTGAATCGGGATCGCCCGATTCCGTCCCCCGATTCCGTCCCGAGTCCGATTCCGTCCCGAAATTAAAACCAGATTCCGATTCCGTCCCGGAAAAATAATTTCTAAATACAAGCGGCAACATCGCAGCAATTTAAATGGTAGCACAGTAGAAGAATTAGGAAGTGATAAAAGAAAGTGGCGAAAAATTCAGGCAGTGCGTTTAACTCCTTTTTTCCGAGACCCTTCTTCAGAAATCGGTACTTTTTTGCGTCGTATTTTCGGGTTACCCTTCCTGGACCCGTCGGAAGTAGGGGATGCTTTCGTGGATTTTTTTACGTCGGTTCAGCCACAGTGTGACGAACTAACAGAATTTTGTGATTATTTTACGGACAATTATATAACGCCTGATGCTCGTTTCCCACCATGCATTTGGGCTGAGAAAAGTGCAGCGCCAACAAAAACCACCAACGCATGTGAGAGTTTCCACTCCCGTTATAACTCCACTTTGTATAAAACCCATCCAGATCTGTACAGTTTCGTCGGTGTGCTGAAACATGTTTTTAAAGATTCCGAAATTTTAATCAACTCTGCGAATAAATCTGAGGCCACTCTGCAATCTAAAACTTTGAAAAAAATGAAGGCCATATAAGCGAGCATCACCAAACTCTTCGGTGATAGCAGTGAAGATTCTCTATTCAAATTTATACCATTTAAATTGCTGCGATGTTGCCGCTTGTATTTAGAAATTATTTTTCCGGGACGGAATCGGAATCTGGTTTTAATTTCGGGACGGAATCGGACTCGGGACGGAATCGGGGGACGGAATCGGGCTACGCCCCTCTGAATAAATGGATGTTATTAAAAATCCTGAAGATGAAAGGTGAGTAGCTAATTACTTTGTAAGTTCCCTTCTCAATTTCAATTACCTAAGTATATGGTTTCTAATGGCGGATAGTAAGAGTCGTCCAGAAAGTAAGTTTACCTGTTAAATACTTCCTGAATGAAGATAGGTAGAGACAATCTGTAATAAGCTTTGAAAAGTCACTACCCTGGTTCTCTAATACGCTGTAGATTTTTAAATTTGGCTTGATAGAACTCTAGAAAAGTGGGATTTTCTGAACCCACCTCCTCTCCGCATGGGTTCAAAATTAGCGATAGACACAGTGGCTCATTTGCGAATGAGGCTCTGTAAAATTTTGGACCTGTGCGGAGAGGAGGTGGATTCAGAAAAAGCCACTTTTCTAGAGTTCTATCAAGCCGAATTTAAAAATCTATGGCGCGTTAGAGAGCCCAGAGTATTGGCTTTTTTAAAAATTATTACAGATTTTCTCGAAGTACTTATCTCAGTTTAGGAGATATTGAACAGGTAAACTCATCTCTGGACGATCCTCGTGGTTGTTCTTCCCTCTTTCTTGCAAAGAGGTTGTTCCATCTACCATTGAAACTGGGCCCAGAATGAAATCTCCTCATCTTTTCAGGTATCAAAGGGCATGGTCAGGGACACCCAAAAATGGTTGAATTTTTTCCAAATTCCCCCCTGGGGAGGGGGGGCGGGGGGTTATATGAAAAACGGTTTTTTGGCTATAACTTTTGAACGGTTTGAGATATCGATTTGAACTTTTTTTTAAATGAAAGGTCGTTTAAAGAGCTTTCTTTTGGTATATTATGTTTAATAGTTAGGTCAATTTTTGACCAATTTATGGCCTGTCAAAAATTTTCCATGAGTCCAAAAATCAGATTTCTGTAATTTAGAGCAGCGACGATCGCATGCAGATGAACAAAAAACTGTTCAACTTATAGCCCTCTCTCTGACGGTTAAAATGAGCCCAAGATCATCTTGGGGAAACGATTTGTCTCCGAGTTATGCTTCTTCAAAGTTGGCGCGGCGGGGTCCGCTTCCGCGGGGCAGCGCTCCGGAGTACCCCCACCCCCCTCCCGTCATGCCACGCGACGCAAACCGAGGAAGACTACCTTTAATGATCATTTGAACAGATAAATGCACACAATATACGCTATTATGTTGTACAAGTATTATTAAAATTATATTAATATAATAAATAGAAGAGTGGAATCTCACCGAATTGATCATCACCGCAATCCATAGGATCATCGGCAGTGTGATCCGCATTTTCATCCTCATCTTCGTCGTCTGAAAAGCCAAAATCGACTTTTCTGAGAGGGAAGCACTCGTTCAAAAAGGCTGAAGGCGCTGGTTTTTTGTGATAGCGCCCGTAAAACAAATACCACAGTATAGTTACGACGTGAGCACAAGGATTGATGGTACGCGCACCGTTCTTACATGTGCAGTAACTTGCTTTGATGGCCTCGCTGGATTTTTTACTGGTGTCGATTAATATAAATATATGATATTCTTTTTTTGATTTATGCCTCGATAGGATCCGCGATCGAAGAAAAAGAAGTGAATTTACGGAAATAACATATTTTTGAAAATCTGGCAAAAAGTTATCCTTCGTCACTTGAAAGCAATATTTTCCATTAGCAAAATGGTCTGCAACATAACTTGCTGCAAGTCCAATTTGATAACTTCCCGAGAGGGTGTCAAGATCTTCGCTCCTCCACTGTTCTAATTGTTTAAAATGATCTGTCGTCAGGTTTTCAAAAACTACTTTTTTTCGGAGCCATTTCTCGTCCTCAACAATTTGTTGCACAATATTCGGCTCATTTAATTTTTGGAGCATTTGAATGGCAATTTTTGCGTCGTCACCATCACTTTGCAGGCGTTGAAAATATAAATTATGTATCGCGGACACTATGCGATAGTCGTCAAACAAATTGCCGGATCCAGGTATATTGCTTCTCATTTTATAGAGCGTTTTCAATATAATTTTAATAATACTTGTACAACATAATAGCGTATATTGTGTGCATTTATCTGTTCAAATGATCATTAAAGGTAGTCTTCCTCGGTTTGCGTCGCGTGGCATGACGGGAGGGGGGTGGGGGTACTCCGGAGCGCTGCCCCGCGGAAGCGGACCCCGCCGCGCCAACTTTGAAGAAGCATAACTCGGAGACAAATCGTTTCCCCAAGATGATCTTGGGCTCATTTTAACCGTCAGAGAGAGGGCTATAAGTTGAACAGTTTTTTGTTCATCTGCATGCGATCGTCGCTGCTCTAAATTACAGAAATCTGATTTTTGGACTCATGGAAAATTTTTGACAGGCCATAAATTGGTCAAAAATTGACCTAACTATTAAACATAATATACCAAAAGAAAGCTCTTTAAACGACCTTTCATTTAAAAAAAAGTTCAAATCGATATCTCAAACCGTTCAAAAGTTATAGCCAAAAAACCGTTTTTCATATAACCCCCCGCCCCCCCTCCCCAGGGGGGAATTTGGAAAAAATTCAACCATTTTTGGGTGTCCCTGACCATGCCCTTTGATACCTGAAAAGATGAGGAGATTTCATTCTGGGCCCAGTTTCAATGGTAGATGGAACAACCTCTTCTTTATTGAAATGAAATACATAAGGCTCTTTATCCTTGAAATATCATTATGAAAAAGCAACTGAATTAAAGATTGAGACAAAAAAAAGATAAGAGTGACAGTAAAATGAGGTGAGAAAATCTACCAACTGGAGGCATCCACTTTAAAATATTGCAATCACATGAATTTGTTGGCTAGCGTATCCATCTACATAATTGATTTTAAGGGTTTTCATGGGTGTGCTGAAGGAAAATCTAGACAAATTTTTTTCGACTCATAATTTGATCAGTACCTAGACATTTCTGCTGTGAAATGGAGACCTCAGGTTTCCATGTCAATCCAGTGATAAGAGAATACCTTGGTGTGCCTTCGAATTAACACTTGCTACATTTTTTGTGATTTTTAATTACTGGATATTACATTCATTGCACATTGCAAACATTTTTTATGAGAAAACTACATATGTTCCAAAGAATTTAAAACAAGTCATGTGCACGTTGGAGCAAATTTAATTCTGTTCTAGTTTGAACATTATTGGTACGTACCTTTCAATTTCAGGATTTAACGGCTTTTGCCGAAGGGTCTGTTGGTGCCGGCACACACAGTTCCAGGGTAGAATGGAGATCCATGTCGAAGAAAATTTCTTTGAACTGATTTTTTAGTAAATAAATGCTCAGATAACTGAAGCATAATTTACTACACTATCAGACTTCAAAGGGAGTTGGTCATGAGGAAGTATTCACAACAGCAAAGGAAAGATTATGTGGATATACAAGTAGAGGTACTTAATGAGCAAATATACAGATTACTGACTTTAACACTCGCAAGAAAGGAGGAAAAATCTTAGAGTAAGTGCTTGGTATCAGATGTTCTAGCAGTATAAAGCCCGTCCAATGTGAAGATTGTTTGATTACCCAATCGTTGCAAGTGCAAGAATCTATGTATGACCGCAGAAAATGTATCATTAGAAGAACACTAATAAGTATATTTTGACTAACACAAACACTGTAAAAATCGTGTGCAATGATAACCCCAACACCGAAAACACGGTGATTTCAACTGAAAAACCAAGCCTTTAGATACTTAAGTGATAGGGACACACACATATAACTAACACAGTTTTGGAAGCTATTTCCGGATTTCCCAACGTTTCAAGGAGATTGCAGGTCGAGATATTTGTAAAGCAGGGTTAGATATTTTAGTTGAACGAATAACAGTTCAGAAAATATGCCAAAAACTAGAGAAATCTTTGTCAGAAGATGAAATTGACAACAGCCAGTTGGTTGTTTTGCTTAGCCTCGATATTCAAACGCGTAGAGGTCCCGCTGACGGTGCCCGGTCGAATGTGTGGCAAGAAAGCCAGGGGGTAATTCCGGCGCCATATTGAATTGCCGCTAAAGCGCGGGCAAACGCGGCATTTTAAAAGTTCGAACTTCAAAAGTCGATTTCGGAGGGAAAAACGGCTCGAAAAAATCTGAAAAAATTACTGCGTGATCAGGAGACAATGCAGTTTCTGAAAATGCAAGAATTAGAAACAGGNTTTTTTTTTTTTTTTTTTTTTTTTTTTACTTTTAGCACAAAATACTTTCGGATTGTTGCATTCAAAACAACTGGATTTTTTCTTTTTTTTTGGGGGGGGCGGGGCAGATGATACTATTTCCAATACTAAAGGGGTCCAAGCCCCTAAATAATAACTAATGACTAAAATAAACTAAAAACATCAATCTATACTAAAAATCTTGAAAACAGATATAAATCTTTAAAGAAGTAAGAACAATTCTACAGTGCCCCAGCGTGTTTTTGAAAATTTATTCACCTTTTGCGAAATTTTTAGGGTAAATTTTTCACTTTTCCTTACGAGACAAGGGTTACTTGTGAAATCGTAGTGGTTTTTCACCAGTGGCACGGGCCCCGGAACCAGGGACCCAGTCCCCCCCCCCCTTGTGGCGGGCCTGTTGTTTACACAGTGACATCATTTAGCCGGAAGCACGGTAGTGTTTGCCGGAACTCTGGTGATTCTTACCATAATAGAGATGTTGCATGTGTGAGGAATTTGCAATTTGACTACCGATTTTTATGTAAAAGTTCGCGAGAAACACGACGATACCACTGGTTTTCTCTAAAATTAACTCTCAAGCTCAAGAAAATCTCTCAAGTTGAAGCCAAAATTGAGGGGATATCCCACGCTATCCTGAGAGTCCACGTCTACATCGAGACAAACTCTCCATGCAAAGATAGGGAGCAAATACATTGACAGGGCTGCCACTTTCTTTGAGGACTCAAAAATTGAAAACACGGCAACCCTGCTAATGTATTTGTTCCCTATCTTTGCATGGATAGTTTGCCTTGATGTAGAGGTAGACTCTCAGGGTAGCGTGGAATATCCCCTCCATTTTGGCCTCAACTTGAGAGCTTTTTTGAGCTTGGGAGTTAATTTCAGAGAAAGCCAGTGGCACCATCGTGTTTCTTGCGAATTTTTACATAAGAATCAGTCGTCAAATCGCAAATTCCTCACACATGCAACATCTCTATTCTGGCAAACACTACTACAAATTCTCTTTTTCTCTATTTCCTCCTCCTCGTATGCCCTTGTCCTCTCTTTCTCTATTAGCAATTCTAATTATTCTCTACTTCTTCCTCTCCTCCTTTTTTCTTATTTACCCTAGTTTTATTAGTTTTTTCTCTATTTCCTCCATCGGAATACTGCATCATCATTACGGTGCTCATGCTGGCAACGTGGGTCAGTCAATGGGACTAAAAATTATGTCAGAAATGAGGCCCTAACGCGCTGAAAAACTGCCGAGGTAACAGCGCGGTGACTCCAATTTCAGCGACTACACACAGTGGTCTCTGATCAGTGAGGAAGTAAAACAAAATCAAGAGCGACATATGGAATACATTTTGCAATAAGGGGGCACTGTCTCTGGCTTTTCCATAAAAGCACCTCCCTGCAAAGGGAAACCAATGGCATATATGCTGTTTCCAAAATGAACCAGGAATGGTGGTTTCTAATCGCAATTTGTGGTCCACATGTCGTTGCGCTCTAACAGTTCCTTTTGCTTAAGAAAGGCCATTCCTACGTAAACCGGGATATTTCTGCGAGGACCCCTAACGCAGCTACGAGCTTGAATGCTTTCGGAAAACTTCTATTGAAATTTAACAAAGTAAGTTTAAGGACATATCGTTGCAGAGGATAGGATGTTCAATCCAGAAGTTATCAATCTGACTAATGTGAGAAGTCCTAACCACGTTTTCCTAAGATTCCTAACGTAGGCACGAATCTATTCTTTAATTTCCTCCAATCGTAGCTAGAGTCCCTGCATACTGAGAATAAAGACCTTGAGAATCAATTTCCGATTGGTTCCCGTATTTTAGTCCTTCACACTGTCACAAATGGGAATAAAGATTACATTTTCACCAATTTCAAAGATTATAATCTGGAATGAACTGGGGAAGGGGGGTGCGGCAAGGAACAAATGTTATGAGAGAAGGAACGGAGACTGGAATACGGAAATGGGTTGATCAAAGATTACAAAAAACGTCCGATTTGGGTAATCTTTGTTCCCATTTGTGACATCCATGAGCCGCGTTGTCTCAACTCTCTCAATAAAGGGATTCTAATTGTAGCTGGAGTCCCTTTATACTGAGATTCAAGACAACACCCCCTCATGGAGTCACAAACGGGAATAAAGATTACACAAATTGAACGTTTTTTGTAATCTTTGATCGGCCCATTCTCAAATTCCTTCCTCCGTTCCTTCTCTCATTTCGTATGTACCTTGCCGAACCCGTAATTCCCTAGTCCATTCCAGATTATAATCTTTGCAATCGGTGAAAATGTAATCTTTATTCCCGTTTGTGACACTGTGAAGGCCTAAAAGACGGGAACCAATCAGAAATGGATTCACCTTGTCTTGACTCTCAGTATAAAGGGACTCTAATCGTAGCATGATGTGGTTGAATTGCGCCCTGCTAAATATACATCCCCGTGTGCGCTGCTCGGGTCGGAGAAAAGATTTGGAGCTCATCGGAAGTAAAGATGAGGTGACGCTCAGCAGAAAGTTACCGATTTTTTACTTCATGTGCACTCGAGACGGCCGAGGCAGGTCTGAAATTGGAAAACATTGCCATCTCGAGAGGCAGCATAGAAAATTGGTTTTCCTCAGGAGCAGCTTCCCAGCAGAAGCGTCCTCGTTAAGCCTCATATATTGATTTTCGCTCCGTAAAAATGAATGGGTTTTAACAAGGAAGTGAAACTAAGATGACGTTACTTATTTTTATGCATGCAAATAATTTCGGAGCTTGCTGAGACACAGGCATTTTCAATTTCAATATGGGCACTGACATAATGACAAGAAGTTAAAGTTTGACAAATTCGAACAGAAACGCACCCAGTACGCTGAAAAAAAAGTATGGCAACATTACTATGCGTCTAATTGATTTTTTACACAGTGGTATGCTATTCATTGAAAATAACCATGATTATAGTAGTATTCACCAGAACTCGAGTGATTCTTACCATATTGTAGTAAATGCTATCATAGAGTCTGCTGTTCATTATACCATACTCGTACCACAGTGTCAGAGTGTAGTAAAATTTACCATATTTTTTATTCGATGTGGGATTGGAGATTTTGAAACACCGCAACCGGGATACGCATTATTTTTGCAGCTTCACCACGATAATTATTTTTTAATTATGCCTTTCAAGTTGGAAACCTTGAAAACGTTGATGAAATATCAAGACGCTACACTTATGCCTGCAAATCCAAACCTAAGAGAAATAAATCTACGCATGCATTAAAACATAACTTTAAACAGTGTGGTTTACAGTGCATTTAAATTTAATTGCTAACAAACCTTTGCATATCGTGTTAAACAAAGGATCTCCGGTTCATCTGTAGAAGCGTCTGGACTGCCATGCTAAGTAAAAACGCATTATGAGCCTCCACACGTTGCCGACCTCACTTTGGCAAATCGCAAGTTTTCCGGAAAATTTGTAAAAAAAAAAATTCAAATTTTTCATAGAATTGTGTTTATAATTCGGTCTAAAGTCTCTGAAAATTTCATTGAAAAATATTCATACCTTTTTTGAAAATTAAATATTATCTTGAGTACATTTGGCAACATTCGAATGATCATACGACGTTTTTCCTTCGAACGCCAGAAGAGCGCCCCTGAGAAATAGCGGTGGTGTCCCGCAACAATTTCTTGAAACAAGGTCTCTCTCCAGTGCTTAATCAACGTCACATGATAGTTTTGGCGCTGATGCCAATTGTATGCACACATACTCCTCTATGCTAAAGAAATACGTCGTATGGACATTCGAATGTTGCCAAGTTGTTTCCATTAAAATAGTTACTTAAATGTGAAGTTACCCACGGACATTTTGCCTGGGTATTTTCCGATCGCCTATCAACCATCTAACAATAGGGATGGGGTGTCTACAAGATCGGAATTTCCGGAAAGTCCGGAAATAGTACTGATTTTTTTAGAGAGGTCTGGAAGTTCTGAAAAAAAGCGGAAATTTCGCAAAATGGTCCAAATTTTTTTAATTTTTTGTCATTTTTGTCGCAATTTCAAATTTTTGAAATCTTTTGAATTTCGTCAAATGGAGGTACTGAAAAAGTACGGAATGTTTCTGTTGGGGGAGGTACTGAATTCCTTGAGAATGCACTGAAAAGTACTGCAAAAGTACTTACTTTTGACCAGCCTGTGTAAGTTTACACCCTGAGGGAGAATTGCAAATGAATATTTATGAAAGTTCCTACAAGAAAAATTCAAAAGTTTTTATTTTATTTATCTATTTATTTTGGCGCGTATACGTATTGAATACCGCCTTTGCAATGGGTTCGACCCCCGACTCAATACAATCTATACAGACACAAATATTTTATCAGTGTATACCTACTATATCGATGGTTAACAACGTGTTAGGAGTTTCGTTTTCCAAACCAAAGTTTCGGAAACTTTTTTGGCTCTTGACGTTAAGCGAAACTCATCATCCATCTAGTATGTAAGATGACTGTTGCTTTCTTAGAGTTATGTCCACAAGAAAGCGTTGAATCTCCGAAAGTAAAAGCTTTCACTTGTCAAAAACTCAGTGGAGGGTCTCTTGTCTCTGGTCTTTTTCGATGGGCTAGAAATTTTAGTTCTGAATTGCAAAATGAAGTTAAACTAATTTCCTATAACTGTAAAGGGACTGCAGCCTCCTTGAAAATCACATCTGTGAAAGATTTCAAAAAAGGAAAAAGTTTTATTTTGACCCATACAGCATGCTTCTGCAGTCTGGTTCACAGTGAATCGAGTCAATTAAAGGAGTCGGGCATGACATTTTTGACTAAAACCGCAAGTTTTTACGTTAATCTCGTCACATTTTGGATTTCAAGGGGTGTTTATAGAAGAAATTTCCATGAGGAAACCAATGGAACCACTTTTGAAAAAGTTGTGTATAAACCGAGTTATAAGCGTTCAAAGTTTTCAAATGTTGTCCGACCTCTCTTATTGACTCAATCCAGTGTCTGGCGGTTTAAGCGTGGAACATCCTGTATTATGTTTGAAAAAATTACATATTTCACATCAATCACAGAAAATCATATCTGGGGGAAAAAATCTGGAACACCTCCCGATTTCCGTTTGGGAAACACGTTAAAGTGCGGTATGTGACTCTCCTCGCTCGTGTCCTGGGAGAATCTGCAAACGCCTTCAAATGAGTGTATATGCAACACGGACAGTCTCTGGACATATAGTATAGTTGCAATAGTTGCATCGCAAGGCGCTGACGAGCGGCCGTGTCGCGCGTCGGCGCACAGTGGATCGAATCATTTAGAAAGGTCGGACACATGAAATTTTTTAGTAAAACTGCAACTTTTGGTGTTTATTTTGTCACATTTTAAATTTTATATAGTGTTTCTAGAAGAAAATTCCACGAGGAAACCAATGTAACCACTTTTAGAACCTCAAAGTTGTGTATAAACCGAGTTACAAGCGTTTAAAGTTTCCAAATGTTGTCCGACCTCTCTTATTGACTCGATCCAGTGTCTTTCGGTTTAAGCGTGGAACATCCTGTATTATGTTTGAAAACATCACGGATTTCCAGCATGACTCAGCGATTCTGAGGTCCAGTTCCTCGGTGGCGAGGAGACAAAGAGTTGGTGGCGGTAAATGAGAGGTTAATGGTGATGCGAGCGAATTTGATGAAGGCTCCGGGAAACGGACGAGGACCGGTAGCATCTGGCGCGGCAGTGACTCCGGCGCCGAAAACTTTCTTTTATTCGAATCGATGGTCCCGAAAGCAGATTACGATTAGGGGAAAAAACCCCCACCGCTGATGGATGATGCTCTGACGACGGTGGAGTCGACTTTCGGCGGCGTCGTTAACGGAGTCGCTGGAGCTGTGAAAGAAAAATTACAGGCCTTATAGTGAGATGTTCAAAATAGGGCTGTTCCAAGATCCAGGAAATGACATGGAAGTCTTCAATTTTTTAATTCATTTATTTAATTTTTTTTTATGTGTGGCTCATAAAATACATAATTTTATACAGATTCTTAAAGTTTTATCATTTATATACCAATATTCTGAATAGATCATGTTATACTCTTACTTCAATTAAGTATTTGTGTCCCGAGACAAACCGTAATTACCAACAGGTATATCATCGGCCGGGATAGTGGTAGCCAGTGCTACTGTTATAGTTCTGTCATTGTTAGAGCTGTATATCGACGGTGTAAGTCGGCAATCACATAACTCGGTTTGCGACGTCGCAGATTTCCTGTCATACTTTATTTTTTAAAGGGAAAACTACCTACTCAACGTCAATTCTTTAAAACTGCCGTGATTTTTCTTCTCTGTGCGAAGAAAATTCTGCAAAAACTACAAGGAATGATGTCAAAATTTGTTCTCCTTTAAAAAAATAACATAGAGGCCGAGATTTTCAGTCACCGCAAACGAGATATGTGATTGCCGACTTACACCGTCGATATGTTTCTTTTGACAATTACAATATTCTTTATATACTCGTTTATATACGTTCCCATTTTGCCTTACCACTAATCATTTCTTTTATTATAGTGTTCGGTGTTAAATTGATATCTAATTCGCATTCAATCTTCATTTATTGTCATGGGAACGGAGTTCCCCATGATATTACAATCGTTCCGTTGCTTTCGCTACGGGATTCCCTACACCTCTGTGACCTTGAGCGTTTCGCCCAGTCTCCGATTTTTGGTTGATTTTCCGATGTATCAAAAACCGTTGTATTTTTTACCCAATCATGTCTCTACGTCAAGTTGTGTTGATTGCTAAAATTCGCTTTCAGCGAGTTTTTTTCCACTTTGAGATGTCGTGTCTGACTGGTAAATCTGCGCAGAACCACGAAGTTCCGTTTTTAGGCAAATTCTTTTTTTTGGGAGGTTCTGATTGGTTATTTTTCGCCATCAGTTTTCTGTTCGTTGGTGCAAAAGATCGCCTACCTCGTTGCTCTTGAGAAGCCGCCATTATCCCACCTCAAATTTTACAAATAGAAATAAAGAAATTATAACTATTGTGCAAGGTGGAAAACTGCTCTGGAGGACTCGTTACGGATATATGAGCCAAAATCAGAACTCGATTGATGGATTTATTCCATGAATACAGAAATATTGCCTCAGCTTACTGCCGCGATAGCAAATGCATGTTGACATGAACCTTGAGACACATGATAGCATAGGCAAACAATGTCTCACAGAGAAAGGCGCTTAGCTCATTTCTTTCATATCTCAGAGGCTACGAAGACGCGAATCGCTCAAGGACAACTCTTGTGATAAGTCCCGCCCATCGTCCGAGTCTTTTGAATGCTATTTTTTCTCAACGTGCCGTGGAACTGTGATAGCCTAGTTGACTGAGACGCCCCATTTTTTTGATAAGGTGCGGGCAATAGGTGATCGGGAGTTCGATACCCGGCGATGGGAGTTAATTTTTAATGGTTGTATTGAATGTTTTAGACCAATCATCAAAAAATAATTAATACTAGATGATAAATGTACGAACATTTTCTCGTGAGTTAATATGTTAAACAAAAATACTGGAGTATACCTCCTTCCTTTATATAATCAGCCACATGTTGCCCCAAATTAATGACGTTATTTTCTTTTTTTCAATAAAGTTTATTTGCATTCAACGTTCGTAAGTTAAGCAAGATGTACCTATTGATACAAATAGAAAGACATGAAAATAGTATGTCTAACATTTCAGTTTTTTTTTTTTTTTATTTTTTGTTTTTTTGTCTTTTCAATAAAACAAATTGCCTTGGACTAGAATCAGTGTATCTCTGAAGACAAAAGCTAAGTTTTTTGATACAGAAATACTAATATATTCATCCGTTATATAATCAGGGAGATGTTGACCCAAATATTGATGTATATTTTCTCTGTTCGCCCAAATTAATGATGGTATTTTCTTTTTTCAAAAAATAAATAAAGCAATGACATGAAAGTAGTATAGTGCACATCGAACATTTCAGTTTCATCTATTTGAATGAAAAAATGGCAACTTAGGAGGCATATAGGTCACTTATGATGCGTATTCCGGCATATGTGTAGAGTAAAAATATCATACTTTACGCCGAAAAAGCGAAACTGAAAGTTAAATGCGTTAACTTCCGAAAACCATGTATAATCCAACGAAAATAAATAATTGGTAAATAACAGCTTTCTTGTATGCAAAGAAAAAAAAATTAAAAATGTTAAAAAAGAGATGTTGACACAAAATTACATAGCCCCTTCAATTCTGAAGATACTGCAAACGAACTGTACCTTAAATTTTCATATCCCAGAAGCTAAAGTTCCCATGACGAATATTGCTATCGCTAGCGATTGCAAAAACCAACTTGTTTAAATTGTTAATTAATGAAGTTAAAAACACGGGCAAAAAAGTACATCGCTTGATTTCGTATACTAATCTTTCTTTCTCTCTTCTCTTGTTTCATGACTAGTTACCTTAATTATTTAAACATGGGCGTATTAATGCTAAATCTGAGACAAGAGACCCTTTCTGCCGTGATAGCGGAGAGTGTAGTGAGAGTCAAATTTTCAAAATCGAGTTTCCTTCAAAATTTGTCTAATCTCTGAAAACTCAAATCACTGATATAGCTGAAACAGCAAAATTCATCTCATTTTCATGAAAACGAGACGTATATGAGAAAGCCGTAAATGCGCAACAAATGATGCAGTTTCAGACGAGACAGCAGTAAGTGACAATATTCCTCCAAAGAGCCAATGAAAACAGTGTTTTCAAGTAAAGTGCCGCCCTCTTCTCTCAATTTCTAACCTGACAATGTGTTTCTTATTGTGTGACCAAAACGCAACCACAAAAGCAGGCAAAAGAGAGCTGTCTTGCCTAAGCATGAAAATGAGAACTACTCTTTTTATGTAATTGTAATAAAACCAGCTTCCATTTCAATCATCCGAACGATTTCTAGGAGTCTTTCGGACGATTAGTGATAATTTGAGAAAGAACGGAGGCGTCTTTCAATAAAATTTTCCCGTTAGATGCTTCTGAGCCCGTTTTCTCAAAACTTTATTTTTACACTTACTGCTCTCTTCACTTTCACGGCAGCTTTGAGCACTCGCACAGACCACTATCTATAGTCCGAGGAATTATGTTTCGTTCCTCAGCTCCGAAGTTTAGTCCCGCATCAACGGTGAAAAATACCTACGGATTTTTTAATTGCCCCACGGAAAAAAGTAGGGTAAAAACGGGGTATGAAAAAAGAAGATGCAAAAGAAAAAGTCTAAAACAACAAGGATTCGCCGTGAAAGTAAATGGCTATTAAAAGTGCACTGAAAGTACTCTCAAGGAATCACGTCTAAAGGGACTGTCTAAATGCAAAAGTTGGATGAAAAAGGGAGGAACGTTCAACAAGGACCGTTCGGCAGAAACAACCGATCTCTGTTGCATTTTAAAGGGAGTTACGCGGTGGCTGCAGTATAATTAGGGTCATGTGAAGAATACAGAGTGCCGTTGCCACGCTGGGCAAAATACCTTGTATTCGGATCGTTCATCTATAGGGGAAAACATCGGTTTTTCGGTGCAAAGTGGCAACGATGTTATGGGTACGTATGCACGGAGGCAGGAGTAACTTAAAACAACCCCCAACTCAGCAACTCAAAGTTCAGCCGATGAGCTCGTCTTAATAACCCAAGATTTCTCGCCCTAGTGGAAGTCCAAGCCAATCAATGGTTGCCACGTTGTGCTAAATCAATAACTAAGGTGATTCGAATTTTCACTTACTGTTGAGAATATATTTCAAAATGTCTTAATCCTGTATATCTGAAAATTTAAAGTCATTCTTCGACAAAAGGGATGTATCAAAAATTAAATTTTGAAGGTTTAGGAGGGAATTTGATCCCCCAAAATATTCAGGATTTTACGATAATGGACAATCACTGAGAGACATGAATTCAGTCTTAAATCAACAATTGTTTTCCTTTAACATTAATCGTTTCCTCCAAAAACTGTCTCAAGGTACAGCATTAATGTGTCAGGATAAAAAAATCATGAGTCCAAATGGGATTTATAATGCAGAAATAATGTTGGGAACAATACAAATAATAACATAATATTTGCAGGAATATATCGGAAGATGTTACGTTTAAAATTTTTAAGTTCAACCCCACTCATTGGTTATAAGCTATAATTTACGTTAAAAAAGTATAATGTCAAAAAGAGTTAGGTTTTTGCGATTCTTCGAAAATTTGAAAAAGTGGATGTGTGTTTTTTCTATCCTACTGACTTTAATACAAATCCACCTAACCCTTTCTTCGGAGTAACCCATATCACTAGCAGTATTTGGATTGCAATTGGATCACATTTGGACGTATTTCTGCCAAACGGAACTATGATAAGAGCCCTGTTGGAACCATTTGATTACCTTTTTTTTTTTTTTTTTTTTTTTTTTTTTTTTTTTTTTAAATTGTGCAACTTCTCTCTCTTAGATATGATAAACATGCACACAGTCAGATCTCGTTGCAATGTTTTCCCGGTACCTATCCACGTTCCTTTTTTCAAGTCCCGGTCAGAGTCAGTAGCGTGGCGTGAATTGCGATGTATCGATTGTTCTGCCATTTAAACCTATGGAAAAGGATCGATAAACAGGGTGTTCGCAGTGAACACCTTAATAATCGATTCATTACCATAGGTTTAAATGGCATAACAATCGATACATCGCAATTCAGGCCACGTCACTGTCATCTCTCAAATAACGTTTTCCCGAAAACAACTCCTTTTATTCCCCTTCAAAACGTCATCACGAGATACAACTTTTTTTCTCACAAATAAAATGTACACAATCGTGCTCTTTAAAAAATAACACCTCTCAGTAGGAAAACAAGAACTTGATGCTATTTCAGGCAAATTTGTCTAGATTATGTTGAAGCTGCAAAATTTTATAACTGCACCAATTTGGTTCCCTTCTGTTCTATGCAACGCTTTTTTCAAGTGTTTTCCCCCCTTCAATTTAATAACTGACCATGGGAATCGGTTTTATTCGAAGCGCAGCTGGATTTAACCGGAAGAGGTCAAGACTGGACCATCGGATAAATCATTTAATGTGTCTCTGAGGAGCATCTGGCGGGCAGCGGGGTGGAGGGTTGGCTTTAAGCAAACACGACCCTCGAGAGCACAGCGTCCCTGAGGTGAGGTGATCCGACTAGCGTGGGGTTTGAGGGAGGGGGAGGTTGTAAAGTTCCCGTTCCCACATAATGTCTCTCCCCTAACGCAAGGGCGTAACTTTATTTCCACATGAGCCCTGAGAAGGATACAGTTATACGGAGAACAAGGCTCATGTTGGGGTTTAGATACGCTCTCACATCGGAGGAGCGACGATAAACAGCAGCCAACAGTCAGAAAGATATACAGGCGAAGTTGAGGTGGAGTTTATTTGCTGATGCTGGCCAGAGGAGCTCTAATTGACACGATTGATTCCTTATTTGCTTAAGAGCTGAAAACTCGTTCGCTGCACAGTCTCGAGCAACATGATTCCGGATTTTTTTTTTTTTTTTTCGTCCCTGTTGATTCACTCTCTGGTTTATCTTTGTGGTCGTTTCAAAATGTACCAGCAATGATTAATTTGATAGTTCAGAGGGATTCAATTTTTCGGGAACACAGGGAATGGATCAATAAACTTTTTTGTTTTTTAATATCCTGAAAGTGTCGGGTGAGCAGATTACGTTGTAATTTATTGCATATTTTTGGAGCCAAAATCCCGGACAAGCTCACTTTCAAAAATTTCAAAGAATGTATGAATTTTAAACGCGCCGGAATGGCGGGAAAATTATGGCAGTGAGGTACTTGGACAGTCAAATGAATCCTTATCTCCTCTTATTTTCCACTGATGCTCGCTAACGCATCACTTTATTATAATACGCATGCATTTTCCTTCTATGTTTTTTTTTTTTTTTTAAAGAAAATATTTTTAGTGAAAAAAAGATACGCATAGTCTGATCCCATCTTAAAGTAAAATGAGTCTATTGACGCTTAGATGAAGTCAAATTGGTCTCCAACGATGGGAGAATTAAACTCATACAGACTGAATTGGAGTTATTTCAGTGTCAATTAAAGTCATTCAAAGTCAGGTAAAGTCTAATGAGTGAGCCACCAGACAATGTAGGAATTCGAGCATTCTAATATATTTTTCAGCCATCTTTTAGGTTTCTCTATAATTTTCTGAAACATTTTGGGAGATGAGCCAGACCACTATTACGTAATCCAAAAGGGAGGGGGGTGGTGAAAAATTGGCTCACTTTTACTATAAAAAGGAGAGGGGGTCCAAAAAATGGATAAAATGCCTCGCGTAATGTTTGAACGGAATGATCCTTAATTTCGTGCAAGCTAAAACCGAAGAAAACACTGTAACATATGGACCTATTTGTGCTAAAAGGAGCTATGTGCAGAGGGATTGCGTGAAACATAGTTCCTTTTGGCTTAAATACGTTCATATATTCTCTTCCATTCTTCTTCAGGCTTCAAACCGATCAAGATAAAGGAGAAATGTGTCCCTGAACGTTAAAATATTGAGACTTCGTCATTTTTTACGATGTGCAACATTCCGCGTACGTGCGCATTTTTACAAGGGAACAAGTTCATTTTAACATGAGCCTTGGTTTGCATAAAAGGACATGCCAACGAGGACTCATTGAGGAAAGGACCTGTTCCCTTTTGAAAACAACCGATTCACTTACTTGCGCGACACTTTGCCACCCTTCACAGCCGTCGGTTGCATATGCATATTTTCGAGTCATGTCAGGAAACTGGGTGACAGGGTAGAAGATGAGGTGAAATATTGACTGGAGGGATGACCAGGGTAAGGGAGGAGGGGACGCAGGGGGAGGTTGGGAGGGGTGGGTGGAGGTGGTCTTTCGTTGCAGCGCATTGTTGTCACTTGTCATGTATTCGCCTGGAGACAACGAGTATCCGAGTTTATATTTTATTGGAGCACCTTGGTGCAATATTTTGACGCATGACAACAGAGTCCGGTTAACTGCAATTTATGATGCCCAGTGGAAAATGTGCTCACAAAAATTCACAGAAAAAATGCTCACTTGCTCAAAAACAATCCTGGCAATATCAGTCAAAGGGATTTCAGACATGCAGTGAATGAAAATTCTACTGGAGTTGGGTTCAACCATGTGATACAAATATTTTAACTTCGGTGTGTTGCACAGTATCAAGATGATTTGAAGGCGTTTTTTAATTTGTGCGGCCCACCCAAATTGAAACTGCATCAGTACTTTATCTGAGAGTGCTTAATGAGCTGAGTTCGCAGTATTTTTCTGGTTTTTTCTTCTAGAATGGGAAATTAGAGAAAAATAGAGTTTAAAGTGAGAAAATGTGCCGTCTTGTGACGTCATCTGGCGATATTTTCCATTTAAACAAATGTATTTTTGTATAGTATAGGTTATTTTGTCATATTTCCTATAATAATTGTTCGATTTAGGAACCAAGGATGTCCTCGTGCGCAGTTTCTCCAGTGTTTTTATTTTAATTATGGCATTTACAAAATTTCAGACACCTGCAAATTCTCCAATGGACGTATTTTAATCGGAAAAAATTATATCCCATCTGACGTGAGTTTTAAAGGCCCATAAATATATAATATGTATCATGCAGCTCATATGTCAAAATTGATATAGTTTCATTTGATTTAAGTGCGTCAAATTTAGTGTTATGTTGTAATTTCTTTCAAGAAGGAGATTGTAGGCCATTTGGCAAAAAACCGAATTGCTAATAAAATGACTTGAAAATATTTCTGGCAATTTCCGAACGTTTTGGAAAAATGGTCAGCTTTGAAAATGCGTAGTTTGGTGGTACTTCGAAAAATATTAAAAAACTGATGACACAAATTATAGAGATTTTTAAAATTTGGACATGATTTTCAATACTAATTTGAAGTCATTTTGAAAGCATCCGGAAGTTTAGTGAGAATATTTGGAGCAACATTGTCTTGAGGACGTCTGAAAATATGTGCGAGATAGTAATATCATCAAGAACACCCTAACGATTTTGACAACATATTAAAAGATACTGCTAAAATATGACACATTTTCTGGATCTTATTCCATAATTTCTCTAGTAATCGAAGTAAATATCAAGGAATGAAGTAAAAAACAAACCATCAACGTCAAGTTTTTCTGTAATTAAATTCGTGAACCGGAAATTTCTTTCCAGTCTCAGCAACTGTTCGTGACGGCACGATCTTTGAATTTCATGTCAGCACGGTAAGACATCAAAACTCGATATGTTGCAAGGCTAAGGTGTAGAGCTTCCAGATAGAACTCGCCAGGTAATGAGAGTTAAAAGTGATAAAGTGCATGACGTCATGTTTAGGCAGTTAGTGCGGTATGGACATGTGCAAAGAATGTCGGAAAAGAGATTGCCCAAACAAGTTTTGGATTGAGTATTATATACGGGCTGATTGTTGAAATTGGTAGGCAAAGCTATAGACAAAGATGACAAAAGGATACGGAGGGATCCTATTGGTGTAAGCGGGTGGTTGAAATGGGCGAAGGAGGTAGGTACACAGGAGACCCTATAATTAGTACAATATTTTCTCCTTTAATGTATGAGAACCACTCATTTTAACCAATAGGATCGCTCCAAACTCCTCCTTTCTTCTTTGTCTATCGCTTTGTCTATCAATTCCAACTATCAGCCCGCCGGAAAAAGACAGCGGGGGCGTCTCATGAATGGATGCCAGCAGGGTGTTGCCGGAGAAATGTTGCGTTGATCGTTTCATGATAACCTTTTGAAACGTAGGGACAATTGGCGTTCGGGTGTCGCAGAGCGCCAAAGTGCGTTGTAGAAGCGACTTTAATGTATGTTACGTATATGTGTCACAGGCAAATAGTCGAAACAGGCATTTTATCAAATGCTTAGGCAAATAGTCAAATATTCTAACGTAGATTGAAATTGTGATTATTTTCCCAATTTCAGACAGAGTAATTCATTGCTCCTGCAAGGAAAAATTCTCAGTAAAAATTTGCATCACACAAATAGTATTTGAAACATTTTTTTAGCTCCTGGACAGACTCTGGTCTTGAAATTTTCAGCATATCATAAAATACAGAAGTTTTGGAATTTCAACATTTGAAAATATGAGATGCAATTGAAGAGGAAGAGACAAAAAAAGTTCGTAGGTTTGATGAGTTACTTTTCCAAAAATGGTGAAAATCATGAGCTCTTCACCATAAATTCACACAATTTTGTAGACTGTTAAAATTTGACTATCTGCCTAGGCATTTGATAGAATGCCTGATTTCATTATTTGCCTATGCGACATATCGACGGTGAAACTACCAAACCACGTATCTCGGTTCGCGACGTCGCAGACTTCCTGTCACACTTTATTTTTTAAATGAAAAACTACTGAACTTTCAGTCTTGAAAATTCCTGTGATTTTTCCTCTTTGTGAGGAGAAAATTCCGTGAAAATTTCAAGGAATGATATTGATTTGGTCTACTTCAAAAAAATAAAATGTGAGCGTAGATTTTTAAACACCGCAAACGAGATACGTGGTTTGGTAGTTTCACCGTCGATATGTAAGATAGAGCTTCCTCTTGTGCGGTATCGACATAAAGTCAATGATCGGGTCGCAGGAGCCCCATGAGGCAACGTGGATCGCGAAAACCATCGATCATGCACGGGCACTTTATTAATGTCAGATTTGACAGGTCCAAACTGGAGCATCGTTTAATCTGCATCCATAATGCACCCCTTCCCCCCGTACCCTACAATACACCCCCGGCGACACAGGACGGCCAGTAAACTATCCTAGACCTTGATCTGAACTCGGCGGGGGTTGATGGGCCTATTGTTCGCTGCATCAAAGATGTCAAGAATAACCCTGGCTCTCGTGCGTTCCTACCCCCCACCCCCACCAGTGGCGTGGCGTGAATTGCGATACATCGATTGTTCTGTCATTTAAAACTATGGTAAAGAATCGATCATTAAGGTGTTCGCTGCGAACACCCTGTTTTTCGATCCTTTTCCATAGGTTTAAACGGCATAACAATCGATAAATCGCAATTCACGCCACGCCACTGCCCCCACTGTGCGGGGTGGGGGGGTTGGGGGCTGGACCCTGTGGGCTGCGGTTGAAGGGGACGCTCGGAATTGGCGATGACATTTTGAGACCCGGCGAGTGTGGCACGTCGATGCGTTCGGCGCGGACAAAGGCTTGTCATCTCTCGTTTTGGTTACAGACAATGCCCGGCGAATCGCGGCCCCGCGGATGTTTCGATCGAGCTTTGTGCCCGAAGTTTGTTTGTTTATTTAGAGCCGAGCGTGAGTTGAGTCAACGTAACCTTCAAATGGTACAAGTTACAGATAAATGAATAGATGCATTGGCACAACACAGCCGCGCTTAGGAAAAACGCCGTATGAACCGTCAGGCCTTGGCAAATTTCCTTTGCTGAAACACAACTTTCGTGGGAAACATATGATTATTTGGCCCGCGTTTAACAGAAAGGAACCAAGCCACATCAGCTTTTGCCAAATTTAACAGGGAGATTTCATGTTTTACGAGAGAACGGCTGCGCAGATTCCTTTGACAATTTTAAGGAATTTGCTTTGTATTACGGGAAAAATGCACTGAAATTTGCATAAAAATCCGCACAACTATTTTCATGTAAAAAATTAAACTGCCCGATTAAATTTGGCAAAAGCTGATGTGGCTTGGTTCCTTTCTGTTTAACGCGGTCCAATTCTCTTTCACTTTTTCAGAAACTTTTGTTCGCAATTTCACCCAAAGTTCCTGAACGTTTCGGAGAAAAATATACCTGAATTTCCTCAAAAATAAACATTTTAGTGAAGGAAATTTGGCATTGCTCGAATGTTCATACGACATTTTTCCTTAGCATGACAGAGCAATAAACTAACATCTCATTTGGACCAAGTTAATCAGAAAGGAATCAACCTACGGCAAGTTGAATGAAACTGAGAAACAGAGGGTTGAAGTTTTATTCCTGCAAAGGCTCAATGTCAAAAATAAACTTTCTCTCCTTTTTTCTCACACAAAAAAAAACAAAAAAAAACAAAAAAAAAACAAAAAACAAAACAGAATGTTTTTAGATTTTCTGTTTTTGGGAAGAGAAAATATTTGGCTAGTGAATTCAAAAATATTCTTGACTCAATTTTTTAGAAAATGTGGGTTGGTTCCTTCCGACAAACTCAGTTCATGTATTCTTTGAAATACTACCAGAAATTGTATTCGAGTACTTTAGAGACATCGCGCCGGAAATTTAAGCACTTTAATTAGTTGAGGCAAAAGTTAAGCGTAGACATCTTGAAACGTGCACAAAATGCGCCTAAAACTGATCGCGACGAAATTTGTAGTGATCTATTTGCTGAGATAATTTTTAGAAAATTAGGTCAAGATTGCCAAGCTAATTTCTCAACTTAGGTCATTGGTAATCACCAGACGAATTTGAACGGTTATTTTTGAGATTTAATTTGTAATTAAATTTGGAGATTAATTTGTGTGGAAAAGATATGGATTTGGTAAAAAAAATCGTTGAGAGTTAGGTTAGGTTGTGAGATTAGAAAGTGGAGGGAACATTTTGGATTTTAATTGTTGCAAGGTAGGAAAGAATTTTGAAGACTAAGTACTGACACTGCAAGATTGGCGAGTTGGAGGAGAACTTTCTTTAAAAAAGTGTGACCTCAAATATAAACTTGTTAAAAACAATCACGATGAGCCCCTCGACGTCTTGGCAAAATATCCAAGAGGATACGAATTGATGCCTACAACTGGATGGAAAATGTAATATATTTAACTGACGGACTGCGCGATTTTCTCGTCAAACTGGCACAAGCTTGAAGCCCTTTTCGAAATCATAACGAGACCTGCTTATCTGCACTCGAACATTAAACCGCGGTATTTAAAAACCCCACTTCAGCAGCATTAATTCTTCTGCACCATTCACTTTCCTCTTCTTTCGTCATCCCCTCTCCGTATTTTTTTCCGGGATGAATGCAAGGAGACGGAAAATATTTAAAATGTCCCCTCTCCTTCTGTTAACACTCAAAACTTCACACCTGCAAGCAATCCCACCAACAGAGGAAAAATGAGGGGTGTCATTAAATATTTGAGCATATCCATGAAATGAAATCTCCCATTAGTGCCCCTGTAAATTTTCCTAAAAAAGACACACTTTCATCGTTACTTAAAAACACATTAAGAGAACGTTTGAAAAATTGTTAGGTCGTGGAAAAAATAAGGTCAATCGGTCATTAGATTATTACGGAGGATAACCTCCGTAGGTTATCTAAGGCTCAACGCTATAAAAATATATAAAAAGTACGTATATCATGATGCTGCTCGACGATAATAATTTTTATTCCTTTCTTATGTGAAAACTTTGAATCTATTTTCATTGATTTTAAATTTGACTTTCCTTTTTCTGATTTCAGGTAGGAACTCACTTCTATCAAAAAATGCATCATATTTCCAATGAAAGAAAACGTGAAAGGTATACTAGCATATTTTTCCCCTTTCTAACTTCCGTGACATTTTATTCTCTTTTATTCTGTTTTTCCTCCTTTCCTTTATTGTAGAACACTCAGTAATTGTAAATACCCTCATATCAATTTTTCAAAAAGCTTGAATGGCTGTTTGGTCACCGTGTAAAAAATGTGGATTTCAATCTCGCAAATCGCAACCGATGAAATTTTCGCATTTTGCGCTTCACGCTCAGTATTGTTTGTGATTATAATGTGTATTAGCAACGATAACCCCCCCCCCCCACCAAATAAAAAAGCACTGTAGAGCTGGGAAATTTTTAAATTCAAGAAAAATTGTCACCTTGCGAACAACGAACGTGTGAGAACGCAAAACTATTGTTTCACAGAATAGGCAATTCAAAACCTACCAAGGCCTATAGTTGCATGCACACTTACGAAATATATGTTAGACCTCACACCCCCCGCTTTTCTCGGAATGGATACGGGTTGCAAGCGGCATACTCGAGCGAAGCGAAAAGAGAAAAAAACATACAATTTTATGTAAATTATGACACCAGATCTTGGCCGACGTCAGGGATCGATGAGACGCCGGCAACTGAAATGGGCCGACAAAAATATTACTGAGGTCACATTTAGCCACTGTTGTCGCATCTTTCCCTCATTTCATTTAATACCCATTTAATATTATTATTATTATTTTATTATTTATTTTCATTTAATATTAAATGAAATGAGGGAGTGTCAACTCCCTGATGACCTGTGGGAAGACCGAGTTTTGTGGCGATTAGGCGTCACACTGCGCCAAAGAGCGCTATGAAAGCGACTCGTGGATGTATGTTGCATCTTTTAGCTTTTCCTCCATTGTCTTAATTCTTGTTGAAAACTTTGATTACCATACTGCCGTGCTAAGGAAAAACGCCGTATGAACATTCGAGTGTTGCCAAATGTCCTTCAATAAAATGTTTGTTTTTGAAGAAAGTTATGAATAATTTGCCTTGAAATTTTCAGTGGCTATGGGTGAAATTGCGAACAACATTATCTGAAAAATGTGAGGAAAATATTCATATATTTACCAGAAAATTTGGGTTTTATCAAAAAAAATTGGCAACGCCAGAAGGCTCATACGGCGTTTTTCCTTAGCACGACAGCATACTTGGATGAAGAATACTAGATTTTTCTTTCCTTTTAAATTTGAATAATCAGTTGAAGTAAATAAATTAGAAAAAATGTGGCATATTTACTACCTTTTGGAATCCAATCATGTCTTACAAGAGACTACAAGAAAAGATAGTAGTTATTTTCCTTTATAAGACAAACTTTCAGGGCAAAATTTCACAAAGAACAAGTTAAACATTTTAAAAACTTCCAGAATCACTCTATATGGGAGAAACTAACGTACGTTTATTTAACATTATAAGCACTATTATTAAAATTGCCACCCACGTAAATCAGCATCTAGAGTGGTCTAATTTCTTTTCAGAGCCCCGATGATGGATTGATTCCTTTTTTCGGTGCGATAAAATTATATGCAAAGAACTTTCACTGTGACGAAAAGAGAGCAAAATTCAACAGATGGGTGAAAAAACTAATTTTGGCAACGCGAATATTTTGTTCGGTTTAACTGAAGCAAGACCACTATCGGCTTTGTGCCAACTTTGGTTGAGTTTCCACTATAATTTTCCGTTCCCATGTTTGTTTCTATTTTTTCGACGATTTTTTTTTTTTTTATGACGGAACTTTCTGATGCTCCACATGCTAAGCACTTTTTTTTCATCAATGGCACGGTTGGAGTAACTAATTGAAATGTAAGCAAGTTTAAGGTCTTCAATTTTATAAAACAAGAAAAGTTTTGACAATGTTTTCAAATTGTGCGTCCATGCAATAAATGTAAAGCAGACCTTATGATCGCAGTGATTCCATAATGAACCATAAGACACGGATATTTCCTAACCAAAATTTCATGTAGAGTAAGATTTGAAGTATCCATTCAGTTTTGTACGCGCGTATTTGCGTGTCACGTCGACCACACTGTTTGGCGCGATGCGTGAAGTATTCATTCAGTCTTGCAGGCGCGAATTTGCGTTTAACGCCGGCCGCACAGTGTTTGGCGCGATTATTCGAACTCGCGTTGAAATAATCGTGGCATTGAATAATGGGACTTGGCCCATGCTATTTCGAAACCGTATGAGCATTATTCTAACGCTCCCTCATTTCTCCCGATAAAATATTTTTTTCGTGAGAATTTAGAAAAGTTCTATAAGTCTCTAAGATTGAGTGGACCATTAAACAAGGTACGAACTTAAGCACTCTGTTACATGATTCTTCATCAAAATTTCACGTGGAATACGATTCGCGCAACGAAAACTACTGAAATCAACTTCTAAGACATTATCGTTTCTAGTTTACATCAAATACGGGGAATTTGAATTCTCCGTTCACAGAAAAACAATAGTTTACTTAAATCAAATTGCGCCTTACAGCTGCGATAGTTGGTCAATTCATCGAGAAAGTTTCAATGACGTGGCGTGCATTGCGATACATCGATTAATTTGTCATTTAAATCTTTGTAAAAGGATCAATTAAGAGGGTGTTTGCAACGGACACCTTTATAATCGATTCTATAACATACCTTCAAATGGAGAACTACCGAAACTCGATCATTCATGCTTCGTCACTAGAAAGTTGTACTCACCGCCTTGCATAATTTCAAGTTCAAAGTTTGGTCTAATCTACCAAACCTTTGTGTTGAAGCGACCAAATTTTTGTGTTGGAAATCTACATTCAAATTAGACTCCTAGGTTCGAATCTGGATCACACTCACAAGTCATAACCTCTGAGTGACGGTAAGAAAAAGAAGAGTACATAAGTTCCGCAGGACATTTTCTTCGTGATCTAATGTCTCAGAATAGCCTTCAGTTTGGGTTAATTTATCACAAAATTGTGTTGAGCAACCAAGTCTATCGCGTTGATCTGACACAAGGAAAAGTACCAAAAATTGACACAGAGTATAACCGACAACGGAAATTTTCAGTGCTTCCATTTCCCGGGGCCAGTTCTGAATTTCAAAACTTTTGAGATCTTCCTAAAGTTTTTGCGGAACTTTTAATACTCCCGAAATTTTCCGGATCTTTCTCGGAACTTTTGAACAAATCCAGGGTGGCAAAATTTCACGAAAAATGAAATCTTGTATTTTCACGTGAAATATTTCATGAAATTGTAGAAATTCCAGAAAGATATCGAAAAATACCGGTTCCTTTTCGTGTTTCGCCAAATGTAAAAATTCTGATTTTCTTTATTTTAGTGTGTTTTAGTGCGGGTTGCATACTATAGCCCCTAAAATTTAGGAAATATTTCACAGCCTCGTGAAATTTTATGAGATGTTTAACTGAAATTTCCAATTTTTCATTTTTTTCTTACTTTTCATGCCACCCTTTACACATGTACAATGAATTCCGGAACTTTTGACGGTCATGGAGTGAGAGAAATCGGAACAAAAAAGTTCAGAGTCCCGGAAATGTTGACGGACATGGAGTGGGAGCACTGGAAATTTTTAACCTTGTAAATACAGTCCGGCTTACCTCCATGGACTGGTATCGGGCGAAAATCAGAAGACGACAATCTGGCAACGTCGAGTCGCTCGAAATATAATTGGCCCATGACCAACTGCCACCACACTGCCCTCCAATCCCCCACCCTAAGTTTGCGGACAGCGGCTGTTGTGATTGCGTTATAATTATTTTAAAATTCACCTGTTGCATCCGCCTGCGCGGGCTCAGATGAAGGTGTGACATATTTTATTCGACGCCTTCCCGTGTCCTGGCTTCCAGCCCTCTCTTCTCGGTTATTGTTTGTTGCCCGATCGCACTCTTGTCACACAAATTCCGAAAATATCAGCGTTTGTCAACCAAACATTACTTTCTCGTACACATACTTTCTATGCTCTATGTGTGCACGCCATGTACTAAAGTCCTTTATACTGAGAGTAAAGATAATACGAATCAATTTCTGATTGGTTCCCGTATCCTAGGCCTTCATAGTGTCACAGACTAGAGTCCATTTATACTGAGAGTCAAGACACCCCCCCCTCCCCCCTCATGGAGTCACAAACGAAAATAAATATTACACAAATTGAAAGTTTTTCGTAATCTTTGATCGGCCCATTCTCAAATTCCTCTCTCCGTTCCTTCTCTCATTTCGTTTGTTCCTTGCCGAACCCGTAATTCCCCGGTCCATTCCAGATTATAATCTTTGCAATCGGTGAAAATGTAATCTTTATTCCCGTTTGTGACACTGTACGTGGAGGCCTAAAAGACGGGAACCAATCAGAAATGGATTCACATTGTCTTAACTCTCAGTATAAAGGGACTTCATCACAGACGGGAATAGAGATTTCATTTTCACCAACTCGAAGGGACCGGGGAATTGGCTGTACGGCAAGGAACAAATGGAATAAGAGAGGGAACGGAGACAAGCATTCGTGAATGGGTTGATCAAAGATTATACAAAAAACGTTCGATTTGTGCAATCTTTATTCCCAATTGTGGCATCCTTAAGTCACGTTGTCTCAATTCTCTTTATAAAGGGACTCTAGTATGTACAAGGATACATTACTTCCGACTTAAGAAAGAACGCCGTATGAGCCTTTCAAAAGTTGCCAAATTTCTTTCAATACAACGCACATTTTCTGGTAAACTTTTGAATAATGCCCCTCCAATTTTTCAGATAATTATGTTATCAATTTCACCAAAGGTTCCTGAAACTTTAAAAGAAAAATATTCATAACTTTCCTCAAAATTTGACATTTTATGGAAGAAAATTTGGCAACTCTCGAATGTTCATGTGACGTTGTTCCTTAGCACGGCGGATAAGTTCACTGTATCTTGAGGACAATGGGTGGAGGACCGGAGAAAATGTTGGGCATACAGACTTTTTAACCCTTCTATCAGTCTGACCGACTCAATTTAGGATCCCTAACTCATGACAAAGTAATAATCGGGAGAAGGAGGTAATGAAAATTAACGGGAAAAGAAGACACAGAAAAGAAACAGAATCAGAATCACGAAACAGAATCAGCCAAGACATGACAGAAATTACGTCTGTCCTAATATCGGATTTAAATCTTTTCGCATATAAATTGGGCAAAATCTGTAAGAGACCCTGCCTATATCTATATCCTGCCCTGCTAAGCAAGAACGCCGTAAATCCATCAAGATTTTCCCGCGTTTTTTGGAACTTAACACTTTATAAAATAAAAACTGTTTTACCCATGCACCTCAAATTTTCAGGCTAAGTTCCTCATAGTATTTGCAAGAGAATTCTGTAAAAACATTGTCCCAAGGTACAGAAGTTTTTCTGCTATGATACATCGTTTCCAAAAAATTTAAAATGGCGTTTACGGCGTTTTTGCGTTGCACGGCAGTGTACTATAACTTAACAAGACTAAAACTCATTTTCTTTGTAACATCCAAGTTTCCCGTCAAAAAATAACCCGCTAGTACCGAATGTTACAAAAATACATATATCGAACAGGAGCCGAGATAGCATTTACCTATCAAACTCTTAAATTGGCACAAATTTATACTGATAACTTCGAGTAAAACAATTTGATGAGTTTCCTTGTAAAAAGAATAATATGTTAAAAGTAATTCCTGGGCGTTGGAACAAATTGTGTCTTTTCAGCAATTGAATTTGCCCGAGTTTCATGCTTTTGAGCGGTCATCAAACCGATCGCAACCAAGCCAGATTAGGTTCAGTTAGGTCACGCAACTAAACTAACTCCCAAGCAAAGCTGGAAGTATCACTCGAATTGAAGGCGCTCTAATCCTCCTGTTCAATGCAGCAGATTTAAACTCGAGGCAAAGTTTTAATTTACCTCAATATGCAATGTTTCGGTGTTAAGAACATGCATGTGGTTTCTCTTAAACGAGGAAGTAATGATAAAAAGTTAGAGGGAAAAAAAATTGAATCTCAGGACTGAAACGAATAAGGGAGAAATTCTGAGTATGGATTTTAATTTTACAATGAATTTGCCCGAGTTTTATGACTTTGACCAGTATCGAACCGATCGCAACCGAGTCAGATTAGGTTCAGTTAGGTCACGCAACTAAACTAACTCTCCGACAAAGCTGGAAGTATCACTCGAATTGAAGGCGCTCTAATCCTCCTGTTCAATACAGCAGATTTAAACTCGAGACAAAGTTTTAATTTATCGCAATGTTCAATGTTTCGGTGTTAAGATCATATGTATGGTTTCTCTTAAATGAGGAAGTAATGATAAAAAGTTAGAGGGAAAAAAATTGAATCTCAGGACTGAAACAAATATGGGAGAAATTCTAAGTATGGATTTTAATTTTACAATGAATTTGCCCGGGTTTTATGATTTTGACCAGTCATCGAAACGATCGCAACCAAGTCAGGTTGGGCTCAGTTAGGTCACGCAAGTAAACTAACTCCCCGGCAAAGCTGAAAGTATCACTCGAATCGCAGGCGTTTCAATCCCATTCGGCAATACCGCATGTGAGTGGGGAGATATCATACTTCACTAGTGGTATAGCGAATAAACGCAGTCTACTCACCGCATGCAAGCCTCAGAGTCTGAATTCCATCCTCCAAGCCAATATAAAAGAGAAGATTACCAATACAAAACTCGACGATTTGAAATACTGAAATTTTACTAATAAACTTTTAGGGACATGAAAAAGATACACCTGATGCAACGCTCGAAAGATCAGCAGATTCGTCAGGTAATCCGGTATGCCGGATTGGTATGATCGACATGATCTGCAAAGCCGCACTGGACGGGTAAAGCGTATTCTACCTGTGTGATTGACGCTCCAACATAATCTCTGTCTCACAACTATACTTTTTGATTATAAATGATAAAGATTTAACTAATACGTAAATAATTTTGTACATGTTCCTACTCGGAGACAATGTTTATCAGAGACCCGGCACTTTCAAAGTGTAAAAGTCTCTTTCGGGAGTCTACTTCCAGATTCGTGTAGCATTGGCGGATCCAGCAAATTGGCAACATTGTCTTCTCTCCATTTAAACCTACGAAAATATATCGATTCTTGGAGGGACCAGGTGCTCCGACAAGAATCGATTATTTAACATAGGTTTTAATGGTGGGACTCCGGTGTTGCCAAATTGCTGGATCCGCCACTGAGTGTAATGATGACTGATGACCAAAGCGACGAGCAGTTAGTTTAAACTTCTTAATTACAAAAACTCACCTAGCAAAGAGCTTACTCCAACTTTCACCGAAACAGCATTTTCAACGAAAAAATCCCGATATTTTTAAATTAAGTTGCTATTTTGTAAACGATTTTTTTGCGCTGAATCCCTAAGATCTACAATATCTGAACGATTAGCCTCGATCTTTTTGCAAATTTATCTCAATAATTCGCGTTCGATAAAATCTAAATTTTATCTCAATGTATCACGAATTTTTGTTCGATAATATTGCTATATCGCCATCTATGAAATAGCGATTTTATTGCAAATTTATGCGATGTAATTGCAATTTGCATCCTATAATATTGGAGCAAATCGACGTAAATGAAATTGCAATACATTATCCGATCAAATCGCAACTTATCGCGACCGCTGCTACTTGAGCATCAATCCTTCCTCGACGAATTTGATTTGATTTATTTCTCAACAAATTTCTGCAATCAAGCATCACTACACAATTAAAAGCACCGTTGATCTCTGTCTTTCACTTTAGATCCATCCGATTACTTTGCTTTGATTGTCGGTGTGGGAACTTTAAAATGTATATGGCTGTCTAGTAGGAGCACTATAGCAACTATAAACTCTCTTGCGTGAAGTCTAAAAGAGCACAGGAAAAATGAAATGATAGCCTTGAAAAGTTCCCGAGGAAAGGGTTGTCAGAAGAAAATTGTTCCCCAACCGTAATGCATTTACGACTTACAGCGATTTCGCGAGGAAGCAACGGAAAAGTGCAAACGTCTCCATTCTTCATTGCGAATCCTCTCCTCGACGATAAAACGAAAAATTGGAGGGCTCCCATTTCGCACAGCTAGACAACGTTGTAACTCAGTTTGCTCTCATAAAAATTCATCTGGCTGTCTCGTTGTATGAATTCACGAAAATTCACTTTTACGACATGCTGGATTGTTTCGCAGCAACGCGACGCATCTTGAGTCATCCCGAGGGTGGGGAGGGGGCAGGTGAGGCAAAAAGGGGGTTACAAGGGGGTTGCAGGGGGGTTTGAGTTTCGTTTCCCTCAGGGAGGGATGGGTTCGAGTGAGAGCGTTAGAGCGGCGTCGAAAATTGGAAGGAGTCGAGGAGTTAGCGTGTCGTGCTCCAGAAGCGCTACTGTTTCGCAAGTGCCAAAACGTCATTTTCTCTTAGTTTAGAACCGCAAAAAACCATAATTTAGTTTGCAATGGTGAATTTTTTTTTCGCTGAAGCTTTCACAGAAAAAAATGGATTACCGATTTGACACTTAAATTGTTGAAAAGTTCGTCTGACATGTTCCAAAAGTACGTTTTACAATGGTCGAAAGCTAGTTTTACTACCAGGGTGATTAAATTAGCATTTTTGATTGTAGAATCTACATCGGAACATGCAGGGCACTTTTTTTGACTTCAAAATTAACAGGCAGCAATATCAGTTTTTCAAGTAATATTTTTAATTTTAATCAGTTTGTAAATTACACTTTAGGACCAGTGTAGATTTTTTTCGACGGTGCAATAGAAAAGGGAGATGATCACTTCTGAAGTCGGACATCTTGATGGTCGATCCCCAGGTACGCACTCCAAGAACGTTTAGGATACCTCTGAAGGGGAACATATTTCCGTTTTTGTGCCGCTTTCTGATCGGTTTATTGATGAAACCGAGAAAGTGTAGCTCATTCTAATTCTAGAGAAATACCTCAATATTTTCTGTATCACAGAATGATTTACACCTGTTAACAGTGTTAACCCGTTCACTGGCTTTGTCCATTACAATGGACACTTATTTTGGGTATTTGAAAATCACTTTTAATCAAAGGAATTGTTATGATTTGTTGCCTTCACCTTCAGGCCAGAGGCCAGCGTTAATGATAGATGGTCGATATTTCCCCACTTGAAGCTACTGTAATGAATCGATTATTAATCGTCCGTCGCAAACACCTTCTTCATTGATCCTTGTCCATAGGTTTAAATGACAGATCAATTGATACATCGCAAAGCACGCCTCTGCCTTCATCGGGAAAAGGCGTGGTGGGACTTTAGTGAAAACTCAGAGCTTGTCAACCAATAAGAGACAGTCACACTGTTTCTGTTGTAGAATCATTGAGATGACAATACTCGTATCTTATAGGTAATGTCGGAAAGTCGCATATCAGGTTCATTTTTGAAAGAAAGGTCGGGGCTCTTGTAGAAGAGCCCTACCACGGTATTTTTGTCGAACAATTCTCGAGACACCCGGTCGAAGCTCCAAGCAAACTCGATCCATGATGGGGGAGGGGGTAATTTAAACCAAACTAACCCAAACCAACCATACCTAACTTAACCAAAACAAACAAAACCAATCTAACCAAACTCACACGGAGGAAAAAACTTCGTGCATGGGACCCGAAGTTGAGGTCAAATGGATCTCTGAAGTTTTCTGATCATGCATCCAAAAACTTGAGGTCCATATGCCGAGGTTCGGGTCAGACATCCGAAGCTCTCGTATGTACCGGAGTACTTCAGATGTGTGACCTGAACCCTTCGGTATGTATCGAGGTACTTCAGATGTCTCACCCGAACTTTCGGCAGCTGGACCTCAAGTTCTCGGATGCGTGATCCGATAACGTCAGAGATCCATATGACCTCAACTTCGGGTCCCATGCACGAAGTTTTTTTCTCCGTGTAAATCTAGCCTAAGCTAAATAAAAAAATCGCTTGCCTTCAGCACGCCGGTTGAAATCAAACAGTAGGTAGAGACAGTAATCAGAGCACTCACCGGGTGTCTCGAAAGTTGCTCGACAAAAATGCCGTGGTAGGGCACTTCGACAGAAGACCCCGAAGGGTGGCTAAGTTGGGAAGGTCGACTTAGATTTTCCGTTTTAGAGAGGCCACAATTAATTTAAACGCTCTCAGCCTGAAATATGAGCATTCCTGCACGCTTCAAGGGAGGTCGGGGTAGGGCTCCGTTGGGCCATCGCTGCGCAAAGTGCCCTGGTGATGAAAGTGGTGAGAAAGTTCCTTCACCGATTTGAGAATTTGTTGGTGACTCAGCGTTGAAAGTCATAATCCTCATTTCTAGCAATTTCCGAATAAACCTTTAGACCTTGCTCTAATGCCTCCTTGCTTCTCCCTTGACCTACATAAATGACCCGTGTGATTAGACGTGAAAGTTTTGAAGGTTGAAGTGCGCATTCTTTTGACCTACTATACAGAAAATACACTGCAATTTGTGTACAAATCCGGCAACCGTTTTCATGTAAAAATTTTGAAAAAAAATTAAAAAATTAAAAAAATATTAGATTGAAATTAAAAATTTAATTAAAATGTTTAATTTAATTAAAATTTAAAAAATTAAATTTTTTGTAGTTTCAAAATTTGGTTTTAACCGTGGATATTTATCCACGTTTGTTGAATGTGCAAACTTGCAGAGCTTTGGAAAAAAGTCAATACTTTCCACAAATACAACAATAATTTTCACGAAAAAACCAATAAAACCACTTCTAAACTTTTTTGTTCCATATTTTCGAAAATATAAGTTTTAAAGTTTCCAGATTTTGGGCAACTTTTCCACAGTCCACATTTTCCACATTGACACAGTCCGGTGTGCGCTTCTCTAATACGAATGTACTAGAAATTTCCCGCTTGTTAATTGGTTATATTGGTAATCCTGCCGTGCTAAGGAAGAACGCCGTATAAGCCCTCAGGTGTTGTCAAATTTCCTTGGATAAAACTAGAATTTCCTAACGAATTTATGAATATTTTCTTCCAATTTTTCCGATAATGTTTTTCGCAATTTTTCCGAAAGCTCCTGAAAATTTCAAGGAAAAATATGCATGCCTTTCCTCAAGAATAATCATTTCACCAGAGGAAATTTGGCAACTCCCAAATGTCCGTACGACGTTCTTCCTTAGCACGCAGAATTTTTATACAGTATTTTATTGGTTTGATCATATTTTTGGCAACAGTTGATGGTTTGCACTTTTCAAATGAAATCGGGGCCTTCCGCGTCAATTTCGACGGGAGTCATTCGAGCCGGCGAGAGACAAAGGGAGCCCGCGACACGACGTCAGCTCCGCGTTTTGCTTTCCGCTTCATTTTTCCCGTTCGCACATACCGACATGCATGTCTCCCCGCTCACGTATGCATATTATTCTCCTTTCCGTGTGTGTGTATTATTCATTTTGGCGCAGTGCCGATGAGCGCATTTTCGGCCGCGTTGCCGCCCTTGAGGGAACGACGGATGGGCCACCGAGGAATCTGTGAATGCGTGGGGACCTCGACAATGTGTTAATTAGGAAAAACCTTGCGTGTTTTCTTTGCGAAATCTCTCGTAAAAAATAACTCACATAACGGGAATTTACGTGACGGAAATCAGCTCGTTAATGATATATTGTACTCGTTTTATTTAGAGTACCTTTATATGGAGAGTATGGATGACTCGAAAATTTGAAAGTTAGGTTTGATCAGGTCATGTAGCTCTCAAGGCCCTAAAAGGCTGCCAACCCATGAACTAGAATTATTCAAAGGTGCTAATCAAACTCCGAGAGTAGGTACACTGTTCAAAAATTATAAAAGAACGTATAAAATTTTGATTTCGCATAATTTTTTTTAGTTTCTAAGTCTTTTATAATCCTTAAAAACGCTTGTTACCAAAGCGTTGTCCGCCCTATTGATTAATCATTCAAATGCATAGGTTGCCAGCGGCACTTTTCTAGTGATTTTAGTTTTTCAAATTGTCACCCTTTTGGGCCCTGAGATGCTACATAAATCGAGTTGCCCATACTTTCCCTGTAAAGGTACTTCAGTTTTATTAACACAGATCAAAATGAACCGCGTTCAGCAGAAAGGAACCAACCCATATCAGCTACTACCAAATTTAACTGGGAAATTGAATCCCTCATACAAGAAAACATTTGTAGGGATTCCTTAGAACAATTTAAAGCATTTGCCTCGTGCTAAGTGGAAAATTCTCTGCAATTTTCGCAAGAATCCGCTTAACCATTTTTTGTAAAAAATGAAATAGCCCTAAATTAAATTTGACAATAGCTAATGTGGCTTTTGTTCTTTTCTGCTTAACGTGGTTTAAATGGAACTTATTTTTGGATTCTACAAATAACACTAATTCCTTGTTTAGAACTTGATTTCTGTGCTTCTCGTTTAACTGTTCTCGTTTCCACGTAAATCTACGAAGACATAATATATTGGGTAGTGCTTTAATTCATACCTTGTCTAGTCACTCATTTGTCATTTCTCTGATGACCGAACGTATCTATACCTTAAAATTGCAAAATTTCCACTTCAAAAATTCTCTGTACCAGGAAACTCTTTGGCATCACTAACTGAATCTTTCGCTGATTTTATCTCATGTTTACGCGAAAAAATCATCAATATTATGGACGTAAATCGCACAGCTATACTGCCGTGTTTTGCGAAAAGGACATGTGCTCATTCATATTTCACTGGAGTCATGCCTTTTTTGCTGAGCACTGCAGTGTATTCCTGTAATGAATTTTTAAGTAAATTTTGTAACCTCGGGATGGAGGTATGCTCTTTCTCTTGGAGAAGACACACTGAAGCATGAGGTTACGTGTTCTTAATGAATACACAATTTTTTGGTTGCACTCCTAACTTATTTGTTGTGCGGGTTATTATTTTTCCAAAAGAACAATTCGGTGAATTCCTTTACTACCGTGAGAAGAAAAAACGCCTTACGAACCTTTAGGCGTTGCCAAATTTCTTTTGATGAAATGCGAGTTAATTTGAAGAGTTGTAAATATTTTTCTTTCGATTTTTCTGACATTTATGCATGCCATTCAATCTGAAGCATCTGGAATTTCGTAGGCAAAACATTCATAACGTTCCTCAAAAATACATGTTTTATGCGGATAAATTTGGCAATTCTTGAGTGTCCATACGGCGTCTTTCCTTGTGCGTTCTCTACTTTCAAAAAATTAAAAATTACCGAACAGGATCGTTGTATTCTTGAGCACCGGAGATCGACATCCAGGTGCGGCAAAAACAAGAAACCAAAAATACACCGTCAGTGATCGCCATACTAGGATGATCCGCTTACTTTTTTAATTCAGGCTACAATGCGGCGTTGCCGATTCTCTTCCGCTCACGCACCCCACACAGCGATCCCAATACAACCGTGCGAATAAACGTGCACTGAAAAAAAAAATCTCGGTATATTTACTAAGAAATGGGTAAAATTACCAAGAATTCAGGGTTCTATTTGATTTGAGTGTTTTCTTGGTAAAATTACCATTTATGGAATTGGTAATTTTAGCGAGAAATCTTGGTAAAGAAATTATTGAACTTTCTCGGTAATTTTACTGGACCTTGGTAAAAACGCCAATATTTTTTATCGACTGTGGTTGAATTACCGAGATAAAATGGCAAAGTTACCAGGAATTGATTACTAATAAAAGTGGTATTCCTTCCTGAAAAAAACAGTAAAAATACCGGTTTTTAGGTAAGCTTAAAAGTCTGTCTTGGTAAAATTACCATTAATTGGTAAAAATAGTGAGATGGTAAAGGTACCAACGGACCTTGGTAAAAACGCCAAGAATTTTTTTTCAGTGTACGACCGTGCGAATAAACGTGTCAACCACGCCGCAAAACAGTCATGGTAAAGAGATTAAGGGAATCACTATTAACAGAGCACGACCTGGAGAAAAACATGAAACCTCTTCTCGTCGCGCCATCCCCGTTGCCCTTGGCAGGGAGCGCATCGTTAGAAAACACCGCCCGGGCGGGAGCGGAGCGAAATTTATTCTTCGGTCGAGGGAACGAAATAGAAATACCTCGGGAAAAGTATCAAAGTTAACAAGCAATGGGGATGTTTCGTCGTTGTGGAGGTGGGAGACGGAAGGAGGGGGCGGGAAACCTAATGCGCCTTAATTCCCATAAACAGCAATTATTTGCTGAAGAGGTAATTTCCCGGGATTTTTGCGCCAGGCGCTGCCAACCACGACCGGAGGCTGAGTTCAAAGGTCGAGTTAGGATACCCAGCAAACACCGCGGAACAATTTTTCCGGAGCGCTCGTGGCTTCTTGATGCAAATCCACATAGAGCAACCAAATATTCGCAGCGGGTAAATGTTATTAAATCAGGCCTTTTGTTAAATCGTCGCCTTCTGGCCAAAGTATCACAAGCGCCATGCGACGTTTCAAAATTTTCGCCACCATTTTATTTTTTTACAGAGAAATTGCCGGTTGAATGTGTCTGAAAATTTCACAGAATTTTATCGGTAGCGCAAAGAAAATTCAATGAAATTTTTGGATAGCTTTTTTGAACAATTTCTCTGTAAAAAATCAAAACGGCGGCGTAAATTTTGAAATGTCGCATGGTGCTTGTGATACTTCAGCTGAAAGGTGACGAAATGCCTTCATACCAGATTTTTAATTTTTAAAGATTTGCTCAATTTTTCTAATTATCACGAATGGGTCAGCTGCACAGGTTACAGAGTTTTGTCTTGATGCTTTGGTCCTTGTAGATCATTAATAACAGGGTCCGCCTAAACCGCAATTTCCTACGTTCAGTATTACCGGAGATACCGCGCTTTGAAAAATTTGATTTGAAAATTTGAAATTTGATCATCCACCGCCGTCATGGTACAATTTGTTTCTTTCACCTTGCTTCCATCCGAGTTTCGCGTTGCAAATGTGTGTCTCACTGATTGATGAGAGTAAGGTGAAAGAGACCAATGGTGTCACTGCCACGATGAATGACACCATAAACCGAATTTCTCAAAGCGCGATATCTCACAAAAATTTACCAAATGAGGGCAAAGATAGAATATCAGACCGCATTTGTCATCTTGGATTGAGTTTTCCGTCAAAAAAATCCTCCTAGTATTGAGTTCTATAAAAATCTATCAACCAGAGGTCGAAATACTCTTAGAATTTGTTTTATCTTTTTCCCACATGAATTTTGCTCAATTTTTATGAACGTCAGCCCCAAACGCCAGAATTCTTAAACCAACTACATTTCTCTCCTCCATGATAAATCATGTTTTTCGATCAATTCAATTCATTTTTTAAGCTTCAAAAATTCTATAACAACAAGAGATCAAGCCGATTAGATCAAACGAGACGAGACGAGACAAGAAAAACTATAAGTCTGGCCACACTGATGCAGTCTCACTTCGCGTGAGCCGCGGCCATTCAAAAACGCCTTCAAATTCTCTTGATACCGTGCAACACACTGAAGTTAAAATATTTGTATCATAAGATTGAACCCAACTCCAATAGAATCACATGAGTAAGAAACACAGCCAGAACGTTTTGACGTTTCGATTTCGCGTTTTTCAAAGGAGGTCTATTGGTATTAGCCAATTAACATGTTTCTGAGCGTAGCATCTCTACTTTTTTCTAAATTTTAAAAATATGTATGTGTGACGGTATTTTGGACCCTATCTTAACAAAAATTTCTCTCTTACAAAATATGTCTCTGTGCATTCAGGAAAGTCATTTTTACCGCAGAAAACAATTATTTCATACCGTCACCGGAGAAAATATTTATAGATTACGAGTGTTTGAGTTATTTTTATTTGTTTTAATTTATTTTAGTTTTTAAAAAACCCAGCCAACCAATTGCATGCCTCGTTGTGTTTATTGTAAATAATCTAATGACTGTTCAAAGCATTTGAGTATACTTCACGAAATTTTAATCACAATCCAGCAATATGCACATGGGCGAGGAGCAAAAGCTCATTTTTAAAATACTCATTTTTCCATAAAATACTTTTTAAGGAGCCTTGCAATATAAATTACGAGAGTGCATCGAAAAATGAGTCTGGTGAAGGAAATTGAATAATCTCCAGGGTCTTCTTATTTTCAGCGGCTCGGAAAATAATGGAAGATTTCCATAATTTAGCAGCGGCATTTTGACTAACAGACGAGACCGCAGAATTTCGGTCGGCATTTTCCCTCGAATGAGGAATGCACGGTTGCCTTTTGCCTCTGTTTGTTCGGTTTACTAAAATAATGCGCGTAAAATGAAAATATATATGTTTTCAACGGAGGTTTTACATTAACCTTGAATTTGATGATATGATATGAATCGTTCGGGAAAAAATTCTCTCTGAAATAAAGTTCCTTTTTTGGGTCAAAAGCCGAGATTTTTAGAGACTTGCCATTCTACAGCAGATATTACGCAAAAATGTGGTTCATGACACCTGATGATCTTTGGTTACCTTGGCACCCAATGTACCACTAGACATGGTACGAATTTAAGCATTCTGATACATGTTCCATATGCAGAATTACACGTAAAACTCGATTCTTGTATCTGTCTGTTGTAATCTGTATCGATCTAATTACTGAATTCAACCCCTGACTATTATATTAAGGTTTTAATTTTACATTGGTTACGGGAAATTTGAATATCCCAGTAACAAAAAACACAATACTCTACGTGAGTCAAATCGCGCACTACAATGGTTTTGGTAGGCTTCTCAATCAAACATTGTTCATTTCCCAACCTTCGCCGTTCAAAGTGGAAACAATTTGCTATAGCTGAGCCAAGGCGTTAAGATTGAGGTTGCCAGATATTGCGTTTAGACTTACGTAGACCATTGAGTTTTCATGAGCGGGAGGTTTGGATTCGAGCGTCAAAAAACATTAAATATCTTGGTTAGGAGTTTATATCAGCATTTTCGTTGCGCTAATCGTGGTCTACGTAAAATTTTGATTAAGTAACATGTATCAGAATGCTTAACTTCGTACCTTGTCTAGTGGTCCATTGTTTACCTGAGTAGTAATATAAATTTGGCAACATTTGTGAGCTGAGCTTTGGGAATTAGCACGCATCGTTCCAGACAAATGGAAGGTGAATGTTATTTGCAAGTTTTTGTTTCTGTTCAAACAAATTAAACTCATACCGCGGCTCGAATAACCTGCGTCTTCCTATTTTCTCCTTTTTTCGTTAAATTTTGATCACCTGAAATCGAAAAACTTTCAGCTTTGTAATCGTGTGCAACGGACTTTGCTCGTCAAAACGATTTCCATTGGTACGCTCTCTTTTGTTTGAGCTCAGAGTCATAAAACTATTTACATTTTAATTTAAAAGACGATCTCCTCTTCCTGAATAGAGCATCAGCGACGGGCGAAATTTCAAAATCAAATTTATTTCAATATTCAATATATATAAATACATTCCTTTTCCATGGCTATAAATTATACGGACAGATTGATTCATCGCGAAACGCGATCAGTGCCGTGACTTGCTTTGCGATGCATTGATTAATGTGCCATTTGAACGTATGGAAAAGGATTGATAAGCAGGGTGTTTGCAACGAACAACTTAATAATCGATTCTTTACCATCGCCTCAAATGGGGAACTATGAATAATCGATCTTTCACGCCTCGCTACTATACAAAACTGCTGCTTCTAAGATACCTTTACCCCACCTATAAAGGTACCCCAAGCTTTTCTATGGCCCGAGTGAGAATGAAATGACTTCCGATTTGGGCTGAGATCAGGTTCAACAATCTTTAAACCCATCCAGGGGCAAGATTATTCGATAAGTTGCAGTTTAGGAGCCTCAATGAAGATGTTGCATGTGTGAGGGATTTGCGATTTGACCATTGATTCTTATGTAAAAGTTTGCGAGAAACACGATGGTGCCACTGGTTTTCTCTGAAATCATCTCTCAAGCTCAAAAGCAGCTCTCAAGTTGAGGCCAAAATGGGGGTGATATCCCACTCTACCCTGAGTGTCCACCTCTACATCAAAACAAACTCTCCATGCAAGATAGGGAGCAAATACATTAGCAGGGTTGCCACTTTATTTGGGGGCTCCAAAACTGAAAACACGGCAACCCTGCTAATGTATTTGCTCCCTATCTTGCATGGAGAGTTTGTCTTCATGTGGAGGTGGACTCTCAGGGTAGGGTGGGATATCCCCTCCATTTTGGCCTCACTTTGAGAGCTTTTTGTGAGCTTGGGAGTTGATTTCAGAGAAAACCAGTGGTACCATCGTGTTTCTCGCGAACTTTTACATAATAATCAATGGTCAAATCGCAAATCCCTCACATATGCAACAACTCCATTTCGCACACTGTGAGGGGCATCGTGCATATTCAACGGTGGAAAGCCGACGGGAGGAGAGGGTTCACACTCGTAATTAACAAGCCAACTGCACGATTCAACTGGGAATGTAAACAAAACGTCGCTACCGCCACCCAGCGATCAACTGCTCCTCCATCGTGAACTCAACAATAAATTAGACTTGGAGCGATATTGCATAGTCACATGAACTTCCCATAGTGTATGGATTATTCTCAAAGTTTCACGAGGAAAATTGCACTTTGATAGAACCGTAAGATGCAAAGGGGATACCAGCGAGGACAGAGTAATTTCTGTAGTCACAGAATCACGTTTTGACGGTCTAAGCTAACAGATTACCAAAAAATTATAACATCCGACCAGTCTCTACATTCACTGCAGACGGAAATATCGTATAATAAAGTTTTGTATAAACGGAGTTGAAAACGTTTAAAGTTTCCAAATTTTGTCCGACTTCTTTTTTTGCCTCGATATACTGTGCGGCGTATGATGGGAAATCAACGGGAAATCCTTGAAAATCACACTTGGAAAGAAATTCTAAAAAGGGAAAAGTCTTATTTCTGCAGCCTTGCTTCTGCAGTCTGGGGCACAGTGGATCGAGTCAATTAGAGAGGTTGGACAAGAAATGTTTGACTGAAACCGCAAATTTTAATGCTTATTTCGTCACACTTTAAATTGAATCGGTGAGAACGAAAACACACAAACTCGGTAACTCGAAAATGCTCACTTTTCACTAAGGACAGACAATTTTCATAAAGGTCATAGAAGTTACCGTATCTGTTCCAACTTGGACATTTAAAGTGTCCTCAAGTACTTGCTTTTAGACGCCAAAAATCTTTTTCTTAGACTAACTTCTTCACCTACGACGCAGTTTAGTGTGTGTCTTGATTATTTGCATTTTTACGAGTTGGTGTGTTTTCGTTCTCACTGATTCAATTTCAAGGGGTCTTTCTAGAAGATAATTTTACGAGGAAACCAATGGAACTACTTTTAGAACCTAAAAGCTTTGTATAAACGGAGTTATAAGCGTTTAAAGTTTCCAAACTTTGTCCGACCTCTCCTATTGCCTTGATCCACCGTGCGACGTATGATGGGAAATCACTGGGAGCCGAGTGACTAGTGAGCCACCTCATTTGTTTCTCTTAGATCCGCGCCAAATCTATTCCGACTCCTTTGAATGCGCACCGTATCTGGGTCCATCAATCGAAGTTAGGTGCGCGGAGGGGTTGAAAAGGGGGGGGGGGTTTGCGGCCCGGATTGAAAATCGGGCCGCCAACGCACACAGCGAGATCAGTTTTCGTCGCCAGGATCCCCCTCGAATTACAGCCCCACGCTCCTCCCCCCCTCCCCCCGATAATAAATATCAATCAAAGAATTTTTCCTTGACGCTACACGGAATTGCTTTCCCACCTGCCTCGGTGGCTCCGTAATCAACGCTGCTGCCAGCTCGAGCCTTTGTGACGCACTGACGAGGGTTTTACGCAGATTTAGCTTTGTTTATAATTAGAAGTAGATTCTCTTTATACTGAGAGTCAAGACAACCTCCCCCCCCCCCATGGAGTCACAAACGGGAATAAAGATTACACAAATTAACAGTTTTTTGTAATCTTTGATCGGCCCATTCACAAATTCCTTTCCCCTTTCCTTCTCTCATTCCGTTTGATCCTTGTCGAACCCGTTATTCCCCGGTCCATTCTAGATTATAATCTTTGCAATCGGTGAAAATGTAATCTTTATTCCCGTTTGTGACACTGTGAAGGCCTAAAATACGGGGACCAATCAGAAATGGATTCACATTGTCTTGACTCTCAGTATAAAAGGACTCTAATCAGGAGGCGTCCGTATATCGTCGTATAAGTTTATATGTATAAGTTTCACTTCGCGGCCGCACCAATTGAAAACGTCTTCAAATCCTCTTCATACTGTGCAACACACTGAAGTTAACATTTTTGTATCACAAGATTGAACCGAACTCCAATATAATCACATGAACAAGAAACACAGCCAGGAAGTTTTGAGCGAATTCATCACCTTCCGGCCAAAGGATCACAAGCGCCATGCGACGTTTCTATATTTCCGCCGCCATTTTTATTTTTTCACACAGACATTGTCGGTTTGAATCTATTTGAAAATTTCATTGAATTTTATAGGCAGTACAAACACGATTCGGTGAAATTTTTGGAAAGCTTCGTTTAACAGTTTCTCTGTAAGAAAATGAAATGGCGGCGGACATTTTTCGTCGGCCTCCTGTGGTGTAGTGGTTGTAGCGCTAGCTCTATGATCGGGAGGTCCCGGGTTCGATTCCCGGCCAGGCGACCCGAGTTTGATGGTCTCAAACAATGGTTGCCTGGGGCTGGTTGTTCGGTAGGGACGGAGGGGGGCCGGGACTAAAAAGCGCGGGATTAGCCCTTGTGGGCTACTTAAAGTGGTAAAAAAAAAAAAAAAAAAAAAAAAAAAAAAAAAAAAAAATTTTAAACGTCGCATGATGCTTGTGGTACTTCGACCGAGAGGTAACGATATTATGTTGGGCGCTTTTTTTAGATGCCTTAAACCTATATTTCTTCCGGTGAGCGCCCTTAGGGTAGAGAGAGAACATGTATTCTGGAAATTCCGAACCAAGGTTGCTTTTGGTTGGCATCGGAACCAAATGGTTCAAGATCGATAGATATTTCGCAAAGCACGCCACGCCCCTGATCGCGTTTTGCGATGAATCGATTCCCCATTTGAAATTGTGATTAAGAATCGACTATCGAGATTTTCGTCGCGTGCACCCTGTTTATCGATATTTTCCATGGTAGAAATGGCAGATAAATCGACATGTCGCAAAGGCTCGACGCATCGAAAAGCGGGCCGATTCCCAATTCGAAACCGCACCGCACCCCACCGCCCGACCAATCAGGATTGATGGAGCCGGTGACGGTGGGACTCGGTGCGCGGTGAGAGAAGTCGCTCGGAACGGAGTGGATTGGGCGCGGATCTAAGAGAAACAAATGAGCCGGCTCATCTCAATCGTCTGACGCTAAATCCCGGCGCGAGATCAATGCAACGAAGACGCTGGGATGGGGAATGGGGTCGGTGCAGTGGATTGACTCCTTTTCGGGACCCGGTTGGCAAATTGGGGATCAGAAAACGCAACGCCAAAAATGAGCTTCTACTGCGGGAGCTCGGGACTCACGATTTAGCCAATCATTTGGACGTATTTCTGCCAAACGGAACTATGTGCATTATGACGTGAGCCCTAGTATATGCATATATTCTTATGGGTCTCAGGGCTCATGTTTTAATGCACATGGTTCTAATTAACTAATACGCGCGTCCATTTCTTCCTTATATATGAACGCATTTCTGTCAAACGGAACTGTGAGCCATAAGACGTGAGCCCTGAGACCCATAAAAATATATGAATAACAAGGCTCACGTCATAATGCACATAGTTCCGTTTGACAGAAAAACGTTCATATATATGACGAGAAATAGCGTAGTGCCATTTTCAAAGGATTTGTTCAGAATCAGCTCACCTGCATTTTAGAAAGGACTTAGACAGTGTGTGATCAGTGATACACACTGAACTAGTCACTTGACGTAAAACGCGGATGGAACCAAGATGAAAGAAACCACTACCTACTGTATGGACTATCACGGTGGATGACGTCGTGCCCAACGTTTTCTCTAGCTAAATCTACGCTAATATTCACAGGGAAAAAAATGTCACACGGAGAAAAAAACTTCGTGCGTGGGACCCGAGGTTGAGGTCATTTGGATCTCTGAAGTTTTCGGATCACGCATCTAAAAACTTGAGGTCCAGCTGCCGAAGTTCGGGTGAGACATCTGAAGTACTTCGATATACCGAAGGGTTCGGGTCACATATCTGAAGTACTCCGGTACATATCGAAGTGCCTCGATGTCTGACCCGAACTTCGGCAGCTCGACTTCAAGTTTTCGGAAGCGTGATCAGAAAACTTCAAAGACACATAAGACCTCAACTTCGGGTCCCATGCACGAGGTTTTTTTTCTCCGTGCAGGGTTAAACCCCTAAAATTTTGGTACTACCCTAATTTTTGGATGATGTGGACATTTCCAATTAATTTTTGTAGTACTGCAATATTTGGGTCAGTAACCTAGCCCATTGGGGTAATACTGCCGTGCTAAGGAAGAACGCCGTATGAACCTCCAAGCGTTGCCACATTTCTTTTGATAAAACGCGAATTTCCTGGTACATTTACGAATAGTTTCCTCTCAATTTCTCAGATAATGTAGTTTGCAATTTTACCTAGAGATTCTGAAAATGTAATTGAAAAATATTCAAAACTTTTCTAAAAAAATAAACATTTTATCGAGGGAAATTTGGCAACTCTCGAATGTTCATACGGCGTTTCTTCTTAGCACGATTCATCGGGATGTTAAAGCACGATTAATTGGAAATATGCATGTCATTCAACAATTTGGACTTAACCCTCACCTTTTATTTTTCCGTGTTGGGCGTAAAAAAATGGCATTTGGATAGATTTCATTACTTTTCACTAGTCTAACTAGTCTACTAGTTACTACTTACTACTCACTAGTCTAACTCATCAAAGCACGATCTATGCCCAGCGTAACTGACCCATTATTCACAGTTTTGTGTCTGTTCCAAGAGAAGCTCTTCACCTTTTTTGTCCCCTACATAGCGATAATCAAAAGTCTCACCAAAAGTCGTAATCGTAGCTCAAAGTTTTGTCTCCATAGCCCGATAGCGCAAGTCCTTCCTGCGTGAGGCGGGACCTCGAGGCCTCGGTTTAATAACGGCCATACTTCACCTGAAACTATCTTTCGCACGTCATTTGATGAAGATTTACTCGCTTGATTTTCCGTCGCCCGACCGATAACATCTTGGCGCGATTACCCCATTTGCTCACCCTTTTGGTTTCAACCACCCGCGCCCGATCATTTCCTTTAACGTGCAGGAAAATAACCTCCCCCGGCCTTTCTTCTTTTACTCTCTCAATTAATAAAAAATGAATTTTATTTGGTACACGTTAGACATATGTGAAACTGTACAAGAAAACAAGGCTCCCAATCCCCAAAAATGTAATCCGAGTCTTTAATACAATGGCTTAGAGGGGGATTCAACCAATGTTTTGATCAAGTTCAGCGAACATTATAATACAATGTCTAAAAGGCAATAGCACTGAATATAATGGTATTTGGAGTGTAGGCAACTGCTAGAAATAATGTAAAATTTTCTTTAAAAAAACTTAAATTTTATTAACAAACTTTGACCAGAGCTTTTCGAAGCAAACGCTTCATCGTCAGGGTCACAAAATAGTGGTACACAAATTACATAGTAGGTCACAAATAGGTATTGATAACATAGTTTGTTGTCAATTGTTACCACTGAAATCTGTTACCTTGTTTGAAATTAAATTATGGCCTTTGTGATATCTACTTTGTGACCCTGACGATGAAACGTTTGCTTCGAAAAGCTTCCGTCAAAGTTTGTTAATAAAATGTCAGTTTTTTTAAAGAAAATTTTACATTATTTCTAGCACTTTGCTGCGCTCCAAATACCATAATGTTTTGAGTTGAGAAACGCTCAAAAATCGTCGTTTCCCATACGAAAGGGTGTAAATCCAGTCCAAGGTTGCAAAATTGACTTAAAGCATTTGACTTATAACAAGACTGTATACATTACATTCTCCAGTAATTGGGTACGTACATACTTAAGTCTCCTTTCGAAGTGATTTATACAAATGCAAAGCGGAATCTACTCTTTTCGCGGAGTGTCGCACGCTTTTATGATACTATTTGAACCGCACTAAGCAGAAAGAGACCAAGCCACATCAGCTATTGCCATATTTAATCGAGATATTATTTTTTTCCGTGAAAATGGTTATGCGGATTGTTTCGCAATTTTAGAGAATATTCTACATAGTACGAAGCAAAATCATTGAAATTTTCTTGGAATCCGCACAAACATTCCCTTGTACAAAATTAAATTGCCCGGTAAATTTGGCAACAGCTGACGTGGCTTGGTTCCTTTCTGCTAAACGCGTTCCATATGATCCCCATATTTACTCGAATTTATTTTCTTACATGAAAACGGTTGTACGGACTTTTTTGCAAATTTCAGTGAATTTTCTGCATATTATCAAGGTAATCCTTTAAAATTTTCAAACAAGGAGTCCGCACAAACGTTCTCTTGTAAAAAATTAAAGTGTCCTGTTAAATTTGGCCATGGCTGATATTAATTGGTTCCTTTTTCCTAAGCACGGTCCAGATCTCCTTTTGAAGTGCATTACACCGTAGCGGAGCAAAATCTACTCTTTTTGCGGAGTGTTGTACGCTTTTATAGTGCCAATTTTACTTTGCACTAATACTAATCGAGGTTTTAGGGCGCTTTACAGATCCCGACCCCAAAATTCACCCCTCGATTTTGAACACATTTTTTTAAACGCCTTGCGGATAAAACAATTTGAACCCCTGAACCTGACAACCCGAAAACGAGCGTCCCTTTTTAGGAGCGTCGCGCACACCTGTCGAATCGCAGGCCCCGGGAATTGGGCCGTCGTAAATCATAGCGGATTTCAATATTTCCGTGCCGCCCCCGAATCTAACGCGCCTAACGCCTAACGCCTAACGCCGACGGCGACCGCAAAAGCGAGTCGTGTCACCGGGCAAAAAGGCCACGCGGCCGCGGCCAAAAAGGCGGGAGGGGCGGGGGGCCGGGGGCGCCAGGTGAGAAAAAATCGAGGGCTCCGAGGCTCGGCTGTCCCTGCCTGGCCCTGGCCAGCAAACGATGATAAATGACCTCCGGGAGCACTGATCCGCACCGCCGGACCGCTTTGCCGGATTTCCGGATCAATCCCGGTTTTTTCCGGAGACGAAGCGTCGAGGAGTAAGTAGTGCTAAAGAAGAACGCCGTATGAGCATTCACATGTTGCGAAATATCCTCTGAAAAAATCTCTATTTCTGTAGAAAGTTATACATATTTCCTCCTGAAATTTTCCAACTCTTTGGATCAAATTTCGAACAAAATGCGCCAGAAAATCGGAAGAGAAATTTTTACAAATTTTCCTGCAAATTCGTTGCAATTTTAAGGAAATTTGGCAACGCCCGATGGCTCATATGGCGTTATTCCTTAGCACGGAAGGACTTCTAGTGTACCAAAAGAGATACAGGGTCCGGAGAGTTCTACTGATCGAAGTTCTATAGAATCAGCGTGTAAAAATGAAAAATTGAGGCGCCTTCAATTCGAGTGATACCTTCCGCTTTGCGGCTAAGTTCGTTTAGTTGCGTGACCTAACTTGACACAGCCTTGCTCCGTTGCGACCGTTACCTGAGCTTCGTGACTGATCAGAATCATAAAACTGGAGAATTTTCAATTGCAATAAAGGCAATATTTGTTCTAAAGTTCCGGAATTACTTTTTAAGATATTTTTTTCATTTTTTTGGGGTCAAAGTTCGTTGGTACGGGAACAACTCTTCGTTTTGCTGTACCTGAAGTTTGCAGCAGGCCTATTCTACAGTGCTAAGGAAGAACACCGTAAAAGCATTCGAATGTTGCCAAATTTCTCTCAAAAATCTCTATTTTTGAAGAAAGTTATAAGTACTTTCCCCTGAAATTTTCTAACTCTTTCGATAGAATTTCGAACAAAATGCTCCGAAAAATCGGAAGAGAAATCTTCTCAAATTTTCCTGAAAATTTGTTGCAAGTTGAAGGAAATTTGGCAACGCCTGACGGCTCATATGGCGTTCTTCCTCAGCACGGCAAGACTTCTCGACGCTTCGTCGTTCGAAAAAACCAAAAAATGTCTATCTTTGAAGAAAGTTATTAATACTTTGCCCTGAAATTTTCCAACTCTTTCGATCAAATTTCGAACAAAATGCTCCGAAAAATCAGAATAGAAATCTTCACAAATCTTCCCGAAAATTCGTGATTTACCAAAGGAAATTTGGCAGCGCTTGAAGGTTCATATGTCGTTTTTCCTTAGCACGGCAGTACGGCCGTGCTACGGTAGAACGCCGTATGAGCCACCAGGCGTTGCAAAATTTCCTTTGAATAGCAAAAAATTTGCAGGAAAATCTGTGAAGATTTCTCCTCCGATTTTTCGGAGCATTTTTTCGAAATTTGATCCAAAGAGTCTGAAAATTTCAGGGAAAAGTATTAATGATTTTCTTCAAAAATAGACATTTTGAGAGAAATTTGGCAACATTCGAATGCTCTTACGGCGTTTTTCCTTAACGCCGAAGAATAGGCCTGCTGCAAACTTCAAATATAGTAAAACGAAGAGTCGTTCCCGTACCAAAGAATTTTGACCCCCAAAAAAATGAAAAACATGATCTTAAAAATTAATTCCGGAATTTTAGAACAAATATTGCTTCTTTTGTGTTTGAAAATCCTCCAGTTTTATAATTCTGATCAGTCACGAAGCTCGGAAAACGGTCGCAACAGGGCAAGGCTGGGTCAAGTTAGGTCACGCAACTAAACGAACTTAGCCGCAAAGCGGGAGGTATCAATCGAATTGAAGGCGCCTCATTTTTTCAGTTTTACACGCTAATTCTACAACTTCCATCAATAGAACTCTCCGAACTCTGTGTCGCTTTTGATACACTCTCAGCAGCCATGCTGCAAAAAATCGATTATGAATAATTTGAAGTTGCCAGATTTTTTCTGATAAAATATGTATATTCCGAGAAACTTGTGTAATGTTACTAACAAGCAGGTTTTTTCTTAATTACCTAGCTTACCCTTATAACCTTATTTAGCTCCTCGATCTACTTGAATAAAAAGAACTGGGGCACATTATTAAATATAAATAGGGCGAAATCTTCTAAAGACTATCTCCCACTGATAATTCCTCCCAGCCGGAAAACTCATGGGAATCGGTCCAGCAGAACAAGCTAGAACGACTGTGACAAAAAACGAACATTTACATTTTTTAAAGGAGTGAAGTGACCTCTTGCAAATTTCAGCAAGAACAAAAAGAAGAGTTACTTCTGACAGGAAATGACTCAAAAATCACGATAAGCTAATCGAAAAAGTCTAAAATGCATTCCTAAGTTCACAATCTGCGTGCGAAATATGCGTTTTCCCAAACTCCCCCTTTGGGAAAAACGACACTACGGCACAGGTGAACATTTTGTAAGAAGAATCGTTCCATCCAACCTTTGCGCACGAGAATGCTACATTGCCGTGTCAAGAAAAAATGCTGTGCGAATATTGGAGACTTGCCAAATTTTTTCCAGTAAAATTTTAATTTTCAAGGACTGTTATAAATATTTTCTCTTGAATTCTTTAGATGATTTAGATCTGATAGCGAATAAAGCTCCATAAAAAATTGAAGGAAAATTACTCACAGATTTGCCCGAAAATTTGCAATTTATCAAAGGAAATTTGGCAACGTCTGAAGACTCATACGGCTTTCTTCCTGAGTACGGCAGCATACCAAGTGGGTTAGAGAGGCCCCTAATCTATTCAAATGCCCAAACGCGCAACAACGTGTTCGTTTGGGTGCTGTTCAGGGATTTGTGACGTACGGTTGCGGTGGCGAGGTAGCAAGGATTTATATTATTAGGCTAGTTAATGCGATAAAGGCCACTTGGCGGGTTCACGCCCGAAACGTCCCTGCTACCATCCCTTCACCCCGTTTTTAATCAAACCCTTCCTCTCCACGCAACCAAAAATTTGAACGTACCTATATTTTTCTCAAGAGTACCTATATATGGAGAGTATGGACATCTCGAAAATTTGGAGGCTAGGTTTGATCAGGTCGTGTAGTTTTTAGGGCCCAGAAGGATAGCCAACCTATAAACTCAAATTATCCGGTGGTATTAATTTTTACATTTCAACCATTTACACACGGAGAAAAAAGACACGGTTATTCGACGGTTACCAAGGTAATAATGTCACACGGGATTCCACGGTACTGGAACCGTGGATTTTGGTCAATTATTGATGAGCACAGTAGCATAACCATGCTCATAATATTATATCTGTGCCCACATGCAGTTATATTACGGTGAACAAATTCATATCACCATGCTCATCGTTACTAGAATCAAAATCCACGGTTCTACTACCGTGGAATCCCGTGTGATATTACTACCGTTGTGAAGGCAGAATAACAGTTTTCTGCTTTTGAGGAACAGAATTTTTAGTAAATATACTGAAGATGGGCCGCAAAAGTGCTTAATATTTGCAGGCCAGTTTTGGTTGACGCCTATCTATGCAACTCAAGGTTCCTGATTCGGAAAGTTGGCAGTTTCGAAAACGCCTTCAAATGTGGCGTGATAAATGTTCACGCGTTCCGGAAAGTACGAATAGTTGTATCATTGCGCCTTAGCTTAAATCAGCCTCCACGCTGCGGCCTGGTCAGTTTCCCTTTACGGCTGTTGCAGTGTTAACCGCGCGCAAAGACTAATAGTGTTCAAGCTAGGCTTATATTAAGCAATTCGATAATTTTTTAGAAGAATTAAAAATAAACAAGCGCAGGAAGAAATATAACAAGATAATATGAACTCAATTTAACAATCAAATTAAAATGCATCGAAAAGGTACTGCATTTTTTTTTGCTTTTGAGGAACTGAATTTTTAGTAAATATACTGAAGATGGGCTGCAAAAGTGCTTAATATTTGCCGGCCAGTTTTGGTTGACGCCTATTTCAGAGACGCAAGGTTCCTGATTTTGAAAGTTGGCAGTTTCGAAAACGCCTTCAAATGTAGCATGATACCTCACGCGTTCCGGAGAGTACGAATACTTGTATCATTGCGCCTTAGCAATGCGTTGGAAGATTGATATTAAATCAGCCTCTACGCTGCGGCCCTGTTAGTTTTCCTTTACCTCTGGTGCAGTTTTGACAGCAAAGTTTAACCCTTTATTGCATAGCGTTGCATGAAAGCAACAAATGGTTTTCAGCTTTATTTCTATGCTGGAGTATTAAATTGAATTAAAGCAAGAAATGATTTTTGGGGAGCATTATCAGTCTGATCTCCTAACTTTAAAAGAAACTACAAAGATCGATTCCAACTGACTCTATTGTCGAAAAAATACTGTACAAAGTAGATTTTCTGTCCAAAATCAACGATTAGCTCATGCAACAAAGGGTTAAGTTTGTTCAAGCTAGGCTTGTATTAAGCAATTAGATAGGTTTTTAGAAGAATTAAAAATAAACAAGCATGGGAAGAAATATAACAAGATATATGAACTCAAATTATCAGTCAACTTTCTCAATTTTTACGATGAGAGCTAAGTTACCATGAATCTAACTTGGTGGCACACTCAGAGGACACACAATTTTAGAGGGCATAGTCTCATAAGTAAATCAGTGCAGCTCTGACAGGGTGTGTACTAAAATCGACCCGCAAAAATTAAGTAATCTTACAGTACTTTTTAAGCACCTTTGCAAAAAAATCAGTACATTAGATGAAAAATAATTCAGTACTTTTTCGGTGCCTTTAAGGTTATTGTTAATTTGAGTTCCTATTATTTAGTTAAATTTCTTTCCATTTTTTCTTGGTGCCCTGATCAAAAATTATAAAAGCACGTATAAAATTTTGATTTCTCATAGATTTTCTCAGTTTCAAAGTTTTAATCCTGAAAGACGCTTGTTTGCAAAGCGCTGTTGGCCATATTGAGTAATGTTCCAAACGCATAAGTTGGCAGCGGCACTTTTCTAGTGACTTCCATTTTCACGTTGTCGCCTTTTTGGGTCCTAAGAGCTACATAAATCGACATGTCCATACTCTCCCTATATTGGTACTCTATTTTTCTCGCCAGCTTCGCAGGTGAGTGTCCTTGACTTTTCCATTTTATGTTCACGGTTGCTGTCCACAAATCGTCGACTTCCGGCCAAAGTGACGCAAGCGCCATGCGGACGTTTAATAATAAAAATGTCCGCCGCCATCTTATTATTTTATAGAGAAATTGTTGGTCGAATCTTGTAAAAACTTGTGAACAGATGGAAAATTAACAGAATATTTCTCGTAATTTAACGATATTTCTAAGATAAGTCCTAAGTTCGATGATCTACAAGAGTCTTCGCGAGGAAACAAATTATCGATAGAAATTCTGGGATGCTATTACGAAAAAAGTCCTTTCCCCCCTAAAGTCTTCCTCAGCTTCAATCCATCGAAGCTCAGGTTTTGGTCAATATTTTTTGGTGCTTTTTTGTGGCGTACTGTTTTCACTAGTATTTTCTGAACAAGAGCTACAACAGTAAAATTTTGAGAATTTCAGTTTTAAAATCTCAGTTTTCGAGCGCAGTCACACCAAAAACTTTAAATTTTGCTCAACATTTTTTAGCGTTTCTTTGTGCCTCCTAGTATTAGTTTCAATATTTAAATTATGATATTTTTGTGATTAAATTTTTAGTTTTTGAGTACACTCAGATATTAAAAACTACCAATTTTGCAAAGGTCTTTAATGAAATGTGGCATTATCACGCACTGCTGCGGTACTGCACTACAAACACGTTTCCTTTATTTTCACGTGATCTCCAAAGAGCACAGAGTTAAGCGGCCAATAAGGACCATCTCATGTTGCAGATACGCTCTTGTTCCAGTAAAACGGCGGGACGTCGGTCACAGGAAACGAGTGTCCTGACACAGTCATTAGCTCGTATGCGCGGGAAATAATTGGAATATTACTGGAGCTTGTTTAGCCTGCATGCGAATTTACATATTCATCCCGTGATTTGACTCCCCGAACACTGTTAAATGTTAACTAAATATTAACGATGCTTCTAGCGTGGCGCGCAATCAAAGAGGTCCCGAATTCCCTCTAGAATTGATTTTACGCTCAGTCATTGAATTTTAATTCGAGACGATGAATGGATGACGGCGTTATAACAAAAATGGGTTTCGACGCGAGGGGTAATTTTTCCTGATTCAAGGATGAAAACACGTGAATTCAAAGCTAAAAGACAAACTTTCTCCTCAGATAAGCTCACATTTAGTAAGTATCACAAGACGGTAGGGAACAATAAGTATTTTGAAAAGCCTTGTATTAGTTAGTTAGTTGGTATATTTTAAGACGTTCAGCTTCACAGGCTATTAACGTCTTTACAGAGAATTTTGAAAATGGGAGTATACACGAAAATTTAGATTTTTAAATTAAGAGAGGTGAACAGTTTCAGAATTTTGGTAGTAATATTGGGTTCATCGCATGTAAGTGGGTTTGTATTTCTGTTGATTGTAGGGGAGTAGATCCATGATTGATTAGCTATGTAAGTAAAATGTTATCTGTCATTTAAAGAGTTTTTAATGACGTCTTCCTATCCTAAATAAAATAGGCATTCTTAGAGCCAGATTTTCTGCTTTTCGTTGGAGTTTTTCCTGTTTTTTCTTCTTCTTTTTCTTTTTTGGACACCTTTGCCTCTTTACTTAAATTCTAATTAGACTAAGGGAACTTCGCTACTTTTGAGGCTCAATTGTGACGGAACGGACATAAAAAATTGAGGTTTAAATCAAAAATTTTATGTCTGACATTTCTGATTGACTCGATCCACTGTGCGACGCAACGCGTGTCGTGTCGTAAAACATCTCCCCCCCCCCCCAAAGCACCCCGAGTTTTTTTCAAGCTGTATTCTCAGCGTATTCTTGCATTTTTGAAAATTTGGGGTGGGTAAAAAATCGGAAAAAGGGCGTTACGTAAAGCACGAATGGCCGGTTTTTTCGGCACAATTTGACATCGTGAAAATACACCGTTGATAACTTGAACCAGCTTTCGGTTTCGATTGATTATCGAGAAAGTAGTGAGGTCAGGCCCCTATCATAAATTGCAATAACTGCCCATTTGAAATGATATTCGCTCCCTTCGCTTTCGATAGATTGGACGCCTTGAGAGCAAGGTTGCCAGATTTCGTGAGAAGATATGGATATTTAACATTGAGTTTAATGGAGAAATGCTAAAATTTCAGTAAAATCTGGCAACATTGCTTGAGAGTTAGTAGCGATGACGGAATTTCGCGACATCACGAAATGCTGCTGGCCGTGTTTTCGTGGGAGGATGTATGTTCTCAGTTTCAACCAGAAATTTACAAGCGCGATCCATGTTTATCGGAGAAAGTCTTTCTGAGTGACTATTTTTTTTCGCAAACGAATCTCGATTTTGAACCGGCTTCCTCTGTATATTGCACAGTGTTCCGATCTATATAAATAAACGGCCGAAAAATATATCGGTATATCCGTCAAACTTAAACTTAGCTGCGGCGAGCAATCGTCTAGTTCTAAATACTTCCAAAGTCGGTGTCGTGAATCTTAGGCGTGATCCAGCCGATTCGGGTTTCGGTAAAATTTTGGCTCAGACGGTTGTACTGTATCTCAAAAATGGTTGAACTATTACGACGTTACTACCTACCGAGAGAGATTTAAGAAAGATTAAGACACTCTTCAATGCATTGAAAATTTATTTCTAAGCTTCAGATGGCTACGAATATGGCTTTTAAAAAAATCAAAATTATTGAAAGCACTTAACATGCTCTGAGAGGAGTTGTATAAAAACTCAACCTTTTAAACAGGATGACTTGGACTTATTTCTGCCAAACGGAACTATGTGCATTATGACGTGAGCCCTGTTAAGCACATATCCTTATGGGTCTCAGGGCTCATATCTTTATGCACATAGAAATACGTCCATCCGTTTGATAGAAATACGTCCATATACAAAACTGAATGAGTCAGTTGCGTTGGTCGCAGGACCGTGTTTTGATGCTTAATATTTGTAGATAAGCTAAAAATTGTAAGATCTGTCCAAACGGCAACTTTCTCTAATAACCGAGATATCGCCCTTTGAAAAGTCGGATTTTTGACGTCATCCACCGCGGGAGTAACACCCTTGGTTTCTTCCACCTTGCTTTCATCATAGTACCACGTCGGAAAACCAGGACACATGTGCGTCGCACCGACTGATGCAAGCAAGGTGGAAGAAAAAAAGGGTGTCAATACCGCGGTGGATGACGTCAAAAACCTGACTTTTCAAAGAACGATATCTCGGTCGATATTGAACGTAGAAAGTTGCTGTTTCGACAGATCTGATTATGTTTTTAGCTAATCTGGGAGAATGAAGCACCAAAACACGATACTGTGGCCAGCGCAATTGACCCATTTATCTACAAGATCACGAACCTCTGAACATACACTCTAATGAACTAATGTATCAAATTACTCAAAATTTCTTGAGGTGATTCGACGGTTGCCATTTTGTGTGTCAAAGCGACGTGCGATATATCGGATCAATTTGTTCCACAATTTTAGCTACTTGCCATTTTTTCTAAATTTTAAGATCGCACTTCTGTTGTCACGAGACTAAAGAATTCATGTACCAAATTTGACGAAGAAATTCAACGTAGTAATGGCAGGGTTTTTATAGAGGAAAAAAATTGCACCGATACTGATATCGAAAGCGCCCTCGAATGAAATTTTTTTCCTCTGAAAAAACCCTGCCTTTAATACGTTTAATTTCTTTGTCAAATTTGGTACATGAATATTTAGTCGCATGACAACAGAAGTGCGATCTCAAAATTCGAAAAAAAAATGACAGGTAGCTGAAATCATGGAACGAACTAATGCGATATATCGCACGTCGCTCTGACACAAAAAATGGCAACCGTCGAATCACTTTCATGAAAGTATACCATTAAGAGTTTCATCCAGAAATTAATTATTATTCTGAAATGCCCAGACCTCGCAAGGATTCGCGATTACTTGATGTATTCTCCGGGGGTGAAATAATTAAATGGCTTATTGAAGGGGAACATGTTTGCATGTTTGCTCTCGGCTCTGGGAGTGAATATCCGTGGGCTAGGGATGGGTTCCGATGTTTGCATTGCAAGCCGCAGCTAAAGACGTATTACGGAGGTTATTTCGAGCGGTTATGTAACTGGTGTCGTGACCTCAAGTGCGGTCTATGCTAACCGTCGGTTATTACATCTTCATCTTGGTTAGCATTCTCATTTTGTGGATTTTTCAAGGCACCGAAGGTATGCGTCTGAAATATTTAAGTAAATGTATGCATCCACGGGAAAGGGCCTTCAGACCACGAGGGTAAACTTTCCAGGGGACCGATTATTAAAATTTAGGAACAAAGCTGTGGACAAAGAGGACAAACGGGGTATAAAGGGATCCTATTGGTTGAAGCGGGTGGTTGCAATGGGCAAAGGAGGTAGTTTATAGACTAATTAACGGTCACCCACGAGGGAATTCACAATCAGTCAATCATTTTCTCCCTTCGTCTATAGGAACCACCCTCTTCAATGAATCAGTAGGATCGCTTCACACTCCCAATGTCTTCTTCGGCAATCAGCATTCTATCTATTTCAATCATCAGCCGGCAGTTGAGTTTTTTCTTAAAATGGGTCAAAAATTTGGAGTTTGTAATTTCAACCGAAATCTCGTCGCAAGTATATAGTGTCGTAAACGATACCTCTCAAATGGTTTTGCTCATTATCAGTAACGTGGCGTGCTTCGCGATATATCGAATGATCTGCCATTTAAACCTATGGAAAAGGCTCGATAAATAGGGTGTTCGCAGCGAACACCTTAATAATCGATTCTTTAATATAGGTTTAAATGGCAGAACAATCGATATATCGCAATTCAAGCCCCCCCACTGCTCATTATTGGGATTATAAAGGAAGCCGGAAAATGGCAGATTAGAATTTTAAATACTTGGATTTTTCTCGAAACTGTATTTTATAGATTTTCCTCTTAAAACCGCGACAAAATTGGTTAGTTGCATATTTCTGAGCTTTTTTTTCACTCACTGTCGGTTGAACATGCTCCAAATTTGCCATAACCCGATGAAGAGTTTTCGTTTATTAAGGTCCATAAGGACCCATTTTCTGTGGACAGCAGCGATAAGACTCAGCCGACCAATCACGCTTGGCCATTTAATCTATGTCTTTCATGTCCACCGTACAAACACAAAATTTCAACAAACGGACTGCAGGCTTGCTTTGTGCACTGGTCGGAAATTGTTTACATCGCAGGAGGTCTGGCACAGAAAAATAACGACTATAGCGCGCACCGTAGTGATGCGCAATACCTGAAGTATTCGCACGATCTTGTAGGCACTGATATGCGCCTCGTGCCGACCGCTCTGAACGCGCAATGCGTGAAGTATTCCTACAGCCTTGTAGGCACTGATATGCACCTGGCGCCGCGCCGCGCGCCGACCGCACTGAAGGCGCAATGCGTGAAGTATTCCCACTGTCTTGTGGGCACTGATCAGCGTCACGCACCGGCCGCACTGTGTCTGGCGTGAGTTAAACTCGTGGAGTCAGCGTTTTTATTCCAAAATATGTGTATATGAATTTAAAACAATTTTTTCTCCGATGTAAAATATTTTTTTGATTGTTGGATGTAGGGTAATCATTTTATCGCATAAGGTCCTAACATTTCTAGCTATTTGTAATTTTTACGCTCATGAGTAGGTATAATCTGCATCTGTACCACCGTTCAAATCAGTGGTGAGGCGTTGATGATCGATTATCGATATTTCCCCATTTGAAGCTATGCTGAAGAATCGATTATTTTGGTGTTTCTTGCAAACATCCTTTTCGATCAATTTTCATAGGTTTAAATTGCAGATCAATCGATATATCGCAGAGCACACCAAGCCACCGGTTCAAGTATACATTGATTTTTACAAATATTGTACCAAGAGTTAAATTTTGAATGATGACCTTTAATTCAACACATATTTCATAGTTTTCTCTCATAAAAATCACTCAAAATTTCTTGCTCTTTTGTTTGTTTCAGGTGAGCAAAAAGGAAGTTTCCGATTTACTGTCATATTGCCTCATCATATTTTCACTCTTTCCAAGGTCAATGTCGAGTAAGTTCTACACTATTACGTAGAGTGAATTCTCAACAATCCGTTCTCTCTTACTATTGGCTTTACGTTGATGCTAATATTCCGACTTTTATAGGATCTGCCTCTGCTTGTACATAAATTGAAGGTAGTCTTACAAATAGATCATTTGGCAGGGTCAGAAAAGATGCATCACATTAGATACCCTCCGTCAAAACTTTACCCAGAACTAAACACTGGAAAAAAACACATTGGATCTAGAGTCCAGACTCTTAAAAACATCGACAAGAAAGAATACTATTGATTCAATCGGATTTTAGCTTAAATCAAGAACTAAGCCTCTTAATTTGAGCGGATTTCCTTTTGATTTAAGCAAAAGTCTGATTGAATTAAGAGTATTTATTCTTGTCAATGTTTTTAAGAGTCTCGACTCTAGTTCCAATGTGCTTTTTTTCCAGTGAAGGCTTTGCCTTGATTTGCTTGATTTTGCAATTTGCTGAACGACGAACTGACCAGAAATATTTCAATCGCAACGACAGTTACGTGCAAAATGGACCACAAGATAATAATTTACCGTAGTTTGACCATAGTTTGACCAACCAGCATCTTAAGTTCTTAGACTTAGCAGACCAACGTTGTTGTTGTTGTTTTATACATTTAAGGTGTTTTAGCAAAGCTGGGCCATTAACACCTAGAGCAGAGATCACAAAAAGAGAAGTACAAAAAATTGAAAGAAAGGACAAAGAAAAAAGTAAATTCATTTAGGAGATTAAGTCCTTTGAAAAAGGGAGGGATTTGATGAGAAAATTTTGAAAGTATGGTATTGAGGTCAGAAAGAGGAGGGGAAATTTTGGACTACCGGACAGAGGTATGCAATATGGTATTTTTGTTAGGTGTGGATACGACTATATTGCATTTTTCTGTCCAGTAGTTCATAGTTCTGTTAAGCCTCAGAACTTGAGATTCGAGTTGGTCAAACTACGGTATACTATTACCTTGTCTAGCATCTCATTTCGAATGCAACTATCGTTGTGATAAGAAGTATCGAACTCTCTCTCAGTTCGTCGTTCAGCAAATTGCGAATCAAGCGTTCTAGAATTTTTATTACATTGGACTTGCCGCGTTCTGAGTAGGCCGCAAACTTCCTCTCTGTACTCAGCTCTTTTATCTGAGTCGTAAAATCATTCGAGTCTTCCATGGCTCTCGTGTGTCCACCGACGGCTGTTTTACGACCACTTACCCACGTCACAACGCACATTTGCAACTTTTATACGATTTTATTTTTTTTAAAAAAAATATCACGTATGACAGGAAAAGTGGACTTGGTTCATGATGGCAGGATTTCAGTTCCAAAAACGATTTTTGTAGAATACAGAATTTACAAGTGTCTGAAATTTGATAATTTCGTGTTTAAGTGGAAACTACTGAGTGAACTGAACACGAGGATACCCTTAGTTCCTGCATTGATGAATTATTGGAGAATATATGAAAAAACGATCAGATCTGACAAAATACGTGTGTTTAAATGGGAAATGCGGCCAGCTGACGTCATTAGGCGGTGCATTTTCTCACTTTTAAATACATTTTTATACTACTTCCCACATCAGAAAAAAAGTATTAGAAAAATTATGTTATGTTAATTAATATACTATAATTATATTATTAAATTTATGTTATTTTAAAAATTATAAGAAACACTGTAGAATCAGCTCCTCAAGCACTTTCAGATAAAGCAATACAAAATTTGCGTGCAACTTCTCTATTGGTTGACAAAGCTGCTTTTGAGTTTTTTATAGAAAACTCTCTCAAATGTCCTCAAAAATAGAGTTTACTAGGCTGAATCATAATATGTGCGCTGAAAATGACAAATTAGAATTTCAGACCAATTCTTTCTTAGGGTTGAATTTTGTAACCACACATTGAAGACGCTCTGACTGTGGTTTGATTTGACATTTTTTGGCGTGCTTTGTCCGTTGAGACACTTTCCTATGCTCTGCTATGAACCAATCAATAGGTATATCTTCTGAACTTTGTTTCTTTGCTCCGTGGATGGTTAAAAATGAAAAAAAAAAACCTAAGGACCCCCATCAACAAAAAGCACTTGTGAGAATCGTAAAAAACCTACGTGATTATCTCCAAGTCTACTTCATCAAGTTTATGGCAAGTTTAGCTATCATGGCTTCTGATTGGTCGAAAACCCGCGTTACCCAGAAAGGAACCAAGCCACATCAGCTATTGCCAAATTTAATTGGCTAATTTAATTTTTTACATGAAAACAGTTCTGCGGATTTTCGTGCAAATTTCAGTGAATTTTCTCCATAGTACGAAGCAAATTCCCTAACAATTTCAAATGGATCCGCACAAACGTTTTCTCGTAAAAAATTAAATTTCCCAGTTAAAATTGGCAATAGCTGATGTGGCTTGGTTCCTTTCTGTTAAACGCGGTCCAAATGTACCTCCATCATAACTATAGATTAGATACGCATTTTGATCATGCTATATTCTAAATGAAGTTTTCCGTGCCATCTTGCAACATAGCGTTGATCCTGCGGTGCATTTACTGCACTCGGCGGAGCACCTGGCCCGGTTTTTAAATCAACCGAGTCCTTACGAGCGTTTTAGGAAGATTGTCACCAATCCACACGCTTCAGCATAGAAATGTTACCCACTTGGGATGTCCGAGATTTATGGTCAACGTTGCCGGATTTGAAATCTATTCGTATTTTCCAAAAGGGACCTCGGCAAGTGGCAATTTTAAATCCAACAGTCAAACCCAATATATGCCACAGAGTCTGTCAAAATGAGGCATCGAACCCCC